>VMYD01000413.1:2207435-2515718 GCA_007663325.1 Eucalyptus pauciflora | reverse complement strand
GCTTCTCCAGGACTCGAACCATTCTTCGGTCGCCCGTTAAAACAATCAATGATTTGTCTAGGACTCGAACCTTTCTTCGGTCGCCTTGACGGGAAATTGCTTCTCCAGGACTCGAACCATTCTTCGGTCGCCCGTTAAAACAATCAATGATTTGTCTAGGACTCGAACCTTTCTTCGGTCGCCTTGACGAGAAATTGCTTCTCCAGGACTCGAACCATTCTTCGGTCGCCCGTTAAAACAATCAATGATTTGTCTAGGACTCGAACCTTTCTTCGGTCGCCTTGACGGGAAATTGCTTCTCCAGGACTCGAACCATTCTTCGGTCGCCTGTTAAAACAATCAATGATTTGTCTAGGACTCGAACCTTTCTTCGGTCGCCTTGACGGGAAATTGCTTCTCCAGGACTCGAACCATTCTTCGGTCGCCTGTTAAAACAATCAATGATTTGTCTAGGACTCGAACCTTTCTTCGGTCGCCTTGACGGGAGATGCACCGACCTTTCTCAGGGCATCTCATTTGTGGGTGCCTGATTTGTATCAAGGACACCAGTTGGTACCCGACCTTTCTCGGGAGATGCGCCGACCTTTTTCAGGGCATCTGTTTTGTGGAGTGCCTGATCTTAATCAAAGACACCTGTTGGAACCCGACCTTTCTCGGGGGATGCGCCGACCTTTCTCAGGGCATCAATTTTGTGGGGATGTCTGACCTCTGTCAAAGACACCAGTTGGTACCCGACCTTTCTCGGGAGATGCGCCGACCTTTCTCAGGGCATCATATTTGTTGGGGTGTCTGACTTCTGTCAAAGACACCGGTTGGTACCCGACCTTTCTCGGGAGATGCGCCGACCTTTCTCAGGGCATCATATTTGTTGAGGTGTCTGATCTTTGTCAAAGACACCGGTTGGTATCCGACCTTTCTCGGGGGATGCGCCGACCTTTCTCAGGGCATCATATTTGTTGAGGTGTCTGATCTTCTGTCAAAGACACCGGTTGGTACCCGACCTTTCTTGGGAGATGCGCCGACCTTTCTCAGGGCATCGATTTGTTGGGGTGTCTGACTTCTGTCAAAGACACCTGTTGGAACCCGACCTTTCTCGGGGGATGCACCGACCTTTCTCAGGACATCAATTTGTGGAAGCTACCTGGACATTCACAGTCATTGAAAGAGTACCTGGATATTCACAAGTACAAACCTAGAGGATATTTGGGCCTTTGCAGGCGTCAAAGGGGTACTTAGATGATTACAAGTACAAACTTTTGGAGGATACCTAGATGTTCGCAGATATCGATGGGGTACCTGTATGCTCACAAGTACAAACTCTTGGAGGATACCTGGATGTTTGCAAATATCGAAGGGGTACATGTATGATCACAAATACTAGATGCTGGAAAATACCTGATTGATTGCAAGTGTCAAAAGAGTACTTGGATGTTTAACAATTACAGACTTTGAAGGATGTCTGAACGTTGCAGGCATTGAAGAGGTACTTGGATAATCACAAGTATGAATTTCTAAAGAATACCCGGCAAATTGAATATCGAGGATCGGTCTCGCATATTCGTGGAGGTCTCTCACCTATTGATAATTGGGGAATATTGAGGACGTGCCTTGCATATTCGTGAAGGTCTCTTACCTATTGATAATTGGGGAATATCGAGGACGTGCCTTGCATATTCGTGAAGGTCTCTCACCTCCTGGTTATGGGGAATATCGAGGACGTACCTCGCATATTCGTGAAGGTCTCTCACCTCCTGGTTATTGAGAATATCGAGGGCATGCCCCGCATATTCGTGAAGGTCTCTCACCTCCTGGTAATTGGGAATATCGAGGGCGTACCTGGGATATTCATGAAGGTCTCCCACCTCCTGGAAATTAGGGAATATCGAGGACGTACCTGAGATATTCGTGAAGGTCTCTCACCTCCTGGTTATGGGGAATATCGAGGACGTACCTCGCATATTCGTGGAGGTCTCTTTCCTTCTGGAAATTGGGAATATCAAGGACGTACCTGAGATATTCGTGAAGGTCTCTCACTTCCTGGTAGTTGAGAATATCGAGGACATACCTTGGATATTCATGAAGGTCTCTCACCTCCTGATATGGGGAATATCGAGGACGTACCCGAGATATTCGTGAAGGTCTCTTACCTCCTGGTAGTTGAGAATATCGAGGACATACCTTGGATATTCATGAAGGTCTCTCACCTCCTGGTATGGGGAATATCGAGGACGTACCTCGCATATTCGTGAAGGTCTCTCACCTCCTGGTTATTGAGAATATCGAGGGCATGCCCCGCATATTCGTGAAGGTCTCTCACCTCCTGGTAATTGGGAATATCGAGGGCGTACCTGGGATATTCATGAAAGTCTCCCACCTCCTGGCAATTAGGGAATATCGAGGACGTACCTGAGATATTCGTGAAGGTCTCTCACCTCCTGGTAATTGAGGATTTGAATGTAGCACAAGGCTTACCTGGATGGCGGCAGGCACACAGGTGTACAAAGTAGAGAAATATTTGGATGAACACAGACCTTTAATGATATAATCAGGGACCACTCAACTGGTCCAAGTGTAAGAAAGCATACCTGGGTGATTGCAGGCGCACAATGTGGTGGAATACTTGAGTAGCTGCTAGAATTCAAAGATACGATTTTGAGGACAACTCGGACAAGTCGAGTGTTACGGAAAGGGAGTATCCGAACGATGATTCGGTACTCAAAGACAAGAGGATACTTGGATAGTCATGAGCATCCAAACTTTAAGGACAACTTGAACAGGTCGAGTGTCAACAGAGGGAGTACCTGAGTAGTGGCAGGCACTCAAAAACAATGGGATAACTGGACAGTTGCAAATATTAATATTTTGGGGACAACTCGAACAGGTCGAGTGTCGACAAGAGGGAGTACCCGGCAAATGGTAAGTACTCAAAGACAAGGGGATTCTCAGACTGCTGCAAGCACCCAAACTCAGGAGATGACTCGAACAGGTCGAGTGACAAGAAGAGAATACCAGGACAGTGGTAGGTACTCTAAGATAGATAGGGAAAGGGATATGCTTACCTGGCAATATCTCTGATTACTGAGAGTGTGTTCACTATTTACACAATATGTAGACATGTACACAATGATTGTATATGCTGTAAACTCATAAGTTCAAATGCGATTTATGCATGACAACTTTGTCAGTTTTGTATCATCCGAATTCCACTGGGGAAGATTTTGAAAGACAACCCTCATTTAGAATATAGATGTCTTGAGCATGCCAGATGAGGGACTTTCAGTCTGAAAGGACTTTTCACTCACTCTCATGGAAAGGCTGTTTTATCCTGACCATTGATGCAGGATTTATAAGGATCACATTTCTCACTGTCATCATGTCAGCAGGGGTCCGAGTATTCTCGCAAGTGGTACAACTTTACCAATGTGAGAGGTCTTTGTTGAAATTGTGATGAAGACTTGGTTAGCAGCTCATCGAAGGGGATCATCAAGGTTGAAGTCCATGGATGAAAATGTTGCACGATTCTCTCCGGGTTTACAAGTCAGGAACCCTGCGAAAAGAGATAGAGTAATCTTGCTCGTACTTCTTCGAGCGATATTTATGCACATACGAAATCTTACGTTAATTGAAGTGCCCCTAGTCTGAAGAGACTTTTTACAATGGGAATATAACGTAGACTCGGCCCACATGTAGAGGGGTGAGAGTTGGTGACTGTCTCGGCATTCGTCACTAGTCTTTCTTCTCATGATCAGATGAAGATTTTACAACAGCAACTTTTTCTTGGCTATATTTTTGACTGGGGGGCATTGGCCTTGCTTTTACCAGGTACACTGCTTTTTCATGCCCCTATTTTTATTCCAGTTCCTCATTTATGGGCATTGACCTTGCTTTTACCAGGTACACTGCTTTTTTATGCCCCTAGTTTTTTACTGCTTGAAGAACTGGTCTAGACAAGTTCAAGCAAACACCTTGGTTAGACTATTAGGTCTGGATCCTTTGTTGGCGCTTCTGATTATGCTGCTCGGGTGGCAGTAATCTCTACTTTGCCTCTTTGTGAGGGTGAATTTACAGACTCACTTGGGTTGTACAATGTATACAAATGCATAGAAAAGGAATTGCTCTTCGTCATTCTAAGGCACTTATATTAACGCGAGTGTTCATATGCAATAAAGACACTCGAAGATTGATGCAAGTGCAAGCAAGAGAATTTCTATCCCTCTTCTCACCTTGTGATGCTGATTTGCCTTGTCTTTGACATGCTCCAATGTGGGGTGATTCTTGATGAGAGAAACTTCATCAGTGTATGGGGGCTCAATAGGGGGTGAGCAATGAAATGCCTCTCACTATTTAGGTTATCGTACCATTCGCGAGAGAACTCTTTACCCTGCAGTCATGGAATTTTCTGCGCTCATCTCACAAGTGTATAGATGGGGGGACTGTGTGTAGGATATGGCTTGCCTGTCATCATCCTGACGCACCTCATCCAGCATGCTCAACTAATCTTGTATTCTTCACTTAGCTGTCTATTCTAGTATTCCTTAATGGAATCAGTGATTTAGATAGACAAAATCATCATGCAAAAATCCATTTGGAGAAAGGCATGCAGCATTTTTTGAAGTATGAGAGAGTTTGTATTCTCAAAACAAATGAATGAATTTTTACTCAAGAGACCCTATTGACAACTTTAGGGGTGTTTACTTGGTGAAATTGTATTTACAAATGTGTTGAATTTTGAACATCAAAAGAGTTATTCACAAAGGGGTGTCGATGGATTGTCCTTATTAAGTAGGGAAATGACACAAGAAGGATCAGCTAGGATTGGGGATCTGATCATCGGTTTGACGGCCTTTCTGCTTTTGCCCCTGCAGAAGAGAAGATGTGGAAATAGATCAATTAGTAGGGTCAGTATCACACATGATTTGAGGCCTGAAAGGTTTCTGTCATTTGCTTTGGCGATACTTGAGACGCCATTTGGCTTGGGAGAGCTTATTACGGTCTGACATGACTCTCATTGATTTGTTCTCTGCATCTTTGAAGATCAGGTGATCCTGCAACAGACGAGAGGGATCATATTAGTTAGAAGCTCTTTCCAGAGTCGAATAACTTGGAAGTGATACAACATTACCCTTCACTGGTTTACAAATGTTTGAATGGACCTGAAGTATGAGGAGGATATGAATTCCTGTAATTTTCACTCTGTTAGGTCATTTGCTCTATTGTAATTTGCAGGTGCAAGAGAAGCAAAATTTTATTTATTATATTTTTTTCAAGCGGCTAACTGTTGTGTCGGGGAATCGAACCCTCGACTTTGGACCATTTTGCTTCTTCCCGGGTAGCACTTGGCTAGAGGCGCCGATAATGTCTGCAGGGGGCGCTTCTTTTATCATTTGACGGAATCGGCTTCTGGATGACACGTCCTTTCATACCAAGCCAGGTAAATCGATATGGGCTACTTGGTTTGCCCAAATTAATCACTAAGCTTGCACTCTTGAATCTTAGGCTTCCTGTCAATAAGAGAAAATGTGTTAAAGATGAGTTCAGATATTGGGAGTATTGGAAACGATACCAAATTACTCTTCCCCAGAGTTCATATTTGTTGACTCCTAGGGATGTTTGAGTGTCAATGACGGCCTTTTGTCTTTGACACGGTTCAATGTCTCTTTTGATTGGCCCTCCTTATTAGTGGCCCTGTATGCATGGTTGATGGTCGTTGATTCATCTTTAACGCCTTCCTTCTGTGGAATTTTTCTTCTGTCTTTGACTATAGCTGCATTGAGCAAAAAGTCACATACCTCAAGCTTCTATGAGATGGACAATCAAAAACCCCCAGCTTTCTGATAGCAATTATTTTTTGAAGAATACGTGTCTAGAACACGGAGTGAAGCTTCCAGACTCTAGAGTCATTGTCTGGAGTGGGGGCTATAAATCACCTTGACTGTCTGGATTTTCTCCCTATTGACAGTAATGAATTCAAAGGAAGAGAAGAAATTTCTTCCTTGTACTTCTTGGCTTGTCGAAGCTGGAAATCCCTTCAATGTCTAATTGCTCGGGCATGTCAGGGGGAGGAGATATTTGCTCCGTCTTGAAAAGGAATTGGACAGGAGTGAGGTGGAATACACAGAGCTCCTGAGGACAGCCTGCAAATATGGGAAGGTCGAAAGCAGCCTGGAGGAGGTTATCCTGCCTCGAGCTACCATGGTGTGCGTGTGTCGGGTTTAACCGCACGCTTATGCCTATTATGCCCGATCTTTTGTTTCCTGTATATAGAAGAGAGGAGACATCATTTTCAAAATTATGTTCGGGGAATAAGACTTACCTTCTTTGAAACAGGATGATCCTTTTTGCTTGCCCCTGCTTCCTTGAAAGGGTGTCTTTGAATTTGGTCTGTTCACATGATGTGCCAGTTTTAAATGCTTCCTGTTACACTAAGTCAAAGGGAATGATATTCTGAGACATGAAGTGAGAGAGTCAGAAAGACAAACACGGTTAAGTTTATCATCTTGTTTTGACGAAAGCTTTTGGTGATGAAATATTTTTTATTTTCAGAACATGTCTTTGGGGGAGAAAAAGCATGAGGAAGCCCAGCCCTCAGTATTCTCCTTGGATGATATTTTCTTTTCATGGTTGGATAGCATCACTGGGCTGGTTTGGAATACCGCCTCATGCTTTCAAAACAAAATATTATAACCATACATTAAAGTACCGGAAATACAACAGTAGCACACTAGATAGTAAACATAAAGACAAGCAAAACTAACGAAAACTCCTATGAAAAGGAGCGATTTGAAAGTGTTGGTCCTGAAGTCAAGCGTCTTTGAATTCCTCGCCTCCAGTAGACTCGAAGTATTCGCATGCGATGACTATTTCGTTGAAGCTACGGAAGTGTAACCCATGCAGCCAACAGCGATGTTCGTGGGGCAAAGTTTCTACGAACTGCTTTATCAATTCTTCTTCAGTCAGTTGAGGGTAGGTTTGCATCATAAAAGCCCTCCACCTTCTTGCATATGCTTGGCAATCCTCCATTGGTCTTCTTCTGAAGTGGGCCAAACTCTCGCAAGGCAGCTCAGTTCCAATCTAGTTTTGGTACTGATCCAAGAATGTGGAAGACAGCTCATTCCAATCCTTTATGAGGTAAATACTTGCTGTGACGAACCATTGCAATGCAGACCCCGTAAGAGTTTCTTGGAACGCCTGAGTTGTAAATGACATCGGGCCATGGTACTGACTCATCTCAGTATGGAGATATTGCAAATGAGCCACGTGGCAAGTTGTGCCATTATACTTGCGGAAATTAGGTATCCATACTTCATTGGGGGTCAAGATCATATGAGGGCAAGGCGGGCTTGACATGTCTTGGTTAGGCCACTGGTTTTCCCACTGCATATTTGTTGAAGTGGTGAATTTTTCTGTTTGAGAGAAGTTGGACTCTACCGAGATCACTCCGTTGCCTTCTTCTGGGTCAAAATTTCCGAATGAGGATGAAGTATTGAAGCTATCCTCATGGTCGGAGGACGAGTTTAGTAGCTCGTTAGGATCGTAGCGGATAAGGACGTACGTTTCTTCTCCTGACGGGACTTCATCCCCGGGTGACGGTAGGAAACAGTTATATGATGAGTGATCACTTCCATTGAAATAACGCTGGAAATCATTGGGTTTGTATTCTAGGGACTGGAAGTCATCAGGGTCATATTCTAGAGGAAGGTAGCCTTCAGAGTTGTATTCCAGAGAATGCTCGAAGTTTTGATGCAGTGGTTCGCCAGTTATCAAATCTTGCCTATACTCAGTGGTAGATGTTGAATTGATTGGCTTAGGCTTTCTTTTCTTGGCTCCTGGTCCAGACCTTTTGAGTAAGGCCCTTTCGTCTTGCCAGTTCGATTTTGTCAACGGGAACGAGAGATATTAAGGCTTCACTCTCTGTTTCACTTTCTATGTCGATAGGGGTCGGTATTCTTTGAACCCTAGCTCTTGCAGTAAGCTTTGGGAGTTGTCCTGTCGTGCCCCGGTCTTGAACAGGCTCCGTGCCTGTGATCTCGTACATAGGTTCCTTGCCTTTCCGAGTGGGAAACTTTTCAATAATATGATGTTGCTCAGTTGCCCATTTATCATGTAAGGCTTCATTGACATTTGACGGCTCCTCGTGCCCCGGGATCATCGGTTTTTCGTAGGGCAGGGCGATGTCAGGGCTGATGTCAATATCATATTCTTGGTGGAAAACATGAATTAGTTCCTTCCAGGTTTTAAGGGAACTAATCTTCCTGACAATGTACCATCGCAAGGCAGGGCCGGTCAGGTTTGATTGGTATGATTGAATCATCTTTTGGACCAGGTAGGCTTGTAAGTAGGTCTCCGGGCGGGAGGTATCAGCATACCTTTCGCATTCAGGTGTCCTGAGTTCTTCAGGGATCTTAAAACTGACATAATTGGACGAGTCAATGGGATTTGGCTCTTGCAGCTGTCTCAACTTTTTCATGATCTTTTCAAGCTGTTTATCTTGTTGGTCATTATCTGGCAAATTTGCAGGTGCCAGGAGTGTGCTTAAAGTAGTTATGGAGTTGGGTTTAGCTTGAGTGGATTCCATTTGCTTTGAGAGTTGTCGAAGGACAATGGACATCTGTCCTACGCCATCTTCAATGTTGGTGAGGCGATTTTGTACCTCATTCTGATCGGGTCCTATCACATGAGGCCATTCGCGGGTGGCTGATAGTTGACGATCCATAATTACCTGTGTTGCAAAAAATCATGAATGAGTACGAAAGCAAACAAAGATTGACCCATGGCAATGGTCTAATTGCTTCTTTATTCATCAAAAGAGGATTTCATAGACCACACACTTCCGATATTTAAAACTTGAAATGACAGAAGGAAATACTATATATTAAACAAAAGTCCCTAAACAATGGGACGAAATTTTCACTATATCAACACTAGGAAACACATGACTGCTAATCTATATGCGACGGGGAGCCTTGTTCTTGCGCCGATGCTTGTTTTCTTGGGCCGGCTCTGATACATGTATCCTGTTCATTCCCAAATCCCCTTGCACAGGCTCTGCTTGTTCATGCCGGCTGATCTCGCTGATTGGGTGAGGGATCGACGGCTTCCACTTTGTTGGGATACGATGGTTGAGGATGTAGGATTCAGAGGCGTGGTGGGCTTTTTCTCGTCCCTCAAGCCCTTCAGGTATCACAATTCTTTTGCGATGGCACCTGCTCCATGTTTCCTCGACAATGTCAATCTCGAATGTGTATTCACGACTTTGCTGGGTGAAGAAGAGCGGAGGAGCCTTCCTCCTGAAAGGCGGTGGGATCTCCTGAAAGGCTCCATACTGTCGCGCCACCCGATATGGGAAATAAGCGATGCCGCCGGTGAAACCAAGCAACGGAATTGGATGGCGGCGTCTATAAGCAAAGTAGGCTCTCTTTTCATGGAACCAACCAGCACACCATTGGAACGCCTCGGGAGCTAGGTTTCTTAGAAAGTTTATCCAATTTAAACAGCTTTGGTTAGGAATGTATGGTCCTAAAACCATAAATTTCTGAAATGGATTTTCGAAATCATTTATTTCAGGCGATCGCATGAAGTCTCGAAATTCGCTTAGGTGAGAAAAGAACCAGACTTGTAAAATTTCTAGGGAGACTCGCATGACTTTTTCCGTTTTTTCTTTAAAACGAGTGAGGGACAAGAATGTTTCAGCTAAGATCATGTTGACATAATTTTGCCCCCTTAAGATCTGATCAACTATCCATGCCATCTTTGGACTTATGACATTTCTTTGATGGGGGAAAATGATGAACCCGAAAAAGGCCAAGAGGAAAATCTCGCTTTTCTGAGTCATGGGTTGATTTTCGAAACAGGCAGTCAAAAATGTTAGGGGGCAGGTATTATGATTGTTTTCAAGAATTTGCCTCATAACATGGACTTCAGTTCCTAAGAGTCGTGCTAACCCACGCAATGGGATAACGCCTGTTGATGGCCTAACAAGCCTTTTCTCGAGAGGCATTCCAGTGATGATGCTGTATTCTTCCAGAGT
Source organism: Eucalyptus pauciflora (assembly GCA_007663325.1). Classification (NCBI taxonomy): domain Eukaryota; kingdom Viridiplantae; phylum Streptophyta; class Magnoliopsida; order Myrtales; family Myrtaceae; genus Eucalyptus; species Eucalyptus pauciflora. The sequence continues at coordinate 2,505,691 of VMYD01000413.1, read as the reverse complement.
TGGGGTTAGCTCGAACCTCCCAAATATAAAAGTAGTCGTCTTCGGGCACCAGAAATGTGCCATGGCCTGCATGACTTCGGGATGAACACGGATTCGAATCAACGATAGAAGATGACCGACTTTGGCTTTCACTCGTTCTTGGGCATACTGGTCCAATTGACCCCACCATCTGAAGAGCTCTGCTTTGGGAGTGGGAATGAACTGGATGTCATCTTCTCCCATCGCATATAAACTGTGACTAAAAAAAAAACTTTCCTAAATTGCCATGGGTCAATAAAAGGACTGGGTAAAAGTAAATAAATTACTTTGCTTTTAAAGAAAATGGCAAGCACAAAGACATGCACATGAGATGTGCGGCTCGATTTCTAACTGAGAAGGCTTGTTGAAATTAAAAGGGTATCTGCCCGTCGCAGTCTCGCGTTAGCAGCATACCCTCCTAACCTCGGCTAAAGAAATTCGGGGAAAAGAAAGGCAACCTCTACATCGCAGTCTCGCGTTCGAGGTCGTATCTTTCTTGACACCATCCTAAATATCCTATGGCGGCCCAGGTCCGGCGGCCGGGTTGTGTGTGCCATGTGTAGTGCTAAAACAGTAAAGCATGCACCACAATTCATAATCACAAGACAATCTATTTTAAGCAAAGTTAAAATAAATTTCTAAGCTATTGACCTGCATAAAGAAAAACCTAAGTTAGTAAAGGAATTAAACAAGATAAAAAAGGCCTAAGTCCTCAGATTCCCCAACGGAGTCGCCAAGCTGTCGCGACCTCCTTTTTTCCGGTGCCCGATCGGGGCGGGCGCCTAAGGAGGCTAATGGCTCGGCTGTGTTAATTAAGCCCGGACTCTCCCAAGTCCACCAATTCACGACTTTAATGGTCAAAGTTTTTAACCTGTAAATTAATTTTTAAAACGGAGTCGCCACTAATCGATTTGGGGTGGGTTGATTAGAAACCCATGCGAAATATTGGGAGAAATATTCGCTCCTGCGCAACCAGAGAAATTAGGATCGGGGACTTGATTACACTAGTTAATCACTAATGCCCTTTCGGTACCTAACATTGTTTAAACCCTGAGGTTTTTTTTTGGATGTTTTAGGGATTTTCCATGCATTATTTTGGAAAAAGACATTTTTTTGGACCTTTTTCCAATTTTGGACATAAAAGGGATTTTTTTTGGATTTTTGGTATTTTTTTTGGAAAAATACAAGTTTTTTTGGCTTTTTGGTATTTTTTTGGAAAAATACAAGTTTTTTGGCTTTTTCTGGATTTTTGGCATTTTTTTGGAAAATATGGAATTTTTTGATTTTTTGTTATATTTTTTTGGAAATTAAAAAATATATATATTTTTTCGAAAATAAAATATAATTTTTTTATTTTTTTTATTTAAAAGCCGATCGCATTCGGGCCCGCGTTGCGGGCCCGGCTCGGATTTTTTCAACATTTTTCTTTTTTTCTTTTTTTTTTAAAAGAAACGGCGCCGTTTGGGGGAAGGGGGGGAACCGGTGAAACCCTACCCGGTTCCCCGACCCAAGTCCGACCCAACGACCCGGGTCCCTTATTTTTTTATTTTTTATTTTTTAAAACTGTGTCGTTTTTTAAAGGGGGGGGGGAAACCCTACCCGGTTCCCCCCGACCCGGGTCCGACCCAACGACCCGGGTCTCGACCCGAAAAGAATCGGGAACCCTAGGGTTCCCGATTCGCGGCGCCGAGGAGAGGAGGACCAAGTGGGCGCGGCGGCGATGGCGGCGACAGCAGCGACGGGGGCGGGCGAAGGCGGAGGCGGCAGACGGCGACCGAACTCGCACCTGTCTCGGCGAGCTGTTGCAGGTCTGAGTCGGGGGAGTAGCGGCCGGCGTCGGGACTGATGCTCGGTCACAGCGACAGGGGCGGCCTGGTTCGAGGCGGCTCGGCACGGCGGATTTCCAGATCTACGCCCAGATCCGACCTTCTCTCCTTCGATTCCTCTCTCACTCAGCCCCCTTTCGCCCTCCGATTTCCCTCCTCTCTGCCTCGGGTTTGCTTGCTGCCAGCCTCCTCCGAAGTCTCTCGGAGGAAGGTTGGTCGAGCTTGCGACCCGATCCCTCGCGCACTCGCTCTTCGATTTCCCCTTGAAGTCTCTCAAAGGGGGGATCTCTGAGCTCGCCGTGCTCTCTGGCCTTCCCCCCGACACCCTATTTATAGGCGCGGGGGGTGCCGGTCGGCGAAGGTTAGGCCGGCGGTCCTTGGTGCGCCGACCGGCCTTCCTTCGCCGGCCAAACCGGCGTCAGTTCCTCCCTCTCCACGGAGGCTCGCTTCGCCATCAATGCCGCGTCCTCTCAGCCACCGGCCTATGCTCCTCTCTTTGCCCTAGTTTGTCCTTCGCGCGTCGGCACCCTCTGTGCGCGTGAGCTGCAGAGGCGTAGGGGAAGAAGATGGAAGAAGGAAGAAGAAGAAGAGAAGGGGGCCGGGCCGAATTTGGAAAAAGAGGGCTGGGCCCTAGGCCCGCGTGGAAAAGAAGAAGAGGGGAGGGGCTGGCTTTTTTTTATTTCTTTTGTTTTGTTTTGTTGTTTTTATTGTCTATTTTTTGTCTTTATTATTTATTATCCGAAAAAAAGGAAAAAAAGATAATTAAGAAAAAACCTAATTTAAGGAGACGAAATTTAGGCGTCAACAATATCCCTTTGATATTGCTCAATGTAAGATACATTTGTTCGGGTGACATTCTAAATCGATGCAATTTTCCAGCTGAGACATGCAATTTCCCTGTTTGTAGTTGATAGTCAGGTAACCTAGTGATGGTAGTCCTTAAGCACTAAATTTTGTTGCATTGGCGTGGTTGGAACTTATAGGTGAAGGCATAAATGGTGAAAAGGGGCAATCAAAGCTAGTGATCCTTTTGAGACTTAATAAAGTTCTCATTACTGTTAAGGAATATTCAGTTTGAGTTTTAGCTACTTTGTACCAACCATGACCTGAAGATCTGAGATTAGCTTCTGAGATCGGCGAGTCCATCACCACGGTCTCCACCAAGATGTTAACAATCAGGAGGTCAATGTAAATGAGGTCTGTTTCAGCTAGGGAACACAATACGAGCCGATTAGAGATATGCTCATGAGATGAAGACAGAGATTATTAAGACATTCAATGCTAACAAACCATTTACAGCTACACAGGCTCAACTGATAACATGAATTCTAAAAAGCCATGATGTATATTAATGAACTAAACAAGTACAGAATAATGCAAAACTGTGGCAAGTTCCTGTCTTCTCATCGGGCCTCTAGAAGTGTAAAAGTGATTTCATTGACTATAGACGAGTCCAACGCTAGACGAGGAATTTCCTCTGTGCGGATTCCTCTCCACGAGGAAACCTGGTTGTTGAGGCACAGCCAATGCGTTGTCACTGCTCAACATTGTCACAATCGACGACATGCTAGGCCTATCCTCAGGATGTTCTTGCAGACATAGGAGACCAATATGAACACATCGTAACACTTGAGATAAATTGGATGTTGTCCACCAAGCATGAATCGATCAGTTCAGAAGACTTGCCAGCTTCGTACAACTTCCATGCCTACTGTTGAAATATCATCCCACCTCACTTGAAAATGGGTTCTAAATACTCTTTATATTTATGTGGTTTCCTCCACCTAATAGCTTAAGCTTTTGGGTTGCACTTTCTAACATGGTATCAGAACCAGTGTTATCATTTTCATGAATGTGCATGGTCAAAATTCCATGTGAATGTGCGTAGTCAATTTCACGTGCCGCTCGTAATCAGGCTTGCGCGTGAGTGGGGGTGTTGAAATATCATCCCACCTCAATTGAAAATGGGTTCTAAATACTCTTTATATTTATGTGGTTTCCTCCACCTAATAGCTTAAGCTTTTGGATTGCACTTCTAACACCTACAAAAAATGAAAAATTGCACGAACTTCATTGGACCATAAAGCTACTTAAGATTACAAAAATTATATAAAACAAATTACTCATATGGCTGACTAGACTGATTCGAATGATATAATCCCCTGTTCCTTTTTCCACTTACAGTTTTGAGGACCAAAATGCCAAAGCTAAACACATCCGATTTTGCTGAAAATAGCCCATCAATAGCATATTCAGGTGCCATGTAGTCACTGAAGAACAAAAGAAAATATTACAACATGCATTAAAATGGAATCGGAACCACCCTTTTTCACTCTATGCAGACCATACTGTAAGATACTTACTATGTCCCAACCACTCTGTTGGTATTTCCTTCTATCTCATCTCCTCCAAATATCCTAGCCTTGCCCAAATCTGAAATTTTTGGATTCATCTCGTTGTCAAGTAGGACATTACTCGCTTCGAGATCCTGATGGATTATCCTCAACCTGATGAAGATAGAGTAGGCCCCTAGCAACACCGCAGATGATATTGAACCGCTTGTGCCAATCCAATAACTTACTTTTCTCTTTATCCGTCAGGTTTTAGTCAAGTCAGTCCCATGTCTCGTGATATTTTTTTCTTTACAGGCAATGGCTACATTTTAAAATTAACTAGAAATACATCAACTAGGTTACCAAAAATAAAGGCATCCAAGCTTTTGTTGGGCATGAATTCGTAGATCAGCATCTTTTCGTCTCCCTGAATGCAACAACCAAGAAGCTTTACAAGATTTCCGTGCTGAAGATTTGCAATTGGTATGACCTCATCAGTCCTTGCCTAGAGCTCCTTGAGAGTCTCTTCCCATCGATTTCTCTCCATCTAAAAGTATACCCTGGATAAAAAAAACAATGGGAAGATTCAATTCTGATGGCCGGATCATTGTGCTATGTTTCGGATAGTCCACTCCAAATTGTGTTTTATCTTGTATACAGGTCCAAAACCGCCTTCACCTAGGTTGTTCCTCATCGAAAAATTATTTGTGGACTCAACAATTGTGTGTAGGTCGAATAATGGGAGTTCCAAGTCATCATCAGGGTGTTTACTCTCTTGACCTTCAGATATATCTTCTGCTATCTCTGATGTGGAAAATCGGAGGTACTTAGCTCAAGCAAAAAGAAGGCAGGGAAGCATGTGTAGTAAGTCCCACTTCTGATAATTTTCTGACTATGCCAAATTTTCAGTTATCAAATCAAGAGTAATAATTTTCGATATTCTCTCTCTTTTCTTAGACCACAAATATTCTCTTTTGCATGAAAACATAGTATTCTGGCGAAGTTTTTCCTTCTTCTGCGGGCATAACAGATGGCGACTAGCATGGCAATAGCTATGGCAATTGCTAATACAACTACCAGAACTATCCACACCTTGGACTTACTCTTCCCTGCTCAATTGAAAAGTCAGCATTAAAAACATATAAATGCCAGATATAATGGGTAACTATGGAAAGGTTTGTGCTCACATTTGAAAGGAAAAAGAATGATAGGTGAAAAGGAAATCTAGTGCAAGACCTACCTTTTTCAGAGATGCCAAAACAAGATAGTACCTATTTCAGAAGCTGGCATCCGCACATACAGAAACTGTCCATCATCTGGATACTGTCTCATATCTATCAGATCACCGAACCACATTGCACATCCGCTTCCTCGTCCTCTGATATCTGAGTTTGCATATGCTGCACATGAACAGTTGTTCAAGCATTTGGTCCTGCAATCTTCGAGGCTCAAGATACTATCCACTAAACAATGAGTAGTATCCGGCAATTTCATGTTAGAATATTTCATGAATCCGTCACTGGTGCTGCAGTTCAGAGGCTCGTTCCAAACACATCCTTGCAACCAATCAATGGAGTTACATTCATCCAGGTTTTTAGGTGTGAATCCTTTTAAGCATTGGCAATACGGCAGCTGGTTAGTCATGCATTTGCCGTGGGCACTGCAAATGCCATAGGTGTCGCAGTAGTCCTTCGGAACTGTTAGGAAGAGCCTCCAGCTTTGAGTTGCTTTGCTCCCAGTGGACCGCTCCCACAAGTAGTTCGTTTGATCAAAGATGCTCCTCACAAGCACAGATTTGTTGGTGACATGATACATATAGTAAATTTCGTATCCACCAGATACGAAATTATACCAGAAAATGGAATTGGACCCTTGCTGCAGTGTGCTGCTGAAACGAAGGCCATTCCATGGTCCGCTCCTAAAGTACTTGTCGGAGCCCTTCCGTGTTACAACGTCAGGGAAATTACTGTTGGCCATCCCCCAAGTGAAATCTCCCGGTGACAGGTCATCTGGGCTCGTCCAGGAAGATAACTGCCAATCGAGACTGGTCTTCAAGTCACATCCAAGCTTCATTTCCGGCAAAAAAGTGTTGGTTGGGTAGTCCAAGCTTTGCCACAAATAGGTATCCAAACTGTCATTCTTGTCACTCTCAGCACAAGATTTCCATAATCTAAGAGCTGTAAAACTGGATTCTCGGCCCGTCCAGCAGTGTTCGCGGACCAAACGACACTGTTGTTGTGGCGTAGGAGGACTATATCATCTGTGTTATATCATCAACATGCCACTACAGTCATTGATTGGATTGCTTCTATTTGCAACCCAAACAAAAGTTCTAACTGGGATGTTCTTCTACCAAATTCCCACGTGACGGCCCCTCGAACTGCCTGGACTGAAAAATCCCAATTCAAAAGTTCCCCCACTCGAAGCTATTGTCTCCCTGTCGCTTAACAATTGAGATGCATCAATGGTGTCAACTGCCACCGTGAAGCCTGAGAAGAGCAGAACCTAACTTCCTGTCACAAGCCAAAGACACAGGCTATCCATCCTGCGGGTGTTCAAGGTTTGAGCTTTGTTTCTGGATGGATAAAGAGACTGCCATTTGTCGTAATTAACGAAGTTTAAGGCGAAAAATATGAGAAGCGTGGACTTGGTGACTGGTTGTTCAATGGGGACTAAAGTATGTGTTTTCAACTTTAAACGTCAGAATTTGACTTACGGTAAGATGTTCATCTGACAATGATACGTTGACCAAAGTTCATTTCTTTGACTAGTAAAAAACGGATTTCCCCTTATCATCTATTGTAGAGGCAACTATATCGACCCTTCGAAGTCCATAGCATCAATCAACACTGTGACATCAGTCTTCATTGCTCATCTCCTCTGAGCTGGACAGAGAATCCGAAGCCTGGTGATGGATGGAATTCAGTCTGTTGAAACCATCTTGCCATCCAGAGAAAACGTTAACACTAATTACTTTTAAGGTCTTTGCTTAAATGCTTTGCAACATGTCAGATCACTGCATATTGATTTTCCGAAGTTTTCGAACCATAAATTAGTCTCGGAAACGCACTCATCAACAAGATCCAATATAAAAATTCTCAACTTTGAGACTAATGGTTTCCATCTTTCCATCTTTCTAGGGGTCATTATTCTAGCATGAAGCTCAACCAGGGAAGTTCCGGTCTTGGACCGAATTATGACCATGTTGACAAGCAGCTAGAAACTTCATCACGTCACCAAGAAAAGAGATCTGCAAAAGCGCATGCAGTCAAATTCCATTAAACTACATTATCTTATCTTTGTTCCTGTTTTCAGTCATTGACTAAGAAATACTAGGGGTGATCGGTTCCCGGTTCGGTCCGGTTCCACCCAAGAACCGGGAACCGGACCGGGAGGACCGGTTCCCACTTTTATGGACCGTGGACCGGACCGGCTGTCTTGGAACCGAGAACCGGACCGGACCAACCGGTCCGGTCTGGTCCGGTCCGGTTCCAATGAACCATCACTTGTTTTCATTTCATTTAACAAAAAAAATAAATAGTAATTACTAGTAAAGTAACGCACGAGATCATGATCCGGTCAAGTTTTCTTATTCACTTTGTGACCAACAAAGTGACGCCCTATTAAATTATAAACGTCCACTTTGTGGAAACAAAAATTAAAATCCTGCATTATACCCTATGTCCTTGCACTGTTATGAAACAAAAAAATAAGCTAAAGATCCACACAAATTTGAAATATCAAAGAAGTTTTTCTTTCCAAACATATTTCACACACTCACCTTCATTCTCATGAACATAAATGCTATTAGAGAGGCAAAAAACAAAGGAAAAACAGAATCCGAACTCAACAAAAATTCAACGCATAGTTTGGCCATTGTTCAATACCATCCATTAGCGGTCATAACTAATCTAGAACAAACCCTCCATGGAATAAAAAACAAAACCAAATTCCAAAATTAACACAAGAGAAAGACATTCAACATTAAACTACCAAACTCCATACATCTCGCCGAATCACTCAATGTTGCATGGCCCGAGGGGAATAGATTCTTTGTTCAAGCAAGCAAAATGTGATCAAAGCCGAGAGCCCAAAACTTGCTAATAGTCCTGCAATAAGTATATATGATAACTCAACATTAGTTTTAAAGTAGAATTACTTTTATTGAACTCAAATAATTAATGAAAAATCTCACCACATATATTTCTTCCACTTGAACTTGCAAACTCTATTTACCAGTAAGCTCCGAATGAACATCATTCATATCTAACAAAAAAAATATTAAATAGAGCATTCACTTATTAGATATAAAAAAGAATTACAAAATAAAAAGATACATCGATGACTTACCCCATTCAAATCTTTCCGCATTCTCAATGCACTCTTCAACATTAATTGGCATGGTAACCTTTCTTAACCAATCTTGAGTGCAAATCAAAGCTTCTACCACTGTAGGAGTTAAAGAACTTCGAAAGCCATCAAGCACACGACCGGATGTACTGAAAGTCGACTCCGAAGCAACAGTTGTTACAGGAATAGATAAAATATCTCGAGCCATCAAAGAAAGGATTTCAAACTTTTGGCCAGTAGTTTTCCACCACATCAATAGGTCAAGATCACGACTTTCTTCACGTTCGGCTTTAAGATACTTATCAAGCTCAGATAGCTTACCTGCCGACACTTTTTTCTCCTCACGAAGAAAGATATCAAATGCCATGTCTGAATTGAAATCCTCAACCAAATCAAGATCATCCTTCTTACCCTCCTCATGGTTATCAGGATCCCAACTACTATCAATATTAATATCCAAATTTCTATCACAAGAACTAAGATAAGATTTTTCATAAAAATGAAACAATCTTTCCAAGGCAATTCTCACCTTATGATACATTTCATCAACTTTCGCACTATCATCATAGATTAATCTATAACAATACCGCACATAGCTCATCTTTCTTCTTGGATCCAATATCACCGCGATCAACACCATCATATTCATTTTTTCAAAACTCCCATAGTATTTGTCAAACTTCTCCTTCATCTTTGCACCCATAACTTTCAAACTAATATCCGAAGCCTTCTCCGCTTGTTTCAAAGTTTTATATAAAGTTGCTATCTCATTGAAATAATCATTCGCAGTGATATATAGAGTCCCGGACATCTTGTTGGTGGCATCATAAAACTTCTTTAAAAATACTGAAAGAATTCTAGCATATTCCCAATCTTCATGTGTAGGAGTGTCATAATCAAGCTCACCTAAGAAAGAAGGATCATCTTCTTCCATAATTTCAAAAGCTTTTCTGAATTTTAAGGCAGTATCCAACATGAGATAAGTAGAGTTCCACCTAGTTGTGACATCAAGACAAACCGAACCCTTATAAGTGATCCTCGCACTTTCAATGCAACCTTGAAATGTTTTGGCTCTCATGGGAGAACTTCTCACATACTTAACCACGTTTCGAATACGTGTAATAGAATCACGTACCTCAGTCAATCCATCCTTCACAATCAAGTTTAAAATATGAGCCGTGCACCTCATGTGTAAAACATCACCTTCTAAGATCAATAGCCTATCTCTTGATAATTTTTCTTTTAAAAATCCAATGGCAACATCATTAGAACTAGCATTATCCACAGTGATCGTGGACACTTTTTTCTCTATTCCCCACTCATAGATGCATTTCTCAATCATTCTCCCGATATCCTTACCCTTATGACTAGGCATCACTACAAAACTGATTATTCTTTTGTGCAATTTCCAGTCGTCATCAATAAAATGTGCGGTGAGACATAAATAATTCAAATTCTGGATGGAACTCCAAGTATCAGTCGTGAGTGCAATCCTAGACTTAAGCTTGCCAAAGTAAGTCTTCAAACTTTTTTTCTCACAAATATATAACTTCATGCAATCTCTAGCCACTGTAAATCGTGAGATGTGATGAAAGAGAGGTTGTAACTGATCAATAAAATCACGGAATCCAACACGCTCAACCATCGAAAAAGGTAGTTCATCCGTTATGATCATTCGAACAAGCATTTGTCTACAACGATTTTGATCGAATTCCCATGCTGATAAGACATTTGCATTACCATCAATACTAGTATGCCCCATTGTTATCCCTTGTGCTCTACGTGGGGTGAAAAATTTTTGCTTCTTATCAATGTTGCGAGGATACTTATTGCACCTTTTCAAGTGCTTCAACATAGCGGAAGTACCATTATCAACAGAGTACGTATACTTAGCCCCACAATAATTGCAAATCACCATAGTTTTCTCCTTCTCGGTTTTGCCCTTATGAAAATGAAGCCAGACTGTTGATGTTCGTTTACCAGAACTAGGAAGACAAGTATTAGATACCTTGTTTGTGTCGGATGCCACTTCGATGTTTTCAATTTTTTCACCTTCATGTTCTAGTGAGTCCATCATAGGATTCATACAATCATTTGATTGATCCACTTCCATTGACATATAAATAGTTCGCCTGAATCAAACAAAACATTATAATGAGCCATCAAACCATCATATTCATTTACAACAATAGGGATACTAAAGATATGATTGCAGCCTTACTTCTTAATGTCATGTCCATATTTATCATATAACTATACATACCAAAATAGATACTAAAAAATTAAGCATATATTAAGTTATAACTCGAGCAAGAGCAGATTTCCAGCAGCCAAAGTGATACATTTTCCTCCAAAATGGACCATAGACAGACCAAAAACAGAATTTCATATACTTAAACCGATCAAATAGAGACTGAACAACCAAGCAAACTCCAATGAGACCGCCATGCCTATATCAATTGTGACAAGTAGATCATGTCAAAGTTAGATGAAAAAGCGAAAAAAGAAAATCACAGAAACCGAATTACAACATAGAAATCATCACAAAAAGTAAGGAAAAGTTACTCCAACGCTCGAAAACTGAACCAACGAATAATCGTCAGCATCATGTCGCAAGTGGCACATAGATCATATATGAACTTCCTTTCTCACACAGACTTTTTTCGCTAAATAGGGAACAGCATTTTAAAGGGTGTTAATAATTTTGAATTGCCATGAGACCAAAGTTAATAAGAAACTTGAATTTCACATAAAAATTAAAGACAAAGTAGACAATGAAGAACAATTATAAATATAGCAAGCATTGTCAACTAAATAAAAATCAACGATAGTGATTCACTTGGTTTTGATTTTTTTTCTAAATAACTATTACACTGATTTCTAAATCACTAGTGAACGTAAATACAGTCTCCAAGTGACAAACGCTACAAAAAGATAGTGATCTAAAACCGACGAAAGTGAAGCCGAAAAATGCACCTATGTCAGTCAAGAGGCAAACGTCACTCCTCAGAGCGAGCGAGGCGTCAAGGCACTCGCCGAGCGTTAGAGCGAGCGAGGTGTCAAGGCTAGGAGCTCGAAGAAGGAAGAGAGCCGAGTGTCCGAGCAAGCGCGGTGTGAGGCGAGACCTCACAGATAGGCGCTCGGAGGAGGAAGAGAGCTGAGCGTCAGAGCGAGCGAGGCATCGGGGCAAGGCGCTTGGAGGAGGAAGAGAGCCGAGTGTCCAAGGGAGCGAGGTGTGAGGCGAGACGTTGCAGCAAGGCACTCGGAGGAGGAAGAGAGCTGAGCTTCCGAGGGTGTGAGGCGGGACGTTACGACGAGGCACTTGGAGGAAAAGAGCCGAGCGTCGGAGTGAGTGGGGTGTGAGCCGTGAGGTGAGGCATGGGGGGCGTCGGGGCAAGGCGTCGTGTCGAGCAAGGCAAGCAAGAGGGGAGGGGTTACGGTTTTGAGAGGGAAAAGCAAAGTGAGAATTGCCGCTGAATTGGTGCATTGGAACTTGGATTGCAAAATTTGGGAAAATGGAAGTTGATGTGATGGTTACTGTATATTAGAGCATAAACTAAAAAAATAAAAGAGAGGGGTTTAGGTTTCACGAGGGAAAAGGAAAGTGAGAATTGCACAAAAGAAAATTTGATGTGATGGTTACTGTTGAGTGGATTAGTTCAGAAACGCAAAAGAGGGGAGGGATAAAATGAATATGATGGTAATGGGTAACGTAGATTAGTTCAGAAATTTAAATATATATATATATATTATAAATAGTCGGTCCGGTCCGGTCGGTCCGGTCGGTCCGGTTCCGACCCCAAAACCGAGAACCGGACCAACCGGTCACCGGTTCCAAAAATAGGAACCTAAGACCGGACCGAGACCCTCTAGAACCGCCCGAAACCGACCGGTCCGGTCCGGTCCGGCCGGTTCCCGGTTCGGGCGGTTTCCGTTGCACACCCCTAAGAAATACATGATAGAATTCAAGTGGAAGAACACATCCGACAGATTGGTCACAGTCAGGAGCACAGAGGAAGCATCGAGCGATTGCACGCATTTGTCGACCTCGGACGGAAGACTTTTTTAGGATATTAAAGTGGAACAAGTTATGTTCATGCGCTCTAACTGTTGGCACTTCTAAGCTACTCCATTAATAAGGTTGAAGCTTGAATTCGTGGTCATTGGGCGAGGACAGAGCGAGTTAAAATGTTGTAACATCCCTAGCACGTTTCAAAGATGACAAGTTTGGCAAAAATAGTATGACCAAAAAAGAAAAGTTTGGCAAAAATAAATAAAATAGGCAAATTCTACCTGAAAAAAAAAAAAGAGGGGAGAGCATTCGGCGACATGGAAAAGAATGGGCTCTCACATGAGTAAGATTTCATAAACTGGACAGCCTAGCCCAATCTTTATCGGGCCAAGCTGGACCTGCCCTTCCGATGCATAGATTTATTTTGCTATCTCATAAAAGGGTAAAAAATAAAGGGAAAAAACCACCAAAAACCCCCAACTTTGCCTCGAGTGACAGATTTACCCCAAACTTTGTTTTGTGACGTGAAAAACCCCGAACTTTGCAAACTGTGACACATTTACCACATTAAGGGTATTTTCGTCTTATTCTTTATTTTTTTCTTTTTTTTAAATTTTTTTCTTCTTCTCTCTTCCCTCCGCCGGTCCATGGCCGGCAGAGGGAAACCGGCGTCCGGCGAGGGCTGCCCGACGCCGGCGAGGGCAGCCCTCGATTGGGTCGGGCGAGGGTGCCCTCGCCAGATCTGGCGAGGGAGGCCCTCGTCCGATGCCGACGAGGGCCGCCCTTGCCTGTGTCGGGGGAGGGCCTGGCGAGGGGTGCCCTCGTCGGCGTCGGGCCAGGGTGCCCTCGCTAGATCTGGCGAGGGAGGCCCTCGCCCGACGCCGACGAGGACCGAGGGCCCTCGCCTGCGTCGGGCGAGGGGTGCCCTCGCCGGCGTCGGGCCGCCGGACGCCGGCGAGGCTTCCCTCCGCCAGCCATGGCGGAGGGAAGAAGAAGAAGAAAAAAAATAAAAAAGTTTTTAAAAGTAAAAAGACCAAAATGACCATATGATTTATGGTAAATGTGTCACACAAATGAAAGTTCAGGGTTTTTTATGTCACAAATAAAAGTTTCAGGTAAATGTGTCACAGTTAGCAAAGTTCGGGGTTTTTCATGTCACAAAACAAAGTTTGGGGTAAATCTGTCACTCGAGGCAAAGTTTAGGGTTTTTGGTGGCTTTTTCCCAAAAATAAACGAATGGGAATTGTATAATTCGTTGACGCACCATTTCTCACAAAGGTGGTGTCTGTCAAATGAGAAAAGCATTAAAAAAGTCTTAAATCTATTACATTTATACTAATTCAGTTCTAAATCTTTAATTGGACAATTTAGTCATAAATATTTTCATATTACTATTAATTCGATTCACCCGGTCAATTTAAGTTGGAAATCAATGATGTGAAAATTGACCGTCCTATATGGCATAGTCAACACTGATGTTGATAAATTTTAATAATACTTTTATCAATTTTTGTGAATTTTTTCTTATTTCCCTCTTCTTTTCTTTCTTACTTTTTGTCGGTGGCCACCGTAAAGAAATCAAAAAAATATTAAAAAATTCACAAATATTAATAAAATTTGCCCACATCATCATTGACTATGCCACGTAAAATGGCAGGTGTCCACGTTAGCCATTTTTAACCTAAATTGGCCGGATGGATGAAATTGGTATTGATATGAAAAAGTTTAGGATTACATTGTTTAATGTAGAATTGGTATCAACATGATAAGTTTATGACTTTTTTGGTACTCTTTTTTTTTTTTGTTGAACTTCAAAAGAAAAGGACTCAGCCGTTGATTGAAAATGTCAAGTTTTATGACACTTCATATAAGAATTACCATAAAAAGTGTGATTACGGTTGCATTATGATTGAAGGATCGACCCTTCAGAAAAACCATACAAGCTCTCATTAAAAGATCAGTCAGACTTAAATACATAAATATATGGAGATCCACTTTAAGGAGTATGGATTGCCAAAATCAGAAACATAGCGTGGCCAGCCGGATGGTTTGCGAAAACTTTCATTTGGCGGACGGGGACAAATGGCTGCCACATCAAGAAGCTTGAGGTCTTTACTGGGACTATGCTCAGAGGGAAAAGTTTCGCCCATCAGCGGTTGTCCAACTTAATGGAAGAATATACATCGTCTGGAACAAACTAGATCAAAGAAATAAAGAACTTTGACCAGTTAGCACGTAGTCTCTCCCATTGCTCATTAATAGCCGCCTTGATTTCCTTTTTCCTCCTGCTCTCCTCTTCTGAAGGCTCATCCTTTTGAATGGAATCAAGTGATATCATCAATTCCTTAAGGCACTGTTGGCAAATATAAAAAATGTTCCTTATTCCACCTTTTGAGAGTTCTGTCGATTTTAGCTTCCTATGCCATGAGGTCATTGAATTGTTTACCACATCTTTGTTCCAAGCATTTTCCATTTCATTAACATTAGTTGAGTCCCGCAACCATACAGCTTCAAATTTAAAAAATTATCTTGAATTATCCTTAGGAGAAGTTGACTTCAGCGAAATTCCCAATTAAGGGAATTTCTTCCACTATGATGTCGAACAAATTGCTCGATCCATTCTCTTCCGGATGCTTGCAAAGCCCTCTATGCCATTTGTCCAATTATAGGGTTTGCCTTTGAACTTAAGATGAATACGCCCCAGTAGACCCATAAAGTCCACTAAAAAGTGACGAGATGGGCTCAAGCCTCTTTAATTGGACTCCTCAAAATCATAAATACTCATTAAACTATTCCCAAATCACTCATTTAAGATCACAATAAAGAGGTGAGTACACCAATGGAAGCCATCACAGTCGTTTCAGATTTTCCATGCTAGAAACCTCAATATTAATTTGGTTTTTGTCTATGAAGAAAAAGGATAAAATTACATGATCTTTTCACATGATTGCTAATCTTCCCACATTATTTTTTGCGAAAACTAAGAATGGCCGAGTAAATCCAATCCTTCTTATAAGAATCTCTATCTGTCTAGTATCACATTATATCTTCAATAGAAACACAATATCCATGTCATAAAATCGGCATGCAGCCCTCAACTCTTACTGTCTAGTTTTCGACAGTGCCTCGACAATTCCAAGCTATAATTTTTATGGCAACGATAGGGGCATAATTTGGCCCGCCTCCATATTTCCGCTAAACATAAAAAAAGAGTCACTCCTCAACCATCTGTCACCGCCAATGAGCGAACTACAGCTCTCCAACAGCACTCCAAGAAATCAAACCATATCTGAATAGAGAGTCAACCGCTGATCTATGAAATCACCTTTGTGCTAGAAAATAAACCAAACACCTGGTGTGCACACTCTTCCACGTATCTCAGCAAGATACGGAGAAAGTATGTGGACGTCTCAAATCGGTTGTCGGAAGGAGGGTTAGATCCCAAACCGGTTAAAGACGGAGGAATTCGTGGGGTGGGATCTCAATATGGGTCCAGGTAACTGGTCTTTACGGAGGGAGTTTAGATTTCCTTGTAGGGTGAGGAGGGGAAAACTTCTAAAACGTGGGGGATCTCACTCGTTCGTCGAATCGGCCACCTTCAATGGAGGGGCATCCGCAGCACGTCAAGAAAGAAAGAAAGAAATAATATACGGGATGAAAATATACTCCCAGATCGAGATCGGGAGAAGAAAGCTCCCATGAAAGGGAGAGAAAAGCTCTCAGGCGAGAGAGAGAGAGAGAGAGAGAGAGAGAGAGTGAGGGTTTGGAGTGCAGGATTTTGTTCACATTGAGGAGTTTGCTGTGTTGGTTAACCTGTCATTGATGTCGGATTTGAGGGACAAAAGGAATCACCCCTGAACAAACGAGTAGATTCCTATGATACTATCTACTTTTGAAAACTGAGGAAGGGAGAAAGATAGTCATTTGTTCCTAAATTCATTGTGCGAAATTGTTTTGCTGAAGTTCGACTCAAAAACGAAAGTGTAAGTGGTGACAAGGATCAAGGGCAGGTAGCTGGGAAATTCCTGGATATTGGATTAATGAGCGCACAGATATCCATAGGCGAGTGCACAGGGAAGTCCACAAAGCAATTGAGCGTAAAGAGTTGAGGATAGAATGGAAGAGAAAGTCAAAGGCTGATCCTACATTCAGTTATTGAATTCCAACATTCCACCGATTTAGCATCGATCCATGAGCAAGAAAGACAGCTCCAAAGAACCTTCGCTCACCGTGGGTGCAACTGCATCATCCTATCTTGTATGAGATGAGTTGAATTCATCTGATCCTCAGTTGCTGGGTGGCATTCCAATCTCTCCCTGATCAGAACAAAATTGAACAGAGCAGTTTCTCATTCTGTCAACAGCATAATTCCATCGTTCCCAGCTTCCATCTAGAATGTGATACCAGAAGCTTTGGTTGACATTGCACATCCACCAAAATGATGAAGAGAATGGAACCAATTAGGACCTTCCCAAAAGGTACGTGCAGCTCTCGAATTCACCATACAAGTAGCAGAATCTAAAAGCTCAAGCCACCACCAAGATTTCAAGTTGTCTTAATTATCTGCATAAAATTTAGTTGAGAATGCAATTATGTGCGATTGATCATAAACATACAAATAGGAAGGATGATATAATAATGAACGGAAACGAGGAAACGGGAGTTCATATCTATTTGCTATATTTATTTCCAAATCAAATCCAGAGTAAAAGGTCACCCCAAAAATTGTTGTCGACTTGAGTAATGCAGAACCGAAGGTTATTATTATTTACCTTCTAGGGGCTGAAGCGTGGTTGAAGACTTTGAACATGACCAAGTCTCTTTTCTCTGTTTTCTCATACGCATTCAGCAAGCATTTTTTTTTTTTTTTGACTTTTTCCAGGCCAGACACCCATCGTTTGTTCCCCAGGGAACCTATTTTGATTTGATTACGACATCCTTTTGCCTTTTGCTCCTCTTAAAATTGCACTGGTGCAGACAAACCCAACTCTTGGTCGGAATCTTGGATGGTAATGACGTGCCTTCGAATTTCAAGAGCAGCTTAACTTCAAGAGCAGCTTTGGTTCTTCTTCTGGCACGTATCATACCATACCCACTTGTAAATATCGT
Source organism: Eucalyptus pauciflora (assembly GCA_007663325.1). Taxonomy (NCBI): domain Eukaryota; kingdom Viridiplantae; phylum Streptophyta; class Magnoliopsida; order Myrtales; family Myrtaceae; genus Eucalyptus; species Eucalyptus pauciflora. Next base: position 2,488,043 of record VMYD01000413.1, on the reverse strand, counting down.
TTTAGCGATCTCTCAAGCTCTTTTTTGGCACTTCAACTAACAAAAGATTAAACAGAAAGAGTTGTGGTGACCAGGTCTTACCAAAATTTTGTCTGGTCTTTTTCGGAAACAACTGTTCTGGAATTTATTTCCAGAATGCGCTCTCTATTACTTAAGATAATCAAGGTTTCCGGTGAGCAAAGAGCGAAGACTTTTTTTGCTGTGTCAAAATAACTTTCATAAATTGCTGAGCGGTCAGTCCAGCGGTTGGTCAGAGATGCTATATAATCTAGTCTGCATCACATCGCAAATCTCCATTCATGTAAATCGGATAGTTTACCATGCATCCTTAGAATTAATTGACATTAAAAGAACTCGAGTAAATTGAACTTTTGCAGTAAGCGGAGTCAAGGGCGAGATTTTGAGCTCGATGAGTGTAGATTTGCAAGTGAGGTTGCACTCCCTTGCAATCTTTAATTGGCAATCACAAGACCAGCGCTTGGCTGCGACAAACTGCCATATTCAGCGCAGCAAGGCCATGGCAACTGAGAAATTATCCAAGAGATAGACTGCACAAGCATGAGCAAAGAACGAGACAGAAAACTGCCTTTCAAAGGAGAAGAAAACATTGAAAACAACAAAAAGTATTTCCTTGTTGGTACCCAGTCACTTGAAACATGTCTGTTTATTCTTCTGTGGGATACCGAGGAAATGCCGGGAGCGATGGATCCATTATGGGAGCTTGTTGAGGTTCTGCCTAGTAGCAAGTGGATTTGTTGGGACACTACCGAAGATACGATAGCAGCACGAAAGATTTTCTTCAAGCAATTAGTTATCGTCATTTGAATGGGTCACCCACCAATCAAAGATCAATTTGAAAGCAAGTATAGCGTTTTTTTAATAGATGTGGAAAAAATATGTATCTTCTTTTTTCAATTTTAATCTCAAGATACAATTTAGGGTCGTTATAGTGGCTTTTACTTTATAAGTTCTGATCTTAGCTTATGGGATTGATTTGAATTTGTCTAATGTTGTAATGCTCGAAATTTTTAAAATAATAGGTACATGAATGCTAGTATGCCTCACTATTTATTTCGCTTTCAACTAGGATTTGTACTTGTCTCGTTCAATCCCATGAATTTTGTCCAATAAAAGATCATGAATTTTAATGAGTTTTAATGTTACATCGCAATTATCTAAAATCCTAACATGTGTTGTAACTCTTCCTATAAACTATATGTTTATTTCTTTGTTAAATATTTATTATTTTTTCTCAATATTATAGTATTGCAGTTGTCTGCAGACTTTATGGATTTTTTTTAATTATGATTGTATCCTCATACTATTCATTAAGAGATAATATGAACTAGGAATTCCACCTTTATTTTGTTCGAAAGAGGAAGATTCATATAAATATGATACAATTTAACGAGTAATTTATGCTAAAATACATATTTTAATTTTCATATTATATATTAATGTAAAGTGTAAGGAGAGTCACTTCCCATTTGGACCCAATTGTCAGTTCAACCCATCTCATAGAAACCTAAAGAGCCCAAAGGTTCAACCCAAACCTCAAGTAATAAAACCCAACAGACCCAAAACCCATAGTAGAATTTAAACCCAATATCCCTCAGCCATGCAGACTGATCAACCCATTAAGAGACCATGCCCCCAACAACAAGGCAAGTGCTTGTACAAACCACCTCGGGGAAAAATCCTTGATTTTTTATTTACACCCTTAATCCTTTATCCAATGTTCACGTCGACATAATTGCTTATTTCTTCTTTTCATAAATTTTCATTTAGCTTTATGATGCACTCGTGGATATTAGATACAAGGATAGATGATGCATTCATGGATAACTAACCAGGTACCCGTGTAGGTGGCCATCTAACTCTAAGCTGAATATGCAGAAGACTTTATCTCTCGGACAAAAGAACAGTTTCTACTCTTTAACCCTTGTATTTTCATGCTTTTGCTTATTACTTTTTTTGTACTTTTAATTTCTCTAATCAAGTCCTTCTATTTTCACAAATTCTCTTATCAAGTGCTTCCAACACCAAATCCAATTAACGTGGCCGTCAAATGACTGCAAAATACAATGCAGTAAAATATTCATGTGAAATTTTGTGATCATTGCCAACTTTTTTAAAAAAAAATTTTAAAAATTTAAACTATTAAATAAATATTATAACACTTCCTCTCACGTGTAGATTGGACTTTAATTTTGATGTAATTGGAGAGAGAAAAAGCGGCCTGAAAAATTCGAATTGGACTTTGATATTATGTTGAATTATTTTCATTCAAAAATGATATTATAGATTTTGTGAAAAATTTGTTATTATCGTGATTGTAATCACCATATGAATTGTAATGAAGCACGTGTCTTAAATACGCTGGTCAACAAGACTATGATATTATTTTGTCTAGCTTCACCGCCCAACATTATTGACCCATCCATGAAGTGCGTAAGAGGCGTACAAGGCACGTCAATGCGTTTGCACCTAGAAGTGATGATGACACTGGACAAAACGCGTCCATTGAATTTTCGGCCAAAACCCAAATGAAGTAAAGAGATGTCACAAAAGCGTGGTCGTCAGGGCAGATGGGAGAGCCTTACAAATGCGTTTATTAAAATCTAGGAAACCAACAAAGCTAAGAGTTTTGTTTTCGTCCACAAAAGATGCTGTAAGGACTAAGGAATGCATTTATTTATTTGATTTGCCTTTTGAGCAAGGTCAAAGTATCGTAGGAAATGCATGCGCTAAGTACTCATAAAGTAAGTCATCCTATATATCAAAAACCTCCATGAATCCCTAGCATTCTTAGAACCCTGTGTTCATTTTTAACTCCCTTGTTCACCCGTCAATCGTGTGCACCTCTTCAAGTCATTTGGTTGGGTTAATTTCTAGTATTTAGTAATTGTTCTTGGCATGGTGAAGTGCAATTTTTCTCATACTTAACTCTTCTGCGGATTTCTAGAATGTTTGTCTTTCCGGGACACTTTTATATTGTACATTTATGTCAATGTTCATCGTAAACTCAAGCTATATGGGCATATTTAGAATCTAGTCATATAATAGTAATAAAGAATGGACTAGCAAAACACGGATTCCCATAATCTTATTTGTTGTAAAGGCAACTATATGGACTACTTCATAGTTCATATCATCAATCAACCCCGTGACTTCAGTCTTCATTGCTCATTTCCTCTGGGGTGGAAACGAAAACCAAACTGCCTTTTGCATCAGAGTCTTCCAACTGAAGCCTAGTGAGGGATGCAGTCTGTTCCAACATCTTGCCATCCAGACAACATTAAAATCAGTTCCTTTTAAGGTTTTGTTTAAATGCTTTTGGGCACGTCAAATGACTACATATTAATTTCCAATGTTCGAACCATAATATAGTGATCAAAACAAACCCGTCGACAAGCTCCAATATAAAATTGGCAACTTTGAGATTAATGGGTTCCCTCTTTCCATCTTTCTATGGGGTCATTATTCTAGTTTAAAGCACACCATCCGAGAAGTTCCGGTCCTTGACCGAACTCCCACTGTGCTGACTAGGAAAAGTCCGTTCACATGCAGCAAGAAACTTCGTCACGTTGCTGAAAAAGGAGATGTGCCAAAAAAAGAAAAAAAGAGAGAGACGTGCAAAAAGGGCACACAGTTAAGATCCATTAAACTCCATTATGGATCCGACCAAAAAAAAAAAAACTCCAGTATGGGGGCCGAGTGGAAGAAGATGTCGGGCAGATTGGTTGCAGCTACAGGAAGCATTTCGAAAGCGGACCGCGCCAAGTGATCGCACACGATAGTTGTCCTCGGATGGAAGATTTTTTTAGGAAATTTTCGTAGGACGAGTCATGTCGACGGTCTTCTGATTGTTGGTGCTTCTAACCTTAAGCTACCCCGTTAATGGGGTTGGAGCTTGAATTATTGGTTACCGGGCCAGCCTAGACCCAGTTTAGGACATGATCGGTCAAAACGTTGGGAGTTTTCTGGCACCTTCCTAGGATTGCGAAAGCTCTCCGAGTAAATCGAATTGGCGAATTCTACGTGAGAAAAGAAAGAATAGGACACGCGCTTGTGTGTGAATAGGCCACATGTGAGCGGGACTTGACAGACTGGACAGCCTAGCCTATAACCTTTCTTGGACCAAGCTAGACTGACCCTCGTGGTGCGTACAACAATCACACAAGGGGCAAAAACTATATAAAGGGGACTATATAATCTTTTGGGAGGAAATATTATTGAAATAATTTTAAATTTATTATAATTATATCAATTCAATCTTAAATTTTTTTATCAATTAAATTTTAAATATTTTATATTATGCTAATTGACAAAAAACATTAGCCCGATAAAATTAAATTAATTTAGTATTCAATTGACAAAAAAGAAAAATTTAAAACTGAATTGATATAATTATAATAAATTTATGACATTTTTCGGTTATCCTTCTTTCTTATAAGAGTTGGCATTTGTAGACTTATGAAAGAAAAGAACTTGGTCAATTATCGACAACTTAGAAGTTCTATTGATACTTTCCATAAAACTTATGGCAAAAAGCACGTGATTTCAGTGGGATTGTGACGGAAGGATCAGCCCCTTAAAAGGATCATACAAGCTCCCATTGAAAGAATGTGTTGAGATCCAAAAACATAGATAAATCCACTTAAAAGAGTATTAGATTGCCAAAATCAGAAACACAGCATGGGATGGTCGGATGGTCGGATGGTTTGTGAAAAATTTCATTTGGTGGGCAAGTTCATGCCAAATAATTCCCAAACCATTTACTTCACACCCAGCAAATTTACTACTTCCTTCCCACATGGAAATAAAGCTCATGGATCAATGTAATACAATGCAATGCTAATGCGCCAGCCACTGACTCATATAAGACGCTACGGTAGACGGCCCCCATGCGATGAAACAAAATTAGAAGAAAATGTAGGAAGTTGATCATCAGCTTTGGACGAACATACTAGAGGACGTTATGAAAAGAAGGGAAATTCATCAGAAATACCTGACATTCCATAAATTGCATGATGCTAGAGCTGGCGAATATTAAGTTATAGTCCATATATCGCACCAAACAATAATTAATTCAATTAGATATCGCAAGCACGTATTAAGCTCTGGCAAGCGGAACGTTAGAGTAACCTCTGGATTGATTTGAGAAGGTGGATAGAGAAGAGCGGCTCTGGATTGATTTGAGAAGGTGGATAGAGAAGAGCGGCGTACCGATCATGCACCCGCCGAAGAACATGGCCTGGACCAGCCCTACCTTGTACTTCTCCCCGCAGACCAGCCCCCACTCGGTCACGGTGGAGCTCCCGCTGCCCTCCGCCCACTCCCATGAGCCCGGGCCCATCCCACACGCCCCCGTTGCCGCCGGCGGTGGCTCGTGGTCCGCGAATATCATGACCATGGTGTGGAAGGCCTCGAGGGACCAGGCGAGGCTGGTGAGCACGAAGTGCCTCAGCTGCCACGGCCCGAACTCGCCGCAGTACTTCTGGAGCATCCCGTCGATGCAAATTCTGTCGGGTTTGGATTTGGCGCGGGCCTCGCCTCCTCCTCCCGCCGCCACCGCCGCCGTGGCCGGTGGAGGAGGGAGGAGGGGGGAGTGGAGAGAGTCGTCATGAGACGGTGGCGGTGCTGCGGAGGACATCGGGGATGGAGCTGTAATTAGGTTGCATTGGTGAGTTTAATTCAGAAATTAATTATTTAATTGTTTGATGAACCTGCCTTCTATATGCGTTGTGATTTGGAATATCAGGTGCAAGTCAAATGCTCATTGACACACATGGACTTCGAGGGATGTGCAGACAGCCGAGCACTAAATCAATACTCGCCCATGTCGCCCCCCTAAAGCTCGTAAGGCTACATGATTTCAATGGTTTGAAGGATGACCAGAGACTGTTGGGTCTCTATATCAACGTCGAACTATGTCATTATGCTCCAAAGGCAGTCATGGTTCAGAATCCTAAAGCATCTTAGTGTCCGTGCAGGCAGATATCATGCCTGCTGATATAAGTAGTTCTCATTGTTTTCCATCTAAAGTGAGGTTTCACCTGGTGATGCTCGCAATTTCATCTGGAAGATACAACTTATTCACTCACAAGATTGTAGCACTTATTTTGCTGGTCAAATGATAGTTATTATGTTGATGTGCTTTTTCAACTAAGCATAATTGCATTGCAAGATATAACTATATGATCTGTTGAGTATAAACTCACGTATTGTACTTTTTGTAGCCATGGTGCGAGGATCAGCTGAGGCAGCAGAGCATTTGAAGCAACACTGCTTGAAAAATATCTGCCCTCAAGTCTACGCTCATTAAATCGAAGAAGCAATTTATGTCAGTCTGATTTTATGTGCTTATAAGGTACTTGAAGACATGCTATGTATACTAAGGAATCGTGATGCTGCAACTATGTGTCTTGTGAATCTTGTTTTGTGACAATTTGGTGCAACTTTCTGAGAAATAAACGAGGAATATGCTTATTAAGAAGGTGAGCTCAGGTTTTAGTTGCTCTTCATAAAAATCGATGGATGTTTTCTTTTCATGTTTGAGTGTATGATGTTTGATGGATTACACTGCTAGGGGGATTACGAAATAGCATGGATCGATGCTGAAGTTGGAAAGACAGAGAATGGAATGTTGTCTTCGCTTCATCTGTCAACTTCAGCAACGCTACATAAATCAGAACTTGTAGGTGATTTGAGGTGGACAGGCTTCGAATGGTTCCAAGCCAGCTAACATGGCTTTGCTTTTCCAACATGAGTAATGATGATGGCTTTTGACCCAATGAGCAAGACAGTCCGACAGGGCTTGACACGGTCGTATGTCGAACTTTGGTGTTTGCAGGTAGAATTTGCAGGTACCTCTGTCCCAAACCCACTCCGCCCCGATCAAAGTAGTCGGAATGGTGTAATTCTTCATGATTGAATTTGCCCTTGTCCAATCCATATCGAGGGAAAGAATTATAAATACCTTCTCTACCTTTTGTTTTTCTACCCAGTCAAAGATTCCATGCGTTCTGATCTTGCAGGGCAGTTTCTTTGGCGCTCAGTAGATCATCTTCGAGTGACCTCTCCGTGAGATTATTACAAGATTCGTGAACCATTTGTAATCACATTTGTATCCGCTTTGAGATTAGACACAATTGTAATTCTACTCTACTTACAGGGTAAAGAAGTCTATGCCGTGTCAATTTATTCTGTTATGGGCTTATTTCTCATATTACCGATGGCAAATGCCATCTCTACAGGCTGCTCCAGATGACGTTCAGACTAGTGGCTACTGATAAATGTAAGGTTTACAATCACAAAAAATCACAAACTGATGCAGTTGTGATGAATTTACCTTAAACTAATTTTTTAACTATCAAAAACCTCAAACTGATACGAATATGACAAATTTATCAAAATCACAAAAAACTCAAATTTGTACATTTGTGATAGATTTACCCTCAATTAGTTTCCGTTAAATTAAATTAATATCATGAAGAATCGCAAACGAGTACACATGCGAAAAATGAAAGGTAAAACCCTAAACAAATATATCTGTCAATTGCATGTGTCATCCTATTAGCTAATTTGACAATAAAATTTAACGAAAATTAATGAAGGATAAATTTATCACATATATACCAGTTAAAATATTAAGCATAATAATATATAACCCACACAAATGGAACCACTTGCAAAACATAAAAATCATGAAATTCATATTATCATGATTAGGCTACGTCGTAACCCTAATAAAAGAAAAATGGAATATAGTAGAAGAAGAAATAAAAATATAAATCAAACCTAACATTTTGAATAAAAAAACAAGAATTATGTCATCATTTTTATATTCTCTTCAAAATACTTGAAAAACTCTAGAACAATGAAAATGAAAAACGATCTAAAAAACCTAGCTGCTGTCCTCATCTCTAAATGTTCTCCTATTCATCTCTAATAACTTCTTTCTTGGATGGAGGCATAAGGGAAAAAATTATTGCTACTTCTTAGAATTGAATTTTGATTCGAAATTTATGGCGATTCATTTGTGATTCGAAAAAATCATATCTGTAGTGATTTATTTTATTTTACTTTTGGATTGAGATGCTTCTTTGATCTTGTATGTAAAATAACTCTTTATCATCAATCTAATAAGATTTTCAATGAATTTGTAAGTAGAATTCTGAATTTTTGTGTGCAAAAGGCATTAAAATTACATTCGTTCACAAAAAAACAAAAAATTGATGATCAAAAGTACTGATCAGATATTTTTATAATTTTGAACTTTGATGATGAAAGATAGAGATTTCCTCTGGATTTATTACCTTATGGTAGCCGTTTTATCATGCATAAATATGCATTATAATTAGTAATTACTAGTATACTGCACCGCGACGGCAACTTGGATTCACCTGAAAAGATGGCCGATCCTCCCCCATCCTACCTCCCCTGCTCCCAAAACCCTAGCGTCCGGCCCCCACTCCTGCGAGGCCTTCTTCGGCAACGGCTTCACTCGCCGCCTCGACCTCCTCTCCGCCGTCGACGGCGGAGGAGGAGGCCGCGGGGGAGGATGGTTCCGGTGCTTCCTCAGCGAGACGCTCGAGAGCTCCATCTGCGAGGGGAGGGCAACAGAGGATGTCGCCGGAGAGGATCAGGATGGCGGTGGGAGGAGAAATGTTGGACGGCGTGATGGGTTGAGCGAAGAGGAGGAGGAGGAGGAGATGCCGGTGTTCGAGGACGGCGCGTTCCAGATCGCCGAGGGCGGGGGTGGCCGCAAGTTGGGGTTTAGGAGATGGCAGAGTCTAGGGAGCGATGATTTGTTGGCAAAAATTATGTGGACCAGGGTAAGCGGCATCCGGTTCGTAATTTGATCGGGTCGATTCGTGTCGTCAAACCAGGAGAGTTGCGGCGCGATCAGGTTATGCTTTTGATCGATCCGTTTGTCCTCGTCTCTTTTCTAGTTGTGTCGTTTAGAATCCAATTTATTGGAATCTGGAATTTAGTGGTGGTATGGGAATTCGACATTGTGATAATGATCAATGGCTATTGGCTATGGAGTTCCAGAATTATGTCATTTGTTAGGGGAGTGCAATACATTTGCCATGCATTTCTAGATATGGAATTAATTGAATGCTATTAGAGTTAGGGGATCGGTGATAATGAAAAGCTGAATATGCAATACAAGTGATTAATCATCTCCTTGATTCTGAAAAAAGATGGGAAGCGCACAAATTGGAAAGATCGAGATTCCAGGTAAATTCAGTTGGACAGGTGGTCTTTTGTGGTTGCTGTTCCCATTCATGATCGATTATGGCTGTGCAGAACCAATAGTTATTGCGAAGCTCGAAATTCTGGCTAAACCGAAATTGCAATTGGCTGATTATGTATTCCCTAGATTCTGGGAAGGATGAGAACAAAAGTTTTGAGGATCTAGAGTATAGAGTAATCTGGTTGGACAGGTGGCTTTTTTCGTGCTAGCTGATTATCTGTCATCTTATGTGGACTATTTCTGCTTTTCTCTCTGTTTTCTCTGCTCTTCATTTTATTTTATCTCTCTCTAACATTATCTCTCTCGATGCCGCAGTGGATCGAGGAGCCAACAATTCTTCATCACCCGCTTTGAATATGCAAACTTTTCACGCGTTAACTGATTGGTACAATGCATACATTTCCTCTGGGGTCACTGAATTACTGTATCGACCTGATGTTATCTTTGTAGACAGGAATTCACGTTCTAGTGCTTATGAATTCTGCATGTGAGGAACAGTCTCTGGGGTGTATGAAATCATTTGTTCTCTTCCTGTTTATGGGATAATGGGTGCATACTGCTCCATTTTTAGGTGGTACCACAGATTTTAGATAAAGTGAAAATTGGATCTATATGTGGCACCATGGTCGGCATGAATAAACAGTGTTTGGCTGTAACAACATGGAGTAGCCTGAAACACAGAAAATCAGCTTCAGTACAAGTGGAAAGAATCTTTGTTCTCTTTGTTTAGGAATTATAGCGGGATGAGAGTAAAGAATTTTAGACACATGTTTCTTTCAACAATCAATTAGTTTTTGATAGAGGATATAGATTGATCAAAGTTACCAGAATTTTCTTCAGTTGAAAATCTGTAATAGCCTTTTGAGTTTAGAGAGAATAATTAGTTATCAAGGAAACTCAGTCTTTCTTACTATCATTATTCTTTCATGGTGTAACATTTGTATCCCATTTTGAGGAGTATGCTTGATATGCATTTTGTGCAAGTTCATTGACAGTGTTTGATTTGGTCTGACTGCTTCTTTCATGATTTCATATTGTATCCCTCTTTTTATGTTCAGTGTTCAGTGATTGTGCTAATCCTCATCAATTATATCCACCTACTGGATACAGTATAGCTGATATTGAGGGGAATGTCAAGAACTACGCTTACAAAACTGTGGTGCCGTTCCTAACAGTTAAGCTTTTGACAAAAACTATCGTGTAACATGTGAAAGAGTGGAAGAAGGAAACTATATTGATTCGGTCCTGTGCCCTAACAGACCTATGGGAGTCTATGCCGTGAGGATTTAGAAACCTTTAGGTTTCCTTTACAGTAATTAAGTAGAAAAGGTTTTCTGATAGGCTAATATCAAGTGTTACTTCTAAAAAAAGCCTTGACTCCTTGAGAATATTAAACACATTGATAATATACCAATGGATTTTTTCACCTACTTGTGCTAGAGTATTATCTTAATCACGTAATTTTTGCTAAATGATGAGATTCTCATATCTTTTTCCTGGGATTCTTTTTTTTTTTTTTTGCTTTCACTAATTTGCTAAAACATTTGTTTATGATCACAACAACACATTTGTGGGAATAGTAAAGAGCCTACTATACGGATCCTTTCTTTGCCATTACAAAGTGAGTGCATGCTGTAAATGTTCTCCAGGACTGAATTAAGCGGGCTAAGGCTCCTGATGGCAAAGCTTGCGTTCATCTATACTACACAAAACAATGAGCATAACGGCTTGACAAGAAATGTCAATTTGATTTCGTTCAGGTTGCCTGAGCGTCATGCATTATTCTCCCATTCATTCAATCTCGCACGTGAATATTTCTCCTCACCCTAATCCATCGCAACTTGGATTTACGATAACAAACCTTCCTTAATGAACAGTATATTTCCTTGGCCCCTCCACCTGACCTGTCCCTTTTCTTCTCCATGTTTGGCCACCTGTAACAATTCTATATCTTGGTTGGATATGGACCTCAAAAGAATCATGAATACGTTGTACTTACCATCCACAATCTGATGCGTATTCATGATACTGACCTGTCAACCCCAAGTTTGTCTCTGCATAGCACTTTGATTTCAGAACTGCACCTCTGCTACAGCATGCATTCTCAGTTATTAGTTGTAGAATGTCTTCTAGTGTTTTCTTTTACCATAATCAACATCAATTCAAAGGTAAAAAATATCCACATCGAATTTCCTTTTTCGGGGTTGTGTTTTGTGTACTCGATGGCAGATTTTGGTTTGATATCTTCTGTTAAGCCCTCTTTCTAGCCTCTTCAGAGCTTGACCAAGTGTAGTCACACAGAGCGACGTTGTTAAGTAATTCCGGTAGCTTTGCGTCTCTGCGACTGCGTTTCCACTGAGTTTGTTCCACGTTCAGACTTACACAGTATGAACACGCTTTATTCTTTCTCACTGTACGTAACTTCTCCCACAAATATTTTCAGTCGCCCATGGAAGAAACATGGAAGGCATTGTTTTCAAGTGTCGCAGATGCAAAAGGTTTTCACGGTCCAGTTTGCTTCTGCCATGCCATTGTGTCGCCTTTGGCTTATGGGAATGCAATGTTCGAGAGATACTAGCGATCATTTTTAGGAAAATGTTTTCCAAATCATTTATTTTTTGTAAGATGAATGAAGTCTAAATTGCTTACATTAAATTTAATTTCAGGAATTAAAAAGGATTAAAGTGTGAAAATCATATCATATCAGTGATCCCACTTGGATGATCCGACGGTGAATAAACAAACATATAAAGAGTATCTTAAAATCAAAATCCCACACATATTTGTAGAATACTACCCAACTTTCTAAGACGTAAATAAGAAATTATCGGATTTTCAGATGTGCTTTTGCTTCAAATATCGAGGATGAGACAGCGGTTGGGTTATCGGGTGCGGTTTTCATTTTCGCCAAAAAGCATATCTTAAAATCCGCTATGGTATGATCAAAAAAAAAAATTCCGCTATGGTATGACCAAAAAAAAAAAAGAATCCGCTGTGGAAAATGAGGTAAAGGTGGACATTTTTCCCAATCACGCAAAAAAAAATTGGGTCAACCTAATTTGGATCCCCTAATGTCTGGGTTGATTCGGGTCAACTTGCATGTGAAGAATCCTTTTTATTTTCCATGTGCTTGAATCCTAATTGAAATTTTGGAATAGTTAGAAATATGATCGAAATAATTCTAATAATCCAGACATTTTACTAGGCAAATGTTAGCATCTCTAATACTGCTCAAGCAATTTGCTGGTGGGGTCGGATTGACTCCCTTTAACTAGGCTTGACCTTGTTTGCGTGCATGATAGTCGGAAATTTGGAGTAGGTATAATTGCAAAACATTCAATCTTGTCGGCCAATATATGTATAATATCCTAAGGAAATATACAATTGATACAACTTTCAAAAGATGTCTCCTAATAGTTAAGCTCTAAAGTTGGGTAGGTATCACATATAAAATCATAGCTTTATTTCATCAGTCTTTCTGAGTCTTTTTTAAGTTAACTACTCACTTTGACTCAAAAATTGGACATTTAATTTGTGAAGTTTCTACCCCGGTCTTGTCTACCAATATATGTACGATATCCTAAGGAAATATACAATTGATATTACTTTCAAAGGATGCCTCTTTATTTCAACCGGAAAAAAGAAAAAAAAGGAAAAAAAAGAGAGGATATCTCTTAATAGTTAAACTCTAAAGTTGGGTAGGTATCACATATAAAATCAGAGCTTTATTTCATCGGTCTCTTTCTAGGTAACTGCTCATTTTGACTCAAAAATTGGACTTTTTCTTTGTGAAGTTTCTACCCCAGTCTTGTCAGCCAATATATGTATAATATCCTAAGGAAATATACAATTGATACAACTTTCAAAGGATGTTTCTTTATTTCAACCAAAAAAAAAAAAAAAGGATGTCTCTTAATAGTTAACTCTAAAGTTATCAGACTTTATTTCATCAGTCTTTTTCTAGGTAACCACTCACTTTGACTAAAAAATTGAACGTTTCCTTTGTGAAGTTTCTACCCCAGTCGTGCTTATAAACTTTTATTATTGGTACATCAGCAAATGTTGTTCTTAATTTCAAACTAGATTTAGGCTCCATTTATTCTGAAAAAAATGATTGGTTTGGAAAATGTTTTCTTAAAAATAATCAATTGCATCACCCGAAATAATTAGCCGATAAAAAATATGTGATTATCAACAACGATTTATATTTGAACATTTACGTGGACAATGAAATTATATTTTTGTTCGTTCATTTTTGTAAGTGATATAATCGATTTGTTTTAAAAAATAATTTTTAAAATCATTCATTTTTTACAAAACAAACTTAACCTATTGGCTTAATGCTTGCTAACTCTATCATCAACTACAAATAAATCCTTGGTTTGTGGTGGGACGGAAATAACCCCCCAAGCATATACCTAGTGTCATAAAACTGAGGAGGAAGGGAGAAAAAATGGTCATTTGATCCTAAATCCATCGTGCAAACATATTTTAATCATTGAAAAAAATTATGTGTTGCAATGTCCTTTTTCTATAAAGAAATGTAAATTAAAGATGTTAATTTATCTTTAGACAGGGCTCTGCATAAAGTGGCCGCCCACTTCGACCTATGACGTTGAAAGTCTTTATTCTGCTCTCACCAGTAATTAATAATTACTGTATTCCTCACTCAACTCAGCAGAGACCAGCATCTAACTTCTCCCCATTTTCCTGATCCTTCCGTTCTTTATACGAAGGCGCCTTTGCTTGTGCAGCAACGGCGCCGGAGTTTCAGTCCTCCTCCTTGTACGCATCTTTCGTTTGTGCAGCAACCGGACCGGAGCTCGAGTCCTCCTCCTCCGGGTATGTATCTTTTACCCTCCTCAATATATGCCTGTCTGAACTTTCTGTTGCGACTCGTGATGCTCTTTTATAGGATCTTAACCTTGTAATCTAGTCAAATTTCCAGATCTTGTATATCTCTAAGAAACAAAGAACACTTCAATTGTTAATCGACCGACTAAGCACTAACTCGAACCAAAAATCATGTTTGGTCCTGTTTCAGAAACAACTGTTGTGGAGTTTTTTTTTTCTTTCCTTCCGTTTTCGGAATGTGTTCTCTACTACACAAGATGGTTAATGTTTGCCTCCAACGGGTTGGCAGAGTGGTAAGGGCTTGGGCTTGTGGGTGATTGATCTCAAGTTTCAGTCCCTCTGTCCTCCATCTTACAATTTCCTCGACTTACATGGAGGTTAGTCTGTGGGAGGACAACACTCTTGTAGTATGGCCGGTGTGGGAGTCCGGGTCATCAAAAAAAAAAAAAAAAGACTGTTAATGTTTCGGGTGAGCACAGAATGAAGACTTTCATTGCTTTATCAAAAATAAATTGCATAATTAGCTAAGTGGTCAGTCAAGTGCTTCGCCAGAGATGCTGTAGATCCATGTCTGAACTACATTGCAAATCTCAACTCAAACTAGCTTTGGAAGCCAGCGGTCAAGCCATACTTGATGCTTGTAAACTGGAGAGTTTACCATGTATCCTGAGAATTAGTTTGTAAAGAACCCAAGTAAATGGAAAAACTCGAGGGCGCAGCTGATCCCGGGCCATGAAATTTTGCTGTAAGCGGAGTCAAGGGGCGAGATTAGGGACTGAAGGGAGGGTACACGATAGAGAGATTACCCAAGAAAGAGTACGCACACCCACAAACATTGAACAAGAAAGAAAATCGCGTTCCCAAAGAAAAGATAGTTACGAATTTGAAGAGCAAAATTTGGGTAAAAATTGATTAAATATCTTACAGGCCCCGAAGCCATTCTTCACCCAAAAATCCAAGGTCTTCCTTGAAACTTATCTGCTCATTCTTTTGAGAGATGCAGAGAAAATGCCCAGAGAGGCGGACCCCTTTTGGAAGTATGTGGAGTTGCTGCCTAACAAACGTTGGAACTGCAACTTCTGCGGGAATCTGTATGCTGGAAGCGCGACCAGGATCAAGGCCCACTTAGCGGGAGTTAGAGGACATGGCATTAATAACTGCAAGGACGTTGATGGCAGAGTGAGATCGGAAGCCCTAAAGGCGTTGAAGGGTAAAACAGCGGTGGAATCGAGCAGCACACTAGATAATGTTGAAGAGGGTCCGCATCAGCCCGTGAATGCGAACGATGATGATGCTTGGAGAGAGCCATCATTCGCAGCCATGCCACACGTAAGCTCTAATGTCACAAGCACTGTCGGTGCAAGTTCATCAGCCTTTCTTTCATTGCCCAATCCGTCTATTCCCGCTCAAATCGTGATCCCGGAGATGGACTTCTCATCCTGGCCACTACCACCTCAATATCATGCTGGTGATTCCAACATTCAGTTCCGGAATTTGAGTTATCCCATCAACCATCCAGATCTCGCACTTGAAGCTTTGACTAACATGCCAGCCCCAGTGAATGCAGAAGAGGGAGAACCCAATACAGAGATTCTACAAGGTACGTGCATCTCCAACTTCATTTAATGTCAAAGCTCATATTTGTCTTCTAATCCTTACCTGAAAATAGGGATATAAGCAGGGCGATCAGATTTCTACTAGTAATAGAAAACACATAATAGAGCGGAATTAATTGGAAGAGAAGATTTTGATAAGATTCGGTCGATGATAACTAATAGTTCTTTGAAAATGAGCGGAGAAATGCTTTGAAGGGTGATATTCAAATCTCGAAAAGCCATGGCTCTCTCATCTCCAAAGATCACCTATGTAAAGAACATTCGCTTTTAAACAAATGATAAGAGTCATGTGAAACACGGGATCTACAAATTGGAGTGTAATAACTTGTCGCCCACATTGCTACCTGTATATAAGTTCACCTGATTAGTGATTTTAGAGAGGGACAATTATGTTGATACACTTATAAGCATCGGTCTAATTTTAACCTCATGCACCAAAATTGTGAACATCAGTTCATATTTCATCTATTTTACCTAATGAATTACCAAAAGTACTTCAAATTGAGGAGGAGGATGCATAGAAGGCAAGCGTGTATTTGGTTGTGCCCTTTGTAGTTTTCAGCATATTTTCAATGTTTTGAGGGGACTGGCATTGACTTGACTACTTTCTAAAAGTCGCCGAAATTTCCTTGTTTCCCCTTAACGAGTCCGATGGTGTACGGATTTACCTCATAGTTCTTGGCCAAGCAACACATCTCACGAAAATTAACAACACGAAATCTCGATTGGAAATAAAATTACGAAAGAAGAGTTCAAATTATTGGTGTTTTTTGCTAAATCCCGTTAGTGATTAAAATTGTTGTGCTGTATAGAAAATTTAAAATTGAGATGATTGATGAATTATTTTGTCGAATGCAAAATGGGTGGATGATGCTTTGATTAGAAAATGAAATCAAGGAATAAATTTCTTAACCGATTTGCTAATTTATTCGTGACATATGTGCTAGCATAGTATATAAGACTTTTTAAATTTATTGTTTTCTCGGATCAGCTTTTAGTGACCATTCTTAATTTTTTCTTTCATTGGCTATTATTATTAAAAAATTGACATAAAACACATAATATCGTCCAGGTTCATGATATGTTCTCATAAAAAGTCCATAATACATTCTTTTCGTCTTATTTGGAGTGATTGATATTCTAAGAGGAGAAAACAATCATAAACACGTGGTTTTGATTCCTTTATTTTATCAACAATAACTTTTTTTTTTAAAGCTTTTATTGATTTGGCCGCTCGCAACAATCCAATTAGTTCTCCAAGTAAAAATAAATAAAAATTAGACATTCCGCCCTCTGAAACCAACACCTTTAATGTGATTTGGGGTACAATGATTTCTATGTGCCTATTATGGATTTGCACCCCCGGGATGCCATTTTTGAAAATATTTAAAACAGATTTCACTCCATCCAATATTCAACTCTTTCAAGAAAAAAAAATCAAAATTCATTGAAAAGCAGATTCTACTGGTATAAAAAAAATCGTAAATACATCGTTTTATTCCTCTATTTTATCAACAATAAATATTTTTCTGTAAGCTTTTATTGATTTGCTCCTCTAATTGCAATTTTTTAATCTTTTGAAATTTTCAAAACAGATTGCAATTCATCCAATATTCAACTCTTTCGAAGAAAAAAAAACCAAAATTCAATGAAATGCACATTCTACAGGTTCAAAAAATTATTGTTATCCAAAGCCTATTGGTTCTAGAAAAATTTTATGATCAATCTTCAATTCATGATGATGCTTTAAGTTAAAAAAAATTATAAATATCTTAATGGAAATATATGATTGCAAGTATATCTAAAAGTTTTGTCTCCTATAGTAATTTGGGTGTAAGTTTACAATGGAGATAGGTAAATCTTGGAATCCATAGAGTTTTAAGAATTCTGAAATCTCATTGGTATCCATAGAGTATTCAATTGCTTCGAAAGGTCATTGCAATCCGTAATATATTCAGTTCCAATAATCGATCTCATTGCTGTTATAAATGCAATGGCTTGCCCTGTTTCCTCCAGTTTTAATCACTGGCTCTTCCAACTCTTGTTCGGAATAAATCCTACATAAATGAAGGGCTCATATCATTGGTTATGAAAGGTATGGGAAGATTTTCTCCATGAAAATGATACTTGGTAGCTTTATATGTGAAATGCAAAATAATCAATTTGAAGTGAAAATGAGAGAAAAGGAAAGCCCTGACAAGGTGTTTCTGAAAAATGAGATTTGCAGCTAGTTGGATTGGGAAGGAGGTGGTTATTGCTTGAGGGAGAGAAAAGGGGAAGTAGACAGTTAATGTAGGCAAGAATCGTTAATAATTTGCTAGTTATTTCTCATATGATTAGAGAACAACCAACGCAAGTCTATGTCTGTAGGCTTTATTAGGTAAGTCTTCTTATTTGGTATCATAATGATGGTAGAGCTCAGCTCAACTCCCATGCTATCGAAATGACACAAGCACACCCATCTAAGAAATATTCCACATTTGTTAAATGCATCCATAAAATATAGCACTTGCACATATAACTATTTTCTGACAGCGTGCAATAAATTATTTGCTCTTGTAATGATTCATACTTACCTTCAAATCATCCTTTAATTGATTGTTTTCACATTCAAATGCCACCTATATGAGACTTTAACTAACAACACCTTCAATCATCTTAAATTTAAGTTATATGAACATATTGCTTGTTTTCGTATTTTTGAATAAGTATGGTTGAATTGTTGGGACACTAATGAAAGTGCAATAATGGGACTAAAGATTGTCATGCATTGGCTCCAAGCAATCGATAATATGTCGTTTAGTTTTTTCTAGTGCTATTAGTTACCATCACGTTTGGGTGACGTTCAAATGGGTCTCCCACCAATCAATGATCTAATTGAAAGCAAGTATAGCTTCTTTTTTGTTTTTTTATAGAACAGTTGGTACATTAGTCTTTGTACATTCGATGTGGAAATGAGGTATATCTCCCTTTTTTGAATTTAATTTTCAAAATTCTACTTAGGGTCTGATTAAGGGGATTTTTATTTTTTACTTCTACTCTTAACTTATGGGGTTGATCTGAATTTTTCTAGTATTGTGCCGCTCGAACTTTTCGAAAGAATAGGTACATAAATGATAGCATCTATATAAATATATAATAACAGGCTCTTTCTTGAGGATTGCCTTTAAGAGTGACCCATGGGAGTCTACAGTGCAAGAGATTGATTATACTCTTTGCAAGTAGTATTTTCGTGCTCTCTTCACTCATTTTGCCTTCAACTAGGATTGCTAACCCCATTCGATACCTTGAGTTTCATCTTGAAAAAAAAAAGATTAATTTAATAACTTTTAATGTTGCAAATTAGCAATTATTGGAAATTCTAACATTTTTTGTAATTCTTCCTGTATAGTATTTCTTTAAAATATTTTATTATTTTCTCTCAATAGTACAGTAATGTAGTTTATTTTGTTTAAAGCATTAAGATTCGTATAAAATATGATACATTTTAAGGAGTAATTCATTCTAAAACACATACTTCAATTTTCGTATTTGTATATTAATATAAAATATAGGGAGAATCACTTCCCATAGAGGCCTAAATATCAATTCAACCCACACCATACTAGCTCAAATATCATTTCAACCCATCCCATAGATACCAGAGCCAAAGGCTCAAGCCTAACCTACAGCAACTAAACCCAACGTACCTTAACTTTTACCCTCTCATTTACCCATAAGAGACCAAGCCCAGCAACAAGTCAAGTGCTCAACCCCAAATATTCCGCCTTTCTTGAAACTTTGATCCTTTATTTACACTCATATAGTTTTTCTAATTTCATTTAGACATGGTTGATGGTTTCCTCTTTTCATAAATTCAATTTGTTTTATGAACATTATGTTTGTATAAAATACTCTTTTAAGTATTTCCTTGATGTTAGATGCAATGACAGGTGATGCACTCGTGGATAGTCGATCAGGTACTTTTAGGCTTGTTGGCGAATATATGTCAACTCTTAAAAGAAACCTGGAAGAACTAAGCAACCGAGTAGCAGAATTGGATGAGCAATGGTGTAGTAAATCAAAAAGGATAAAAGACTGGAGTATGGACCGAGCATTCCGAGAAGGAAAATCTTTTTTTACGCAGCCGGTAGAAAGAGTGGACGACCTGAGCAAAGAAGTTGAAGAGATTCTAGGCCATTGTAGTTTCCAAAAAGGATTGACAACGCATGCCGTGGGATGTAGCAAAAGTTCACCTTTGATAACAACAAGATTAGTAGGTCAAAATGGTGAGCAGACAATCAAGGAGATCTGTGACTATTTAATGAAGGAAGAAATTGTCATCATTGGCATTTGTGGAATGGGAGGAGTTGGCAAGACAGCCATTTCGATGCATGTCCATAATAGAGTACTTAAGAATCCTGCCTTTGATGATGTGTTTTGGGTCACTGTACCTGAAGAGTTTAGCATCTATAAACTACAAGACGAGATTGCCAATGCAGTCGGACTAGACAATCTCTCAAAGAATAGGGACATGAAAAGAAGGGCATCCATATTGAATAGACATTTAAGGAAGAAGAGAGCTATCTTAATTTTAGATGACCTATGGATGCACTTCGACTTTGAGGATGTGGGAATTCCAGTTGAGAAGGAAGGCATTAAGTTGATACTGACAACTCGATCTCTAGATGTATGTGATAAGATGCTCTGCCAAAAACAAATCAAAATAAGACCCCTATATGTGCAAAATGATTGCTGGGACTTATTTTTAAAAAAGCTTTGCTTTGGGAGAGACCTCCCTTCAGAAGTTAAAAAAATTGCAAGCTCCATTTTGGATAAGTGTGGGGGTTTGCCACTTGGTATCATTGAGATTGCAACTCACATGAGGGGAGTAAAGGAAGTGCACGAATGGAAAGACCTAATGCAGAAATTAGAAAATTCGATGATGGAACTTAATGTGTTCAAGAAACTAAAACTCAGTTACATGAACTTGGGTAATCTTCAAGTGCAGCAGTGTTTCTTGCATTTAATACTCTGTTTTGGAGAGTACTCCTCTAAAGATGAAATCATCGAAAATTTTTTGATAGAATCTTTCATAGATGAGGGCTTGTTAAGTGGAATAGCCACTCGGCAAGAATTGCACAATAAAGGTAACACCATATTGGACAAAATAAAAAAGGCTTGCCTAGGGGTTGATAAAGACAAAAAATATATTCTGTTAGTACACCCCTTGATAAGGGACATGGCATTGCAAATAGTGACGAGCACAACTCACATGGTCAAGGCCAACATGGGATTGAAAGAAATTCCAAAGGATAAGTTCTGGACCGATCACCTAGAGAAAGTCTTTTTGCAAAGCAACGATATAAAAGAAATCCCATACAGCATATCGCCAAATTGCCCTAAACTTACGAGGCTGTCGTTGAATAACAATGTCTCTTTGGAAGCCATCCATGAATCTTTCTTCAAGCATATGAAGAAGTTGAAGGTTCTAGATCTCAGCAAAACGAATATCACGGAATTACCGGACACTATCTCTCACTTGGAGAGCTTAGAAACACTATTACTCCGAGAGTGTGAGGAATTACATTGTATACCTTGTGTACGAAAATTGGGATCCCTTAAAAAGTTGGACCTTAATGGGTGTGCAATGCTTGAAGAAGTGCCGGAGGGGATGGAGATGCTGGTAAAGCTGACGTACCTTGACCTGCGTGGCGCAAAGATCAAGGCGTTACCAGAAGGAGTGTTGGGGAAGCTGGTGAACTTGCAATATCTGGTGATTAATTACATGATGAAATTGATGATGATAAAATTAACAAGAGTGGAAGGACTCTATTGCTCTGTTCCAAATGTTGAAACATTCAATGCATGTGTGAGGCTTGTCGAGCAAAACAGCTCCCTACCATATGACCTGGCACTGAGTGCATCAGGAAACTACTTCATTAGGGATAAGCACGAAAGGCGTATAATCATCGAAAGTTTCCATAGTATTGCGGCAACGGTAGATGGAGAAATTGGTGGGGATGGCTGCGCTCTACTTCCCAAAAATGTGCAAGTACTGGACGTGGGACGGTGCAATGAGGTGACAAGTTTGTGTGAGGTAGGCCCACTTAATAATCTAGAGGAGCTGAAGATAGAGGAATGGGAGAAGCTGGAGGAGCTGGGTGCTGCCCACTTCCCTCGCCTACGGAGACTGAATATCACTCGGTGTACCAAACTGAAGCATTTCTTGAAGGAGGGGCATGAGCTCCGATATCTACAATGGATTAAAATCGAGGACTCGGAGGAACTAGAGGGGTTTAATATAGCGGCACCTTTTCTTTATAATATAGAAGTGTACGGGTGTCCTAAAATGAAGTGGGTGGTGAAATGGCAGTGGCTGGCCACTCGCCTTCCAAATCTGAGGTCCATTAAAATAAAAGATTGCGAGCAATTAGAGGAGATATTAGGTGGGCTACCACCGATCAGTGCACCTTGTCGTCTTACAAAGATTGAAATAGAAGGATGCAACAACCTGAAGAGGGTGATGATGACGCATGACATGTCGCTCAACCTTCCTCTCCTCCAACATGTAATAGTCGGACTCTGCATGGGTATAGAGGTGATAATAGGCACCGTTTCTAACATGACGCAACCCTCCTTCTTAAATTTAATAAACCTGACTCTACTTAGTCTTCCGGAGCTGAAGAGCATATGTGAAGGGACCGTGAGTTGCCTTCCAATCCAATGTATGGATATATATAACTGTCCGAAGCTGAAGAGGCTTCCTCTGCTTGACGATAGAACCCGCTATAAGGATGTTTGGATAGATGGGCTGACGTGGCGGTCGCTGGAGTGGGACCACCAATCCCCTTTCCAACCTTCACTTCAACACGTAGCCAGGGATCATGGTAAGTCACCCGCAAATTTTTACTTTTCTTTTATCCTCTCCATCTCCTGCGGGCCCTTGGAAGGATGCGCTCCCGCGGTACAGTAAGTTTCCTTTTTGTTTTTGTTTTTGTTTTTTTGGGAACTCAAAACCACACTATTAGACCCAGTATGTATGACTTTTATCACAACTCGAAATAATATCAAAATGGTTATATTATTACTGAAATTTCGGTAAAGAAAACACTCCCTTCACTTTGAAAGAATTATAATGACAACAGTCCTCGCTCTTTTCTTTTTTTTTTCCTGCCCATTGTACCTTAAAAATACTACACTTCTTCTTCATTTTGGTAAATTATGACGTTTAAAAGTGCCCAAAATATCGAGGCAATTCTTGACTTCTACTTCATGAGTCAGGCGAGTTTAAGGGAGCATGTTAAATGCTTTTTACATTTTCTTTTTGTTGCCTATTCTATTTTTCCTCATCTAATACTTCTATTTTCGCTTTCAAACTCTAACCTGCTTTTTAAATTAATCGCTGCACTTTAATAAAAAAAATTAAACCAGTGTAAATAAGTCTTTCTCGTTTTTAGAAAGGAACACCTGTTCTTGGACTTCCAATTGCATATTTGCACATATTGAATTTCTTTCTGTTTAATTTGATTAAGCTCGATTAGTCAGGGAAGTCTCTAATTTCTTCATATTATTTACATTCTCTCTTTAATTTGATATGTCAAGGAAGTATCTGATTTCTTTGAATTGTTTTTTGTAAAACCTCGTGAACAAGGCGTTTCCAATTGGCATGATCAGAGGATATGTGTACGTATTGAAAGTCGTGACGCTATTACGGCAAGGGTAGATGGACTTATCGGTGGGGATGGCCGCAATTTACTTCCAAGAAGAAATGTGCAAGTACTTGAAGTAGGAGGGGGCAGTGGGGTGACAAGTTTGAGCGAGGTAGGCCCACTGGAGAATCTAGAGGAGCTGACTATAAAAGATTGCAAGAAGTTGGAGGAGCTGGGTGCTGTCCACTTCCCTCACCTGCGGAAACTGAACATCACAGACTGTTCCAAACTGAAGCGTCTCTCAGTGGAGGGACAAGGGCTTCCACAATTACACTGGTTTACAATCATAGGCTCAGAGGAACTGGAAGGGATCGATTTAGCTGCGCCCAATCTAAACTTTATGGAAGTGCGGTGCTGTCATAAAATGAAAAGAGTGATGGAATGGGACTGGCTGACCACTCGCCTTCCAAATCTGAAGTCCATTGAAATATTTTATTGTGAGAAATTAGAGGAAATAATAGGCGGGCCATTGTCAATCGGTGCCACTTGTCTTCTTACGGAGATTAAAATTGGAAACTGCAACAACATGAAGGGGGTGCTTCTAACGCACGATATGTTGCTCCACATCCCTTCCCTCCGAGATATAAGAGTCGTCAGCTGCGAGGGCATAGAGGTGATAATAGGCACTGCTCCCAACATGATGCAACCCTCCTTCCCAAAGTTAACACACCTGACTCTATGGAATATTCCGGAACTGAAGAGGATATGTGATCGGATGGAGAGTTGCGATCACATCCAATATATTGATTTATACAATTGTTCGAAGCTGAAGGCGATTCCTTTGCGACTGCGCCCACTTGACAATGGCCTCCTTTCTCCTCCCCCCTCCCTTGGACAGATTGTGATAAAGGAGAAGACGTGGCAAGCGCTGGAGTGGGACCATCCCCTTGCCCGTGTCTCACTTGAACCCTTCGTCGAGTTTGTTGGTGAGTTACCCACAAGTTTTTCATTTCTTTTATTCTCTATATCTAACGATCGATCTCCCACAGTACAGTAAAATCACTTCTTCTTTTTTCCGAACTTTATACCAACTATTAGGCCCATTGCGTATAACTTTTTATTATTGCTTGAAAGTAGATCGAAATGGTTATATTATTATTGAAAATTAGTTGCCGTGGCATTGTTCAAAGAATAATAATTGGCAATTTTACTTAAAAGTGCCAAAATATCGGGTCTAATTCTTAAGTTCTACTTTATTAGTTGGGACAATTTAAGAGAAAATCTTAAACTGTTTTTTTTTTTTTTGACCTTTTCATTCTGTTACCTTTTCTATATTAGCTCGCCCAGTACTCCTATTTTCAATTGCAAACTCATTTTCGGTTTTTAAACTAATTGCTGTACTGTAATAAAAAAATGAAATCAATGTAAATTAGTTTTTCTCATTTTTAGGTCTCATTAAGCGAATGGGCCAGAGATCGTGTTTTTATAAGCTCTATCAAAATGCATTGCCATACATATGTTGATAGATTTTTCATTAATAGTCATGTGGCATGATATTTTACATAGGACGATGATGATATTTGCAAATGACTAACAAAATTTAATCGTCCTAAACCCAGACTACCGAAGCGGTAGATGATCAGCTGAGGATGAATTGTCTTTTGACAGAAGTTGACAACAAAGTTTTCGGCTTTTCTACGTCATCCTGGTCGGTTGATTTTTGAAGTACCTCTGGTTTTTGTGATGACATATGCTTAATTTATTTTTGTCTTCTTATCCTATCTGTGATAAGCATCTCTCTTTTTGTATTTCTCGATTTGTCTTCCTTACTTGTCACTTGCCTCTATTTTTGTTGCTTGAATAGATACTCTTGAGTTTCAACCCAATATGCCATAGGAGGTTTGATTTTAGAGGGACCATCTTGCAAATGTTTGGTGTATCCACGTAGCATGTGTATTCAATATGTTATGGTTTATTTCCATTGACATGGCTCAACTTTGGATCCCTTTGTAAAAATGCATAATTTTTGCTTCCATTAAAAACAACTTGCTTTTCTAATAGAAAAGTTCTACGTTTTGCCTCTTACTTTTACGCTTTTTTCTAATCCTTGCACTTTTAATATATCTAATTAATCCATTTCACTTTTATAATTTTTCTAATTAAGTCTCTCCGGCCTCAAATCCAACCGAATCTAGCTGAAGTGGCCTCCAACAACGTGAGAGTATGATGTGGATTATTTCTTTTTTTCAATGTGGATGTCCACGTGGGTGTTTACATTGGCTAAATTTTATCCACATCAAACTTTGATATTGTGTACTCCTATAGCTTTCCTCACACCTTTATGTGGGCATCCACATATTTTATCATCATACTTTGGTGTTGTTCGGTGGCCCAGTAAGCTGAATTTGATCAGATTTGGTGTTGGGGGAATTAATTCAAATAATTATGAAAGTAGAAGGGCTTGATTAGGCATATTAAAGTATAAGAGTGTAATTAGAAAAAAGCGTAGACATTAGCCATTTAACAAATTTTAATTTTTTTTATCAATTTTTTTAGTTTTTCCTTCTTTCTTTTCTTTCTTTCTTAGTTCAAAGGGCCGGCCGTGGTCCCTGGCCACAAGGTGAGGGCTGACAAATCCCTCCACCACCCACTGGGCAAGGGCCACAAAGCCCTCACTGTTTGGGGGTAAGGCTTGCAGCCGGATCAGGTAAGGGCTCGCATGCCCTCTCTATGGCTGGCGAGGGTGTTGCTTTCTTCACTCCTCCTCCTCTTGGGTTCTTTTCATTGACCGTAGAAGATATCTTCAAATTGATGAATCAAGCGATTCTACCACCATGGAGGATCAGGATGGGATTCTGTTGAGCAGCCTCAGTGTTGTCTCCACCAATCCTTAGGAAATTGAGCGTGACGTCTAGCTGAGGCCTTCGAGGTACGCTTGCTTATCTTCGTCCTCCGAACCAACCCAATCCCCTTCGTCAATTCCGTCGAATTTCTCTTGCCGTGGATTGCGTCGCGTGTCCATTCTCATGACACCAAGGAACGGTAGTGTTAGTTTGGTCATTCCTTTCATGCAAACTTTCAAGACGGAGTAGTTGATGGTCCTTAATGCTTTTCTAAATGCCTTGAGAGCAACACCACCACCCTGGGAGATCTCCAACAGTTAACAAACAGAGCCTAGTACTGAAAATGTAAATCAGTGCGTTACTAGCAATCCCTAGCTGCGATTTTGCAAGGCAGGAAGAGGAAAGAGTAATTTTATTAAAGAAAAACCCGGCGACAGGACTCGATATTAGCATATAAGACCATTGCTCCACAAATTTCATTAAGGTCGGACTCTTTTTGCATGATAAAGTATCGTATAATTTCCACAATATGCTGGTAGCATTGTATAAGCTTGACTCAAAATCAAGAAGATGATACTATGGGTGTAAACAATTACCACCATAAGCCGCCTAACAACGCCAGAAATCATGGAAACTGAGAGGAGATTGCAGGCTTGTCATATTCTTAAGTTTTTCAATTCTCGTTTAACGTTTCTTAGCCAGATCATGCATTGATAACCAAGATCAAAGTTTAATAGTTTTCCCGCAGCAGGTCATATTCTTTCAACATTGCGGATGCCATTAAAGCTAGCATCATGCCCTCTGTGTCGAGTGGAATAGCCACTAGTCTGCGCCGAACCAAGAGCACCTCCCACAGTAAATTATACTTGCTCTAAGTGGACCCTCTAATTCAAATCCAGATCAATCCTTTCCACGATTCATTCAAGTGGCGGTGAGAGTAATAGAAAGAGAAACGTTTAATGAGGTAGAAATAAGGGATAATACAAACCGAGAAATCCAGAAACAAGACATAGTTATCATATATTGGAAAAGGAGGCATACACTAAGCATATGCCATCACAAGATTCAGTGGTACTTTAAACGTCAATCGAGTAGAGGATGATGTAGCAATGGCAATAGAAGTTTGATATCCACTGCCTTCTCAAGACAATTCATCCTCCACTAGATCCTCCACGGCTTCATCAGTCTGGGGGCAGAACTATTAATTTTTGTTAGTCACTTGCAGTTGAGAAAAGGCAACAAAAAATAGAAATACTGAATGAGGTAAAATAGAAAAGGCAACATAAAGAAAGGTAAAAAGCATTCGACATGCTCTCTTAAACTATCCCAACCAATTAAGTAGAACTTCCTAATCTAGTTTTATTTTTACTAGGCTTTAGCAACTTTCCAACAAGGGTGTCGTGTTCAATTTTTTTGTGTGAGAATTCTGCAGCCACTAATCCTTCGCTCTCTCTATGCTGTGATCATCTCGTGACCACAAAAACTGGTTACTTATAATAGAGGGATTTGTATATCAGCATATGCAATATTTTTGCATACTCAGAATGGCTTTTCTTGTAAAATCGGTGTGAGAAACATCTTTTAAATGTACAAAGAGTGCCTTGGCCAAAAAAGAAAAAAGAAAAGAAACAGAGCAAGGACTAAAGCCATTGTTATTCATTCAAAAGTTAAGGGAGTATTTTTTTTTTCTAATATTTTAACACCGCCAAAACAACTAACGTTTAATAATAACATGACCGTCATGCTACACTTTCAAACTGGAACAGAATTCATATACCAGTGTCTAGCACAGTTATTTAAAATAACACTTGCTGTAAAAGTTAGGAAAAAAATGAACTTCCCATACCGCAGGAGAATCGATCCTTAGAAGGGACCAAGGGAGATGTAAAGGATAAAAGAAGTAAAATTTGTGAGTAACTTACCAAGAAACTTGACGAAGTGTTCAAGTGAAAAATGGGCAAGGGGATGATCCCACTCCAGTGACTACCACGTCGGATGATTTATCCGAATCTCTCGAAGAGAAGGGGGAGGAGAAGGGAGCCCATTGTGGAGCAGAGACAGCTGCAGAGGAATTCTCTCCAGTTTCGGACTATTGTCTATAAAAATCCACCTGAGGGAATCGCAGCTCGCGGTCCCATCACATATGCTCTTCAGCTTCAGAAGATTCTGTAGAATCAGGTGCATTAACTTTGGAGAGGAACAACGCGTCGTTTTGGCAACAGTGCCTATTATCACATCTATGCTCTTGCGGTCTTTGATTGATATCACGTGAAGGAAAGCGAGGTCGAGCTACATGTCTTGCATCAGCAGCATCCTCTTCATGTTGTTGCATCCATTTACTCAGAGATATGTAAAGGCGATAAGTGATTCAGCTCAACAATGACCCACGTGTTATCTCCTCTAATTTCTCACCACCATTTGTTATAATCTCCTTCAGATTTGGAAGGAGTGGTCAACCACTTCCATTTCATCACTCTCTTCATTTTATGACAACTGGACAATTCCAATGATTGCACACCCTTTGGTAGCAGAGCGCAGACATCACCACTTGTTCCGTCTACACTCACAGCGATGCGGTCGCAACTATTGATGAGTATACTCCTCTCTGTCTCATCCATAAATCAAAGGCGGCAATCGTCTGGTGCACCCATCACAAGCCTGTACCATCGGCAACTATTGCGCTTAAGATACCCCACACATGCATTGAACGTTTCCACATTGGCAACAGAAAAATAAAGTTCCTCCACCCCCGTTAATTTTACCTCTTCTCTTGTCCTCAGCTTTTCAATCACAATATATTGCAAGTTCACCAGCTTTTCCAACACTCCCTTTGATAATGTGTTGATCTTTGTGCCATCTAAGGCGAGGTACCTCGGGTTTACCAACATCTCCATGCCCTCTAGCACTTCTTTAAGACTGTGAAACGATGTTCCCCATTTTGGTACATGAGATTGAAATTACAGATATAACTATCCATCTCCCAAGTCAGCCCACTTGCAAAGGAAGTTCACTAATTCAGTGAACTTTTTTTACAAGCAGCAATCTGTGCGATATGGTTGTGTGCCTCGATCTCTGCATCTAAATTGAATTGACAAGTTGTTATACATTGATTTAAAGCTTTACATAATAGCATTTCACATATAAACCTGCCTCCCTCCCTCCCTCCCACTCGGGTCTGATTACAACATTATTTCGTGGCCCGGGCTCAGCTGCACCCTCAGGCCTTCAATTTGCTTGATTTCTTTTAATGTCAATCCTCTCGTGTCTGATTACAGCATTATTTCATGGCCGGGCTCAGCTGCACCCTCAAGCTCTTCAATTTGCTTGATTTCTTTTAATGTCAATCAATTCTAAGAATGGACGGTAGACTATCCAGTTTGGACGCGCCTAGTATGGCTTGACCAATGGCTTTCAAAGCTAGTTGGAGTTGAGAACAACTGAAGTGGGAGCCACTGGTCGAGCCAATTATGTAACTTATTGTTGATGAACCCAATAAAAATCTTCGCTCTTTGCTCGCCGGAAACATTAACCTATCTTATGTGATTGGGGAATGCCTACTGGAAGAAAAGGTGCAGAAACAAGACCAGACATGATCATTGCGTATTTTCTTGTTCCATATTGGCCGATTAAACAATTGAAGTGTTCTATGTTTCTTACGGATATAGAAGATCTGGGAATTTAAGTAGATTGCACAGTTAAAATCCTAGGATAGGGCGTGACGAATTGCAATAGAAAATTCATATAGGCGTGCAATTGCACAACGAGGGTAAAAGAAAACGTACGAGAAGGAGGAGGAGGACTGAAACTCCAGTCCAATTGCTAAACTCTGGTGTCGATTTGGTCCTTCAGCTCCTGAGCACACACCCTTGACTCCGGTGACAGCCAAATATGAAGCGGTGTGCAACGGCGAGATGAAAGAAGGAACAAGAAAGACAACAGAAGAAACCACACAAAAGTATAGAAGTCCTAGAGCAATGTTTGGTATTCGGGATAAAATTAAGAATATGATAGAATTTATCCAAATTTATGTTTTGTTCTTGCCAAAAATTAGATACAATTGGATATAAAAGTGATACAATCTGGATAACATCATCCCATGGGGATATAGAATAGAGGTGAATGAGATTTCTAATATCAATAGCATAAAAGTTATTTTTCTCGAATAACAAACTTTTAAAATTAATAAAATTAAATGATATTTGAATTTTAATATAAAAATTCAAAATAACAAAAAATAACGATAATATATTTTTATTCCTATTTTTATTTATACTTTTTAATTTATATCTATCTTTATAATATAAATTTAATATATATAAGATATATATTTATTACATATTTTAGGTATTTTAAGTATATTAGTATAGTTTACTATTTCATAAAATTTATTAGAGAATGATGGAAAGGGAAAAAGAAATAAAAATAAAAGAAAAATAAAAAAAATAAACAAATAAAAATGAAGCAAGCAAGAGCGTCGAGAGAGATTCTTATCATTTTCTTTTGTGTAATTTTTTACTTTATTTGCATTGATATGCCATGCACACCAAAATTGAAAATAATAAGATGCGACAATATTTGATTTTATAACTGTAATTTGTCAAAAGGTAGATTGGATATAGCTAAATCCCTGAATTTTATTATCATATTCTATTTAGTAATATTATGTTTAGAAATCTAGACGACTAAATGTAGATTAAGAGCGACGGAAGATGACACTCAGCCCAACTCTTGAGTTGTACATGCCACTCTTTTCAAGCTCTTTAGAGGAATATTTCCCTCTTTTCATAGGTGTTTCGGTATGAAAATTTAACAACTAGCTCGCTCTCTCCTATTAGTGAAGTTGGTTTCGTTATCTTAACTGAATCCACAATTATCCTCGTTGGCTGCGCATTGTGATTAGGACTTCACTAATTCTGGTGTTCTCACTTCGCTTTGCAATTTATTGTCGTCAAGATGCTTTTCGCCGCACCAACTTCATCGAGCTCAGAATGCTCCTTTCTTCCAATAATCCGATGGTTAATTTTGCTTATCTATCCTCTCCTCTCATTCATCAAGTTAGTTTAATGATACCTTTCATATTTGCAAACTTCAACAGAAGTTCTCTAAGACAACCCTCCGTCTTGCTTACCAGAGTTTTGGAGTAATGTACAGAGATTCAAGCACAACTCCGAAATATGTCTACAGAAACACATTGTCTGATAGCTTGAGAGACCACAAAGAAGATGACAAGATCTTTGGGATACTTTATTTGGTAATCTGGACTTTTGACTATCATTCCCACCTGCATGTACATGATATTTGTCTTAGCAGCGAATGACAATGGTGAAGGTGCTCGCTCTGGCTCGCCACTTCTTAGGGACTACAAAGTTTGTCATTGCTATGGCTTTTCATTGCATTATTATAATAGAATGTTGTTTCTTTACAGGCGGTATGTTTGCTTTATAAACAATTATTATGTAGGCACTCAAAGATGTGACTGTTGAGCAATTCAGATGCTGCATATCACTGCATATAATCTTACATTCCTGATGCCTCATTAACAAAGGAGATGACGGCCAGCTTGCTTATCGAGGAATTCTTCGAGAAGCATCGGAGCTCTCGTGTATTACTTGGTTCTAAAACTAATGATCCAATGTCCCAAAATGCTAAAAGAACAAGGAAGTCATACCCAACGAGAAGTCCCTGACCTCAGGACCTGTTACACAAGAAACACCTCTAGACAATGCTCGAACAAAAGCTTAATGTTCTTGGAGACTAATCCCCCCGCACGCCAGATCAGCCTCCGCGTTGGGCGACAAGGTCGGTCCAGATGCCTCACATGGGACTAGACTCCTGAACTCAAATATCTGCTATTGATTGCGGATCGGCAACAAGCAACAGCATCTGACTGTACTTGTCAATGGCACAGGTACTTTTTTCCCTTTTGGTCGAAAATGGTACGGGTACGGACTCCGACCTTTCCGAGTACCAGAGGACAAGATATTTGGAGCTCTGCTCCAGTCAGAATGGGTTTCTGCACGACAACCTTCCTCAAGAGCATTAATTACAAGTTGGCTGCCCAGATGATTCCTAAGACGGTCAACATTGCGGATGCCATTAAAGCTAGCATCAGGCGCTCTGTGTCGGGTGAAATAGCCACTAGTCTGCTCCTAACCAAAAGCACCTCCCATGATAGATTATATTAACTCTAAGTAGATCATCTAATTCATATCCACATCAATTCTTTACATGATTCATTCACGTGGGGGGCGATAGAAATAGAAAGAGAAATGCTTAATGGGGTAGAATAAGGGAATAATACAAACCGTGAAATCCAGAAACAAGACATAATCATCATAGATTGGAAAAGAAGGCATAAATTAAGAATCTGTCATTACAAGGTTCAGAGGTACTTTAAAGATCAATGGAGCAAAGGATGATGTAGCAATGTCTAATTCTTAAGTTCTACTTTGTTAGTTGGGACGGTATGAGAGAGCATGTCAACTGCTTTTTTTTCCTTATTTTTTGTTGCCTTTTCTATTTTATCTCATCCAGTACTCCTATTTTCAATTTCAAACTCCTTTTTGGTTTTAAATTAATTGTTATACTGTAATAAAAAAATTAAATCAATGCAAATTAGTTTTTCTCCTTTTTAGGTGTCATTAAGCAAATGGGCCAGAGATCATGTTTATGTAAGCTCTCTCGAAATGCATTGACATGCATATGTTGATAGATTTTTCATTAATAGTCATGTGGCACAATATTTTATAGAGGACGATGACGCCCTTTGCAAATGACTAACAAAATTTAATTGTTCTACACCTAGACCGGTGGAGCGGCAAATGATCAGCTAAGGATAAATTGTCTTTTGATGGCAGTGGACGTCAAAGTTATTGCCATCACTACGTCGTCCTGCTCGATTGATTTTTAAAGTACCTCTGGTTCCTATTGATGACATATGCTTAATTTATTTATGCCTTCCTTTCCTATTTGCGATAAGCATATCTCTTTCTCTATTTCTCGGTTTGTCATCCCTACTTGTCACTTGCCTTTGTTTTTGTTGCTTGAATAGATACTCTCTCATGTCTCAACAGGTTTGATTTTAGAGTCGCTATCTTGCAAATGTCTGGTGTATCTATGTAGCATGTGTAGTCAATATGTTACCGTTTATTTCCGTTGACATGGCTCAACTTAAGATGCCTTTGTTAAATAATGATTCTACATAGCATACTGTTTACTTTCATTAAAAACAACTTGTTGTCTAAGGGGAAATTTATACTTTTTACCTCAATATTTTAATGTTTTTTCTAATCCTTGTACTTTTGATTTGTCTAATTAAGCTCTCCTACTTGTACTAGCTTTCTAATTAAGTTTCTTTGATATTAAATTTGGCTGAATCCAGCCGGCATGGCCTTGTACAACAACGTAGTATGATGTGGACAAAACTTTTGTAATGTAGACATCGACATGGGGTTTACGTTGACTAAATTTTATCCACGTCAATTTTTGACATTGTCAACATTGAAAATATTTTCCTAAAACGTCCACGTGGGCATCCACATATTTTATCATCATCGTACTTTGGTGACGTCCGATGACCATGTCCGCTGAATTTGGTTGGATTTTGTAACAGTTGATTAAGAAACTTGTGAAAGTGGGAGGACTCGATTAAACATATTAAAAATATGAGCTTTATTAGAAAAGGCCTGATAGTCAAAGCAGAAACTTTTCCCTTGTCTGAGAGATGCGGTTTTCTGCATGTTCAGCATAGGGTTGGTTGTACCACCTAATGAGGGCAGTACCTTTAGCCCTGGTCTTGCAGCATACTCAGCTTTTTATTTTTAAAAAACTGGTGGGGTCTATACTCTTGCATAAAGGCGGACATTCACATTCACAAATTAGAAGCTTAACTAAAAGGATCAAAGAAAAATCATTGACCAGATTAGTGATTCTGATCCCTTAGAAGTCACTGAATTGTAAGGTAACCATGTGTTGCCGTGAACAGCATAGCCTAATACTAGCAAGTCAATGAAATTGATAGTTTCATTATGTGGAGTACAGTGCCTTAAACTGAAAACAACTATGAGTCAAAGTTCAGTACAATGTGTTTTAATCATGTGATGGCAACTGCTTTAAGGCAACACAACCTAGTTGAAAGATATACTCTTGCAAGCATTCTTCGCTTGTTCAGAGACAGATTCAGTCATCCTGCTTTCTCAGGTCCAAAAGGCATAACCGAGAAGACAAAAGAAAGAAGTGATCATGTGTTCCTGTAGTCAATGCTCCTATGACCGGACGTGACCCTTCAATTCTTTTCAAAAGGATGGAAAATTCTAGGATCAAGAACGGTCATTTAAGTCTACATTAATCAAGTTTAGTTCAAAGTAAGAGAATTGCCCTCAGTGGCCACCCTTCCAAGATGGAAGAGGGAGGTTGAGAATTCAAATCCCCACATTCTCAGGGGGGATTGGGGTGGGGACGATTTCATTTCAGGAGTGGGTTTCGACTTCCATACCCTGCAAGGAGGCAGGGCAAAAGTCTGAGAGTGAGTGTTAGCGTAAGACCGACCAAAAAAAAAAGTAAGAGAATTGAATTCCTTCATACACTGGTGCATGCACTCTCCCCAGCTTCCATTCCAGCCATTGCATCATACGGAGGCTGACAGGTGAAACGCTAGTAATCCTCACAGAACGGCAAAAACCACATAGACCGCAAATGGGAAGCCGCCTTCTAGAACCGCCACGAAGGGCACCAAAATCACACCCATTTGCACCGCCTGAGCTCCATGAGCTACATTCCTCACCATGGTTGGAAAGAGCGCCGACTTGTAGATGAAGAGCAAATTGTATATGCCAGCCATGCCAAGAGCGTCGTCCAATGGAAATTGGACATCTTTATCAAGGTTTTATTCATTTCTTTGCACTATATTTTTTTTTGGAGGCATAAGGAAAAAAAAAATCACGTTGCTTCTTAGAATTTTATTTCGATTCGAAATTTGTGATGATTCATTTGTGATTTGAAAAAGTTGTATCCGTAGCAATTTATTTTATTTTACTTTTGGGATTGAGATACTTCTTTAATTTTGCCTGCACAAACTCTTTATCATCAATCTAATGAGATTTTCAATGAATTTGTTAATAGAATTCTGAGATTTTGTTCATATGATGCATTATAATTACATCTATTCACGAAAAGAAAATCGATGATCAAAGGTACTGATTATATTGTCTATAATTCAGAACTTTGATGGTCAAAGATAATGATTTCCTCTGGATTCACTACCTTATGTTAGCCGTGACACAGAAAACATAAAGAAGAATCATTAAAAAAAAAAATTTGCGAAGCTTGGAATGGAATGACTTAGGTGAACCGGATATCCATATTTCCTTATGGGGGATAAATCACAAATTCGTCTATTGGCAATCTGGGGCTTAATTATTTTGCATCTTTTTCGGAAAAGAAGAGAATGATAATGTTATCAAGGCTAAAGTGCTGTGATTTGCCAATTGTCTGCTAAAGAATTTTTTTATGGCTACTGTGGATCATTATGCTTCTCTGGAAATAAAAAAACAACTAGTAACCAGTTGCATGTTCATATATGAATCGTCTGTCATCGGTTGATAAAAGGAAAGATCCTTGGAAAATTGTGTAACATTAGTCACGTCCAAGATGACGCGGTTGCTCCTCATCCCTCCCCCTGCTCGTAGTTCTCTCTCTCTCTCTCTCCTCTGATTTAGCGTGTTTCAATTCCGATAGTTGACGCGCTACTCTCTTCATTTCAATTGGCGGTGTAAAATGTTCATCGAGTGCGGGATGTCCTCCAGTATCACTACACCATGAAGCTTCACCTTGAATGGCTCTTGCCCTGCACAATCTTTTCATGTATAGAAAGATTAATAGTGTGCACAATTTTTCGGCTCTACATTATTTCTGTCCTATTTTGATGTTTGTTGTTGTTTCTGGGCTGCAGCTAATTCGCATGGAGGCAGATACCGTGACGTTTTAAGTGGTGGATTTGTTCCACCTCTGTGCAGTACCTATGTTTCCTTTATATTAGAATGCCTCTGAGTGGGATGATTTTGGTGAAGGGGCTCTGCCTGTAAGTATGCTATTACAATTGGAGATTTTCAGCTTTATCGTTAGAACTTTCCACCTGAACAAGCTATGTAGATTATGTTTAGAGTTTGTTGACTCAATATCTTGTTAATGGTTCTTTCAAGTATGCGCGTTTCCTTAGTGCCCCATAAAACAACACTTCTGCTAAATGATCCAGAAGAAGGATGGAAAAGAAACAGAACAAAACAAAGTGGGATGATGGGTTGAAGAATGTGATTGGTATGGGTTAGAGCTTTGCACACGCAATGCTTATTTCATGCTAAAGAATGATATTTGATTATCCCTTGTAACCTATGCTAGCACAGTGGGATATGAATTTTGTCCAGAGTAAGCATTACTAAGTCCAGCAGAACTGATTTTGCCGCAAGATAGATCCCCTGGTTGGAACGAAATAATGTTCTCTCAGCGAAGGGAGCTTTCCTAATGAAACTCTTCAGTTGAATTGAGTCTTTTCTCTCACTGTCATCTTTAGTACAGTAGTGTTTTGATACATCATTTTTAACCTTCCATGGTGCTAAAGCAGCTTCAGATATTTGACTGGATTGCTTATGCGTCTTTGCAGTTTGTGAGCACAACATGGTTGGAAAACTTGATGAACGACCTGCTATTTTGAAGCCCTCAAAAGTGGTATCGACTGAACTAACCGTGAGTTCTGCCACAAGCGATGCATGGGATGCATAGTTTTATTCGACACTAGAGTAAAGCCACATCTCACATTACCTCCTGAAAAAAGTACTTTCATGATGGAGGGAAGCCGCACTTTGTTTTATTGATTCATTTATTTTTTTTCTTCTTTTTTCAGAACCCTTAAAAAAAAAAGGACACGGCATATTGATGGCATGCTACCACTGTGATTGAGTAATTATTTCCGTTTTTCCTTATTTTAATACAAATTAATTGAATTTTGAGCCTTTTCTAACCTCCTCCCTTGGCAACGCTTGATGCAAGTCTGTCTTTATTTATGAATTTGGTTGCAAAAACCTTTAACTTTGTGAAGATATGGAACAAATGATGCATATCTCTACTTTGTGCTGTAATCAGGTTGCATTGGTGAGTTTAATTTATACATTAATTATTCAATTGTTTGATGAATCTGCCTTCTAGATGCGTTGTGATTTGTAATATCAGGTGCCAGTCAAATGCTCATTGATTTACATGGACTTCAAGGGATGTGCAGACAGCGCAGGAATTAAATCAAGAGTCCCCCATGTCGCCCCCCTAAAACTTGTAAGGTTACATGCTTTGAATAGTTTGAAGGGTGACCAGAGACTCTCGGGTCTCTGTATCAATGTCGAACTATGTTATTATGCTCGAAAGGCAGTCATGGTTCAGAATCCTAAAGCATCTTAGCGTTCGTGCAGGCATATGTAATGCCTGCTGGAGTAAGTAGTAGTTTTCCTCATTGCTTTCTATACAAAGTGAGGATTCACCTGGTGATGCTTGCAATTCATCAGAAGATACAACTTACTCACAAGATTGTAGTACTTATTTTGCTGGTCAAATGATAGTTATCACGTTGATGTACTTTTGCAACTAGGCATAATTGCATTGCAAAATATAACTATATGATCTGTTGAGTATAGACTCATGTTTTGTACTTTTTGGATGTATGGCGCGAGGATCAGCCGAGGCAGCAGAGCATTTGAAGCAACACTGCGTGAAAAATGCCTGCCCTCAAATCTATGCTCTTTGAATTGAAGAAACAATTGATGTCAGTCTGATTTATGTGCTTATAAGTTACGTTTAAGACATGCTGTGTATTCTGAGCCATCATGATGCCGCAAATATGTGTCTTCTGAATCATGTTTTGCAACAATTTGGCCCAACTTTCTGAGAAATCGACAAGGAATGTGATTCTTAAAAGGTGAGCACAGGTTGTAGCCGATCTTCATAAAACTCGATCGCCATGTTTCTTTTCTTGTTAGAGTATATGATAGTGATGGGTTACACAGCTAGGGGGATTATGATATTGCTTGGATTGATGCTGAAGTTCGAAAGACAGGAAACGGAATGTTATCTTTGCTTCCTCTGTCAACTTCAGCACCACCGCATAAATCAGAACTAGTTGGTGATTTGAAGTAGGCAGATTTCAAACGGTTCCAAACCAGCTAACATGGCTTTTGTTTCAACAGGAGTACGATGATGGTTTTTTACCCAATGACCAAGACAGTCTCACAGGGCTTGACACAGTCGTATGTCGAACTTTCGGTGTTTGCTGGTAGAATTTGCAGGTAACGCTCTGTCCCGAACCCCCTTCGTCTCTGATCAAAGCATTTGAGACTGTATAATTCTTCATGATTGAATTTGGCTGTGTCCGATTCATTTTGAGGGAGGAATTATAAATGTCTTCTACCTTTTGTTTTTCCACCCTATCATTGATTAGGTGCATTCTAATCTTGTAGGGCGGTTTATTCAGCACTAAGCAGATTGTCCTCGAGCAACCTCTTTGTTAAGATTATTACAAGATTCATGATTATTTGTAGTCACAATTTTATTTGCTTTGAGATTAGATTCATATGTAATTCTACTCTACTTACGGGGTAAAAATTAAGTGCCGTGTCAATATATTCTAATATGGGCTTATTTCTCATATTACTAAAGGGATATGCCACCTTCACATGCTACTCCATATGAGGTATGGACTAGTGACTACTGATAAGTATAGGGGGTTAAAATCATGAAAATCTACAAATTAGTACATATGTAATAAATTTATTCTAAACTAATTTTTTGACCAACAAAAACTCAAAACCAGTACATAAGTTACAAATTTACTCCAAATTAATCTTTTAACAACAAAATACTCAAACTGATACATTTGTCACAAATTTACTATCTATTAGTTTCCATCAAACTAATACCACAAAAAATCACAAATCGGTATATCCGTGACAAACGGAGGATAAAAACCTAAACAAGTATATTCGTCAATTGTCATATATCATCCAACTCAATAATTTGATAGTAAAATTTAACAAAAATTAATGGAAGATAAATTTATCATTTGTGTACCAATTTTGAGTTTTTGCACTCAAAAAATTAAGTTGAAGTAAATTTATCATAAGTATACCAGTTTAAGATTTTTCATGATATTAACCCTAAGTATAAATTTTTACCAAAAAGAAAAAGAAAAAGAAAACCTTAAGTATAAATCCATAGACGGTGTGTGTATATGTTCTAATCCCATTAAAAGAAGTGGCACTCCACCATGGCTGGGAAACATTAATGGCCATCTCCACTATAGTGGATTCCATTCTTAACCCTAAGTATAAATCCATAGATGGTGTGTGTATATGTTCTAATCCCATTAAAAGAAGTGGCACTCCACCATGGCTGGGAAACATTAATGGCCATCTCCACTATGGTGGATTTCATTTTTAAGTAGCACCACCACCTGAAGGATTTCCCCATCTTTCTCTCTCTATCTCAACATGGACTTGTTTCTTGAAACGACCATTGCAAAGTAGTTTTCCTTGCATTCACGGAATCTTAGTCATGTCTTAAGTCTACTAAACACTGGGCATAAGATGTTTGTCCCTTCCGTATTTTCCAAACTCAGGACCCGAAACAAATGATCCAATATTATCTGACTTGGCCGGCACTACATTGGTATTAAGAGATTATTCGGAAATACTATTTTGAGTTAATATCACGAAAAATTCTATATTAATACGTATATGACAAATTTAACCAAAACTATTTTTTTGACCACCAAAACTCCCAAATTGATACACATGTCACAAAATCTATTTTAAATTAATTTCTGTTAAGTTTTATCGTCAACTTGCTAAGTTAGATGACATGTGGCATCCGAATCTGGTGAAGATTTATTTGTTCTCCTCAATCGAAAAATTTCATTAGACTCTGAAAGCAGCATTTTCGGAAATTTAAAAGCTGAGTACTGATTTAGGCTTTTAGTATTTGCAAAGCTGGCTGTGAGTGCCGATCATACTCATGAGGAAAATTACCTTGAGCACCATTTTCACATCAAGAAGTCCACAAACTGATTTTGGCAGGCAATACCGTGAACACTTCTTTAAGCACACACAATTTTTCACCCTGTCCAAACAAGCCCTTCAAGTGTTTCCTCATTGACGGATGTACCAGTTTAGGGTTTTATTCTCCGTTTGTCACGTGTATACCGATTTGTGATTTTTTGCAGTATTAATTCAATTTAATGAAAATTAGTAAAGAGATAAATTTACCAAACTAAGGTTTTTATAGTCAAAAGATTAATCTTGGATAAAATTCAATCAACGGGCTCTCTCTCACCCCCACACAAACTTACATTTGTGATGAGTATCAAATTTAATCAAGAGTTGCATTTATATCAATAGCTATCCAAATGTATTAGAATCCAAAGACGGGTTGGACGTCGCAATAACGATGCCAAAGAAGAAAGTTAAAAAGAGTGGTCCGCAACAAAAATATATCTATCTTCTCCCTAAAAATGGGCTACTATTTATAATATTCAAAACAAACAAATTCATCTCTAATGACTTCTTTCTTCGATAGAGACATAAGGAAAAAAATTCATGCCGCTTCTTAGAATTGTATATTAATTCAAAATTTGTGATGATTCATTTATGATTCGAAAAAACCGTCTCCATTGCAATTTATTTTATTTTATTTTTGGGATTGAGATGCTTCTTTGATTTTTATTATTATTTTTTGTATAAAAACTCTTTATCATTAATCTAATGAGATTTTCAATGAATTTATAAGTAGAATTCTGGATTTTTGTGCACATAATGCATTATAATTGCATTCATTCACAAAAAAAAAATGATGATCAAAGGTACCGTTCATACTTTCTACAATTCAGAACTTTGACGATCAAAGATAGTAAATTCCTCTAGATTTATTGCCTTATGTTAGCCGTTTTAACATGCGTAAAAAAATGCATTATAATTAGTAATTACAACACGGTGACGGCAACTTCGATTCACCTGAAAAGATGGCCGATCCTCCTCCCCTCCGACCTTCCTTGCTCCCGAATGTTGAAATTTACTAGAATAGACTCAGAGAAGAAAACACACAAGAGAGTTGTTGCAGTAACTCTCGTCTAAAATATTCAACAGAACATAAGCCTATTAAATAGGTAGAACATCCAAACCACTTTGCAAGAAAATAGCTACAGAACAACAACGACAAAGACCCACTAACATATCCCACTAACAAAACATGTGCAGAAACTAACTCCTAAAAACAAGCCACTTCCTATTGATTAGGACTCCACTATTACATTGTTGAAGACACGTAAAAACTGAAAGTTAACTATATCAACACCCTACCTTAAACTGATGTTGCAGACAATCAATTTAAAGGAATAAAACAAACCCTCCCTTAATCTTGAACATCCAACGAACTGTTAGGGAAATCCCTTATGATGTTTTGAAAATGACAAAATAAATCAAAGGCTACTAACGTGTTTAATAGTTGAGTAATAGACTATACAGATGATAGAACATGTAAAGGATGTTGTCAAAGTCTATGCTTGGAAGAACCAGAAGACAGACTTTATGCTGAAGCTAAATCTGCTTAGACTTAGATTGCAAAGTCTATTGTACTCAGACTCAGATTGTAAAGTCTATTGCTCTCAGACTTTACATCCAGAACTCGACAGAACGTAACACAAGCCCAAACATATAACAACTAGTGATCTGGTTTGGATTCTATATCAAGATTGATTTGATTGACTCAATCTAATTGATTGACAATTGGATCTTGAAGACAAGAACTTTCTATACGAAGAAGCTCTACTTATGGAAATCAAGATTCTGTTTGTATGGGCGATCGGAATCAATTTGGGATTTTACTTTTGTCACTCAACGGCTACCAAATCTTCTAGATACAGATCTGTCCAATGGGTAGATTGGAAGACGATCCTCGAGATGCTGTCCAATGGCTAGTTTGGAAGTGGAGGAGTATTTAAGGAGATGAAGGACCGATGAGCAAGTAAGAGACGGAGCGTAGAATTTATAATTCCAAAGTCTGAGCAACTCCGATCATACACTTGTCTTTGGTGAGCTTAAACGTTTATGATCTTGAGAGAAATACCAAAAGAGTGACTTAGTGAGATAGTGTGATCTACTACTAAGTGTTTGCACTCAAAGTTGTAATCTCTTGTTGATTGCATAGTGGAATCCAGCCAAGAAGGCTGTTGGCGTGGGAGAGTGGACGTAGGCTTGGATTAAGCCGAACCACTATAAATCTTGTGTTTTTATTCTCTTCCCTGAATCTCTTTATTTTGTTCGTAGTTCTATTTAACTGCTAAAGTCTGATCTCGCTCAAAGTCTGCTTCTCTTCAAACTCAGTTTCGAAAGTCTGTTGTTATTCAGACTCTGGTTAAAAGTAAAGGTTTTCACTGTATTTTGCAGAATCTGTTTTTACACCTATTCACCCCTCCTCTAGGTGTTCATACTAGCACTTTCACGAACAAACACCAAGAAGCTTTCTCAGCTTCTGAAATGTAGACAATTTGAGAGGCTTAGTGAATAAATCAGCAAGTTGATCTTCACTTCTGCAGAAAACAAGATCTATCACTTTATCTTTTGTGAGATCCCTCAAGAAATGATATTTCACATCTATATGTTTGCTCCTTCCATGTAGAACCGGATTCTTTGAAAGTTTAATGGCTGAGTCGTTTCACATAATATTATTGTTGCTTCTTGCTGTTTAAACTGAAGTTCTCCAAAAATCTTCCTTAACCAAATAGCATGACAAGCACTTGAGGTGGCAACTACAAACTCAGCTTTGTCGATAGAGTAACAATTGGCTGCTTCTTTGAAGACCATGAGACAGCCCCTGAACCAAACATAAACACATAGCCATAAGTGCTTTTTTGATCATCCATATCTCTAGCAAAATCACTATTAGTGAAGCCAAACAAATCTAATTTTTCTCCTTTTTTGTAAAACAGCCCAAAAGATGTAGTCCCTTGCAAGTAGCAGAAAATTCTCTTTGCAACTTGCAAGTGTATTTCTGTTGGGTGTTGCATATACCTACTTATGAGGCTCATGCCATGCATGATATCTGGCCTCATTGCTGTCACATACATTAAACTTCCAACAATTTGCTTGTAAAGTGTGCTATTCACATTTTTCCTATCAAATCTTTCAATAGCTTCAATCCAACCTCAGTTGGTGTGGTCACAAAGTTGCAATTCTTCATTTGAAATTTTTCTAAAATCCCTTGGACATATTTCTTTTGGGAAAGAAAGATTCCAGCTGTAGATTGAAAAACTTCTATGCCCAGAAAATAATGCATCAATCCAAGATCAGTCATCTCAAATTCACCCATCATAGACTTCTTAAATGTGTTGATCAAGACACTATTATTCCCTGTGAAGATCAGATTATCCACATACAAACATACCATAAGCAATTTTCCACCATCACCAACTTTAATAAATAATGTATGCTCATATTGACATTTTCTAAATCCTTCCTTCAAAAAATATGAATCAATGCGACTATACCAAGCTTGAGGAGCTTGTTTTAACCCATATAGTGCCTTTTTCAGTCTATAAACTTTATGTTCACTACCATGCTTCACATAACCAGAAGGTTGATCAACAAATACCTTTTCTTGGATGTCGTCATGCAAGAACGCTGACTTCACATCCAATTGGAAGATAGGCCATGAAT
This sequence comes from Eucalyptus pauciflora, assembly GCA_007663325.1. NCBI lineage: Eukaryota > Viridiplantae > Streptophyta > Magnoliopsida > Myrtales > Myrtaceae > Eucalyptus > Eucalyptus pauciflora. Next base: position 2,444,090 of record VMYD01000413.1, on the reverse strand, counting down.
TATGTGTTGTTAATGCAATCATCAATCTGATTGTGTCAAGTTTTGCCATGGGAGCAAACACCTCTTTGTAATCCACTCCAAATTCTTGCTTGTAACCTTTTGCGACCAAGCGTGCCTTGTACTTGTCAACTTTGCCATCTTTATTCAACTTCGTCTTGTACACCCACTTGACCCCGATTGATTTGTGTCCTCTTGGAAGTTCTGTCAATTCCCAAATATTATTCTTCTCAATGGTTGCGATTTCTGCATCCATAGCAATTCTCCAATTTTTTTTTTTTGCACAGCTTCATCATAGGTTGTAGGATCACAATCTGAAAACAAAGCAAAATAGGTAAGTGGATCTTCAGATTGGTCAACCCCTATTACTTCATAATCACTCATCCAAGCGGGTCTTTTTCGAACTCGATGTGGCTATTCTTCAATTTTTACAGTAGCGTTTTGACATTGTGAACTTTCTGTGATGATTTGACTGGTTGTGGGCTCTTCATCATCTTCAAAATTCATTGGAATTTTTCCTTCAACACCTTTCTCACTCCATCGCCAGAATTGTTCTTCATCAAATATCACATCACGACTGATGATGATTTTCTTGGTTACAAGATCATAAAGCTTGTAGGCTTTTGATTGATCACTAATGCCAAGAAAAACACATTTGACTCCCTTGTCATCTAGCTTTTTTCTCTTCTGATCTGGAACGTGAGCATAGGCTATACACCCAAAAATTCTAAAGTGATCTACTGCTGGTTTTTGTCTGCTCCAAGCTTCTTCAGGTGTCATATTCAGAACAGCAAGAGTCGGGCTTCTGTTCAAAAGATGAATACTCCAATTAACAGCTTCGGGCCAAAAGCTCTTTGGAATTCCACTTGCTGTCAATAAACTTCGCACCATATTCAAAATAGTGTGGTTCTTCCGTTCGCAAACTCCATTTTGCTGTGGTGAATAAGCTGTAGTGAGTTGTCTCTTAATGCCATGCTTCCCATAGAAATTTGCAAATGCACTCGAGTTGTATTCGCCACCGCAATCTGTGCGAAGGACTTTTATTGGATTCCCACTATCTTTTTGAGCAAGTGTTTTGAAGCTCTTGAATGCTTCAAAAGCTTCAGATTTTTCATGCAAAAAATAAACCAAAATCTTCCGGCTATAATCATCAATGAAAGTAATGATATACCGTTTACCTCTATTGGAAACTGGAGATATTGGCCCGCAAATATCTGAATGGACTAGCGCCAACGGTTTCTTTGCTCTCCATGCTTTTCCTTGTGGAAATTGAGCATGGCGTTGTTTGCTAACAACACAGTCTTCACATATTTCGGACGGAGCAGTGATTGGGGCAGTTCCTCTACCATCTTCTTTTGATGTAATATCCATAGTCCACCAAAGCTAAGATGACCGTATCGGAAATGCCATACCCAAGCTTCCTCTTTTAATCTTGCAGCGAAGCATGAGTGGGAAGTGCTATGGAGATGTAGTGGGAACATCCGATTGGCAGTCATTGTAACTTGAGCGATCATACCCAATTTCTCATCATGGATTCTACAAACACCTCCTTTGAGTGTAATTTCATAGCCCTTCTCTTATAATTGGCCAACACTTAGGAGGTTGGTTTTTAATTCTGGAACATAAAACACTTCTTTGATGGTATGTACTGAAGTCCCTTTAGGAACAATTGTAACCATCCCTTTCCCCATGACCGACTCGGTAGAGTTGTCTCTGAATTTTACTGTGGTGCGGAATGACTCGTCTAATGCAGAGAATGCTTTCTTGTCTCCACACATGTGGTTGCTGCAGCCAGTGTCAAGATACCACAAGTTTGAAGAAGTTTTCTCCTTATCCTGACACACCAACATGAGAATTTTTGCGAGGCCTCCTTCGGCAACGGCTTCACTCGCCACCTCGACCTCCTCTCTGCCGTCAATGGCGGAGGAGGAGGCCACAAGGGAGCATGGTTTCGGTGCTTCACACTTGAGAGCTCCATCTGCAAGGGGAGGGCTGCCGAAGATGTCGCCGAAGAGGATCGGGATGGTGGTGGCAGGGGAAAGGTTGGACGACGTGATGGGGAGGAGCGAAGAGGAGGAGAAGATGCTGGTGTTGGAGGACGGTGCGTTCTAGATCGCCGAGGGTGGGGGTGGCCGCAAGTTGGGGTTTAGGAGGGGGCAGAGTCTAGGGAGTGATGATTTGTTGGAAAAAATTATGTGGACCAGGGTAAGCGGCATCCGGTTCGTAATTTGATCAGGTCGATTCGTGTCGTCAAACCAGGAGAGTTGCAGCGCGATCAGGTCATGCTTTTGATCGATTCGTTTGTCCTCATCTCTGTTCTAGTTGTGTCAGTTAGAATCCAATTTATTGGAATCTGGAATTTACTGATGGTCATGGGAATTCGACATTGCGCTTTTATACAGTTATATGGCAGAGTAGGATGTGATGATGATCAATGGCTATGGAGCTCCGAAATTATGTCATTTTTGTTAGGGGAGTGCAATACAATTGCTATGCATTACCACCGGCCGTGGTGGCTCCGCTGGATAAAGGCTCTGTTGATCCTTCCCCAAAAGTGAATGGTTCGAAATCTAGTTGAGGCGCTTGGTGTCTTAAGTGTGACGTCGGGGTGGTGGGTCCTCCGCTAGCATCACCCCGGGTTTACCTCGCCGGCTACCGGTTGCACGGGAGTTCCCGGATCATCAAAAAAAAAAAATTGCTATGCATTTGTAGATATGGAATTAATTGAGTGCTATTAGAGTTAGGGGATCATAGATAATGAAAAGCTGAATATGCGAACAAGTGATTAATTATCTCCTAGATTCTGGGAAAGATGGGAAACTCACGGATTGGAAAGATCTAGATTCCAGGTAAATTCAGTTGGACTGGTGGTCTTCTGCGGTAGCTCTTTCCATTCATAATTGATTATGGCTGCACAGAACTAATGGTTATTGCGACGCTTGAAATTCTGACTGAACTGAAATTGCAATTGGCTGATTATGTATTTCCTAGATTCTCGGAAGGATGAGAACAGAAGTTTTGAGGATCTAGAGTCTAGACTAATGTGGTTGGACAGGTGGTTTTTTTTCCTGCTAGCTGATTATCTATCATTTTATGTGGAATATTTCTATTCTTCTCTCTGTTTTCTCTGCTCTTCATTCCATTGTACCTCTCTCTCACGTTATCTCTCATGAAGCCGCAGTGGATCGAGGAGCCAATTATTCTTATCACCCGCTTTGAATATGCGAACTTTTCACACAGTTACTGATTGGTACAATGCGTACATTTCCTCCAGGATCACTGATTTACCGTATCGACCTCATGTTGTCTTTGTAGACGGCCATTGCACGGTATAAGAAGGATGCTTTGATCTACGAATTCATGTTTTGGTACTGTGATTTCTGCCTGTGTGGAATAGTCTTGGGGGAGTATGAAGTCATTTGTTCTCTTCCTGTTTATAGCATAATGGGTGCATACTACACCGTTTTTAGGTGGTACCACAGATTTTCGATACAGTGGAAATTGGATCTATATGTGGTATCATGCTGTAACAACATGGAGTATCCTGAAGCACAGAAAATCAGTTTCAGTACAAATGGAAAGAACCTTTGATCTCTTTGTTTAGGAATTGTAGCAGGATGAGAGTAAAGAATTTTGGACACATGTTTCTTTCATCAGTTAGTTTTTGATAGAGGATATAGATTGATCAAAGTTACCAGAATTATCTTCCGTCAAAAATCTGTAATAACCTTTTGAGTTTAGAGAGAATAATTAGTTATCAAGGAAACTCAGTCTTTCTTGCCATCATTATTCTTTCACAATGTAACATTTGTATCCCAATTTGAGGAGTATGCTTGATATGCATTTTGTGCAAGTTCATTGATAGTTTGAACTTTTGGCAAAATTGAGTGTTTAACATGGTCTAAGCTGATATCGAGGGTAATGTCAAGAACCATGCTTACAATACTGTGGCTACTGTTCCTAACAGTTAAGCTTTTGACAAAAAACAACTGTGTAACATGTGAAAGAGTAGAAGGAACTATGTCGATTCGGTCCCATGCTATGAGGATTTAGAAACCTTTAAGTTTCCTTAACAGTAATTAACTGAAAGGTTTTCTGATAGGCTAATTTGATGTGTTATTTCTTGAAAATTTCTTGACTCCTTGAGAATATTCAACACATTGATGATGTACCAATGGATTTTTTCACCTTTGTGCTAGAGTATTATCTTGATCACGTAGTTTTTGCTAAATGATGAGATTCTCATCTCTTTTTCCTGGGATTCCTTTTTTTCTTTTTTCCCTTCACTAATTTGCCAAAATAGTTGTGGTAATAGTAAAGGGCCTAGCTATATGGATCCTTTTTTTGCCATTACAACGCAAGTTCATGTCATAAATGTTCTCCAGGGCTCAATTAAGCGGGCTAAGGCTCTTAATGGCAAGCTTGCATGCATCTATACTACACAGAATGATGAGCATAACGACTTGACAAGAAATGTCAATTTGATTTCGTCCAGGTTCCCCAAGCATCGTGCATTATTCTCCCCTTCCTTCAATCTTGCTCCGTGAATATTTCTCCTCACCCTAATCCATCACAACTAGGATTTCCAATAACAAACCTTTCCCAATGAACAGTATATTTCCTTTTCTTCTCCTTGTTTGGGCGCCTGTAAGAATTCTATATCTGGGGTGGATATGTACCTCATTAGAGTAATGAATCATGAATACTTTGTACCTATCATCCACTGGATAAATCCGATGCCTATTCATAATACTGACCTGTCAACCAAAGTTTGTCTCTGCATAGAACTTTGATTTCAGAACTGCAGCTCTGCAGTGGCATGCATTCTCAGTTATTAGCTGTAGAATGTCTTCTAGGTGTTTTCTTTTACAAAAGTGAGCATCAATTTAAGCAGGAAAAAATATATATATCAACATCAAATTTCCTTTTTCTGGGTTGTGTTTTGTATATTCGGTGGCAGTTTTTGGTTTAGTATCTTCTGTTAAGCCCTCCTTCTAGCCTTTTCAGAGCTTCATTAAGTTTAGTCACACAGAGCGACGTTGTTAAGTAATTCCGGTAGCTTTGCGTCTCTGAAACAGTGTTTCCACTGAGTTTGTTCCACGTTCAGAATCACACTGTATGATCACGCTTTATTCTTTCTCGCTGTATGTAACTTCTACTTCCACCAATATTTTCAGTCGCCCATGGAAGAAAGATGGAAGGCATTGTTTTCAAGTATTGCATATGCTAAAAATTTCCAGGGGTCGGTTTGCTTCCGCCATCCTACTATGTCGCCTTTGGGATTTGATATGAGAATGCAGTGTTCAAGGGACTCAGTCATCCTATGAACTACCACGGGTCGTCTGCACAAGATTTATGGCAGAGTATCGATGACCGTAAGGCTGCTTGACTGTCTAAGTTTGGAGAAATGAGTAAACGTAAGTATAGCGAAAAATGGCACTGTTGAGGAACTCTATCAACTCAAAATAATATATGTTTTTACTCTAGTCCACGCTAGTATATTACAATATGAATATGATAGGATTCTGTAAATCAACGGAACCTAATTGAATGTATGTTAAATCTATAGTCACGGTAGAAAACATTTTAGTTATAAGAATCATCATTGATAATAATATCCAACGTGAACAAATTAGTTATGTCAAATTAATATTACTGGGAACCTAAAAAATATCCTTCGATATTGACAATTCATGCCAACAAGCTGTAGTCTAGCCCAATCTAATCTTAGGCCCTAAATAAGGTCACTGAGAGATTGTCATTTGACGAAGCGGACCCAATTGAAAATAATGCTCTAAATTCGGCTGGGGCGAGCCTAACTTTGGGCTATTTATTTTTATTAAATTCAGCCTGGTGAAGCCCAACTTTGCTTATTCTTAAAAATAAGGGAAAATATCACAAATGATCCTTGGACTTCTACTTAATGTGTAATCTCGCCCCTAAGCTTTCGATTTGCTTAATTTGGTCCATGAACTATTAACAAATGTTCAATTTAGTCATTCCGTTCAAACCGTTAAGTGATGACTGTTTTTCCTTCTCCTTTTTTCTCTTCCCTCCGCCGGCCATGGTGGAGGGAAGGGCGACCTTGGGCTGGCTAGGGCCGCCCTTGCTGGCGTCAGGCGAAGAACTTCCATTATATTCATGATGAATAGACTCCATCTTATGTCTTATGTTGTAAGGAGCAAGAAGCATAAAATTGATAAATACATACACGGCAAAGACTTGCCGAAATCTTCATACATAATGGGAGTAGTTGAAAGATGAACTAAACATAACCATATTCAATGTTATAAGTACACATACTTAGGAAACTTGTAGCTCAACAACAGCAGAGTACGAAGATGCAAAAGCTCCAAACGCTCAATCCCCTAAAAAAAAAAAAAAACATGAGAGAGAGAGAGAGGTGGAAGACTTGTATTGAACTCACGACAAATGTAAACATCTTAAGTTCTAATGCCTGCTCCGGTGTTCCCCCCATCATTCTTCGACCTCCTCCCACTGGACCTGGAACCATCATATTGGCCACCTCTCTTGGAGGCATCCACTTTACTGGCTGTCTGCTAGATCTTTATATCCTCGCGCAGATCTGTCGTCATATCCACTTTACTGGCTGTTTGATATAAAACAGAGACGGCTAATGTAAATTCAAGGAAAAAGAATAATCTTTTGGCTTTTAGGTATTCTTACACGATAGCAACAAGCTCTGAAGAAGGAAAAACTTGGCCATAGTAGACGTCTCTAGGGCTCCCAAGAGACTGACGCGAGCCCAGACCTTATGCTCGATTGCCGCATCAGAAACAGCCTGGGATTTGGTGCTGTCCATGGCAAGTCGGCGTAATCGTGCGTGGGAGAGAGAGAGAGAGGAGCCAGCTGATGAACGTAGCCGTCAATGGGCTTTGGAGGCAATGGCGGAGGTGGAGGGGGCTCGGGACCAGCAGTTGCAACCGGCGGTGGCTGTTGGGGGAGGCAGAGGCGGTAGGGATGTGCTGGAGAGAGAGAGAGAAGGAGTGGGCTGTTGTTGTTCTTCTCTAGAAGAGCAGGTTAAAACCCTTGAAAATTGAAAAAAAAAAAAAAAGGGAGAGAGAACGTTAGGCGGGAGTTTGAAAGCGAGCATTTAATTGCTGCTCGGCACTTTTCTGCAAGGCGGAGGAGGGGCAAAAGAAAGCTTTTTTAATTTCTTAATTTTTCTAGTCACGTCCAGGTCACCGGACAAGTGTTGTATTTTGAGTGTATTGCACGCGCCACGTAGGCTGATGAACTAGTGGTTAGCAACCATTGAATATTTTCTCTTTGTTAACAATAGTGCTAATAGGCAAAGAAAGAAAGGTGACAAGATTTGGGACTATTTAATGGAGGATGAGATTGTCACCGTTGGCATTTATGGAGTGGGGGAGTTGGCAAGAAAGCCACTCTAATGCATGTCCATAATAGAGTACTTGAGGATCCTACCTCTAATGATGTGTTATGGTTATTGTATCTCAGGAGTTTAGCGTCCATAAACTACAATAGAAGATTGCCAATGTAGCCGGATTAGATGATCTCTCAAATGATAAGAATGTGAAGAGGAGGGCGTGTATAGTGAATATGAGAAGGATAATAATGGTATGGGCCAAGATGCCGATCTTTTAGCAGCAAAGCATGGGGACACGGAGCTGCCAAATGGAGCTCCGGGTCAGCACAGATGTGCGTTCCGCCTCACCAATTGCCCACGTCACAACACCCAACCGCACTGGAGAGTGAGGGATGGTGGTGCATGCGCCATGGGGCCTGCCGTCCTCCCCCTCTCGGGCCTCACCACCGCAGTGAGTTGCTGCTTTCTCGCAATCGTGTTCCCATATAATGGGCCCATTTGGTTCGGTTTTTGGGAAATGCATTTACGAAAATACAAATACCTTTGGGTAAATAGGGTTTTTCGAAATGCAAATATCATTTGGTAAAATTTATATTTTTAAATGACTTTTATTAAATTAAAAGAAATATTTATATTTTTTTTTTTTGAAGTCTGGCCACCGGACGGTCGCCCGACCTCCGGCGGCTGCCAAGGTCGCGCGATTCAAGCCATCAATCGCCTGAGATCTGGCGACGGTTGCTGGGGTCGGGCGACCCTTGGGTGGCGGTCACCAGCGCGTTGTCAGCGTGCGTGACCCCTTGGCCGGCGGTCGTCAACCTTCGTGCGGTGGTTTTCCTCGCAAATGAACGGTACTGGAACTTGCATTTTGAAAAATGCAAGTTCCCAAAAGATCTCTAGACCTGCTTTGGACTAAGGGCCCTTAGAGTCCTTTGAAGATGCAATTGCATCTTGCCAAAGTTGCCCAAAAAATCATGCCAAACGTGTTTGTATTTGGCCAAGGGACTTTCGAGTCCCAAAGCCCATTTCTAAAGCCGAACCAAACAGGGCAATGTCTTGTTAAGGTTGATGCACCCCCTTCCCTGTTTCATTTCTCTCTCAATCTTCTCTGCTAACTCCCAACATGAATTCGGTTATTGTTGAATTTAGTGGATGGTAGGTGAAGAGAAATATAAAAAAATTAATAATATATAATGACCTGAGATATTCTCTTGTGTATTGAAATCTAAATTAAAATTAAGGATATGATTGGAGAAAAAGAACCAAAATCTGTTTGAAATTAAAAAAAAACACCTATCCTTCTGGCATTCGTTAAGAGCAGGAAGAATTTAAAACAATGATTAAGGTTAGCCGTTCAAACTTGAAAAATAATGGTCAGTCAAGGAGGCTCCATCTTCTCAATTAAGATTATTGCGATATGATCTGGGAATACTTTATTGTTTTCATCTAATCTTTTTCTTTTCCCTTGCTCACTAACCATACTCTTCTTTGCTCTCTCGGCATATTTTTCGCTTTCATCGTTAGGTATAAATCCATTGCTTCAGATCCTCCAAATTAAGAAGGTTAACAAAATCGAGGAGAAATACGATGAGTTCCTATTGCCTTGGAAGCGGCGACTTCTCCTACTTTTGGAAACTTTTATCTCCCGATCTAAATCTAAATTTTTGAGTTCTTTAGAGGTGTTTTTGTGTTTGTCCAACATCACCCTATCTAAATTTAGATTTGGGAGCTTTTGTCAACTTGTTTTTAGTGTCTTTATATCATAGCGATGTTGAAATGTTGAACTTAAGCGTGCACCGCCTACTGGATAAAAGAAGGGACTATGGTGGATGATGTGGGATTTAGTAATCGATTGCCCTTTGTTATGTTTTGATGCTGAGACAAGTCCATTCTTGTAAAATCAGAGTGTGCCAATCATAGCAATTCTGTGATTTGTTGTTTTACTTTACTGTTTGGAATATGCTTTATTTTAAACGTCTTATATATCATTTTCACGTTGCTTTGGTCAACCAACTTTGAGCGGACTCATGAAGAATCCTTTTTTTTTTGGGGTGCTTAAATGCTGATTGAAATTTTGTGATAGTCAGAAATATGATTAAAATAATTCTAATAATCTAGGCATATTAACATTCGTCGACTGAATTTGTTTGTGGAGTCAATAATAGATTTGTTTCGGAAAAAAAAGCGATAGATTTTCTATTTGGCAGTTAAAACGTTTTGCTTAGCCAGTACAACCCACCCATCCGGAATATATGTACATCACTTTTTTTTGAGGCGTTTTAGACGTTTTCTTAATTTTTATTATTATAAATAAAGGCCCTATTTCTAGTGGGCAATCGAAAAGCTTTGCTTAGTCAAGTATGGACCCACCCATCCGGAACACATGTAGATAACCTTTTTCTTGACACGTCTAAGACGTTTTAAGATTAAAATAAATCGTCCCACTCTCTTCTCCGATATTCGTCGAGGTCTTCGGCTCCCCCCTCCTCTGCACAAAACCAGAGGTTTGCCCCCAGTTTTTCCCTCCGGTTCAGCTAACCTTTTTTCCATTGCGGACGCTCTCTTTTGTATACAACGCCAAGACCTCTTCTCACCAGCTCGGAGGTACTCGCTCTCCCTCAATCCTCTACTCCCTTTTCGTTCTCCCATTTCTCTCCTGTGAACCCTAATTTTTGCACTTCGGTCTCTAGTCCTCTAGTTTATGTCGCTGGGTAATCGTCGATTTATGGGTTGTCTGGGTTTTGTTCAGTTTTTTCATTTTTCATTTTTTTTTTTTGAGAATGTATTCTCTACTACATAATGGTGCTGGTGAGCCCAGAACGAAGACTTTTATTGCTTTATAAAATATAAATTTCATAATTAGCTGAGTGGTCAGTCAAGTGCTTAGTCCCAGATGCTATAGATCCATGTTTGAAGTACGTTGCAAATCTCAACTCAGACTAGCTTTTGGAAGCCACTGTCAAGTCATACTTGATGCTTGTAAATTGGAGAGTTTACCATGTATCCTTAGAATTAGTTTGTAAAAGTAAATGGAAAAACTTGAGGGTGCAGCTGAGCCCGGGCCATGAAATTTTGCTGTAAGTGGAGTCAAGGGGCTAGATTAGGGGCTGAAGGGAGAGTGCATGATAGAGGGATTACCCAAGAAAGAGTGCGCACACCCATGAACATTGAAAAGAGAACATTGAAAAGAGAACATTGAAAAAATAAACAAAAAAGTAGTTACAAATTTGAAGAGCAAAATTCCAGAACCCAGTTTACCATGTCATCTTCATATCTGAGAGTGAAAAGAGAACCTGGGTAGAAATGAGTGTGGGGGTCACTGAAGCAGGGCCTTTTTCTAAAAGAATTGGGGATTGACGAAGACTTTGACCCAATTCCTAAATCCAAAATTAATTAAATATCTTACAGGCCTCGGCGCCATTCTTCACCCAAAAAATTCAAGGTCTTCCTTGAAACATATCTGCTCACTCTTTTGTGGGATACAGAGAGAATGCCCAGAGAGACGGACCCCTTTTGGAAGTATGTGAAGTTGCTGCCTAACAAACACTGGAACTGCAACTTCTGCGGGAATCCGTATGCTGGAAGTGTGACCAGGATCAAGGCCCACTTAGCAGGAGTAGGAGGATATGGGATCAATGATTGCAAGGACGTTGATGGCAGAGTGAGATCAGAAGCCCTAAAGGCGTTGAAGGGTAAAACAGCAGTGGAATCGAGCAATGGACCAGATAATGTCGAAGAGGTTGTGCATCAGCCCATGATTGCAACAGATTTCGATGCTTGGAAAGAGATATCATTCGCTCCCATGCTGCACATAAGTTCTGATGTCACAAGGACTGTCAGTGCAAGTTCATCAGTCTCTCTTTCATTGCCCAATCAGTTTATTCCTGCTCAAATCGTGAACCCAAAGAAGGACTTCTTATCCTGGCTACCACCTCAGTATCATGGTGATTCCAACATTCAGCTGCGGAATTTAAGTCATACCGTCACCCATCCAGATCTTGCACTCGAAGCTTTGACTGACATGCCAGCCCCAGTGAATGCAGAAAAGGGAGAACCCAATACGGAGGTTCTACAAGGTATGTGCATCTCCAACTTCATTTAAATCAATGCTCGGATTTGTCTTCTAATCCTTACCTAAAAATAGGGATATAGGCAGGGCACTAAGATTTCTATTGGTAATAGAAAACACAGAACAGACCGGAATTAATCGGAAGAGAGCAGTTTGATAAGATTCGGTCAATGATAACTAATAGTTCTTTCAAAATGAGTAGACAAATGCTTTGAAGGGTCACATTCAAATCTTGAAAAGCCATGGCTCTCTCATCTCCTAAGATCACCTACGTAAAGAACATTCGCTTTCAAACAAACAATAAGAGTCATGTGAAACACAGGATCTACAAATTGAAGTGTGATAACTTGTCGCCCAAATTGCTGCCTGTCAATCAGTTAACCTGATTAGTGACTTGGGAGATGAACAATTATATTAGTACACATATAAGCATCGGTCTAATTTTAACCTCATGGACCAAAATTGTGAACACCAGTTCATATTTTATCTATTCTACCTGATGAATTACCAAAAGTACTTTCAAATTAAGAAGGAGGAAGCATAGAAGGCAAGCTTGTATTTGGTTGAGCCCTGTCTAGTTTTCAGAATATTTTCAATGTGTTGAGGGGATTGGCATTGACTCTCTTTTTTGGTCAGAGATTGGCATTGACTTGACTACTTCATAAAAGTCATCGAAATTTCCTTGTTTCCTCCTCAACAAGTCTAACGGTGTACCGATTTATCTCATAGTTCTTGGCCAAGCAAGATGTCTCATGACAATAAACAACACAAAATCTTAATTGGAAATAAAATTATGAAAGAAGAGTTCAAATCACTGGTGTTTTTTGCTAAATCCTTTTAGTGATTGAAAATGTAGTGCTGTATAAAAAATTAAAAATTAAGATTAAAGAATTATTTTGTCGATTGCAAAATGAGTGGATGATGCTTTGATTAGAAAAATGAAATCAAGGGATAAATTTCTTAAGCGATTTGCTAATTTATTCATGACATATGTGCTAGCATAATATATAAGTCTTTTTAAATCTATTGTTTTCTTGGATCAACTTGTAGTGACCATTCTTAATTTTTTCCTTCATTGGATAACATTAGTTATTTTTAAAAAATCAACTTAAAATACATATTAACGTCCAAGTTCATGATATGTTATCATAAAAAATCCACAATATATTGTTTTTGTTAAATTTTTAGTTGATGATCCTCTAAGAGGAGAAAACGAATCATAAGTATATCGTTTTTATTCCAATATTTTATCAACAATAGCTATTTTCTTTAAATTTGTATTGATTTGCTACTCTTATTGCAATTTTTTAATCTCTTAAAAATTTTCAAAACAGATTGCACTTCATCCAATATTCAACTCTTTCGAAAATCTTTTAAAAATTTATTGACATGCAGATTCTACTAGTTCATAAAGATTATTGTTATCGAAAAACTATTAGTTCTAGAAAATTTTTATCATTAATTTTCAAAGCTTTGAGTTAAAAAAATTATAAATATCTTATTGGAAATATATGATTGCAAGTATATCTAAAAATTTTGTCTCCTATAATTCTTGTGCTATAAGTTTACAATGGAGATAGGTAAATCTTATAATCCATACAGTACTCAACATTATAAGAATTCTGAAATCTGATTGAAATCCACATAGTATTGCTTCAAGAGCTCGTTGTAATCCGTAATATATCCAGCTCGTATAATCGATTTCATTGCTGTTATAATTGCAATGGCAAGCCCCGTTTCCTCCAATAATAATCACTGGCTCTTCCAACTCTTGTTCGGAGAAAATCCCACCTAAATGAAGGGCTCATTATCATCTGGTTATGAAAGGTATGTGAAGAGTTGCTTCATGAAAATGATACTTGGTAGCTCTATATGTGACATGCAAAATAATCAATTTTGAAGTGCAAACTAGAGAAAAGGAAAGCCCTGACAAGGTGTTTTTCTGAAAATGAGATTTGCAGCTATTTAGATTGGGAAGAATCGACCAAAGAAAAGATTGGGGAGATGGTGGTTATTGCTGGAGGGAGAAAAAAGGGGAAGTAGACAGTTATTGTAGGCAAGATTCGTTAATAATTTGCTTTTTAATTTATCATATGATTAGAGAACAACCAACGTAAGTTTATGTTTGTAGGCTTTATTAGATAAGTCTTCTTAATTTGTATTATAATGAATGATGGCAAGGCTAAGTTCAGCTCCCCTGCTATCCAAATGACACATGCACATCCATCTAAGAAATATTCCACATTTGTTAAAAATGTGTCCACAAGATATAGCACTTGCACAAATGACTATTTTCTGACAGAATACAATAAATTATTTGCTCTCTCGATGATTCACACTTGCCTCTAAATCACCCTTTAATTGATTGTCTTCACATTCAAATGCCACCTATGGGACTTTAACTAACAACACCTTCAGTCATCTTAAATTTAAGTGATATAAATATTACTTGGCTTCATATTTTTGAATAAATATGGTTGGAACTGTTGGGACACTAACGAAAGTATGAAGTACGATAATAGGATGAAAGATTGTCATGCATCGCCTCCAAGCCATCAATAATATGTGGTTTAGTTTTTCCTAGTGCTATTAGTTCCCATCACATTTGAGTAACATTCAAATGGGTCACCCACTAATCAATGATCTAATTAAGAGCAATTATAGGTCTTTTCTAATAGAACAGTTGGGACATTAGTCTTTGCACATTAGATGTGGAAATGAGGTATATCTCCTTTTTATCAGTTTTTAATTTCAAAATTCAACTTAGGGTCTGGTTACGGGACTTTTATTACTTTTAACTTGGGTTTGATCTAAATTTTGCTAGTACTGTACGGTTTGATCTTTTTCAAAGAGTAGGTACATAAATGTTAGCATCTATATAAAAATATAAAAACAAGCTCTTTCTTGAGGGTTGCATTTAAGAGTGACCCATAGGAGACTAAATTTTGCGGGTAATATTTTCTTGCATTTTCCACTCATTTTGCCTTCAACTAGGATTACTTACCCATTCAATACCATGAGTTCATCCGGCAAAAAAGATTAATTTAATAATATTCAATATTGCAAATTAGCAATTATGGAAAATTTTAACATTTTTTTAATTCTTGCTATAAAGTATTTCTATAAAAAAATTTATTACTTTCTCTCAATGTTACAGTAATGTAGTTTCTTTTGTTCAAAGCATTAAGATTCTTATGAAACATGATACATTTTAAGGATTAATTTATGCTAAAACACATACTTCAATTTTCATATTTGTATATTAATATAAAATATAGGGAGAACCTATTCCCATACAGACCTAAACATCAATTCAACCCATCCCATACAGGCTCAAATATTAGTTCAACCGCCCATCTTATAGATACCCCAAGAGACGAAAGGCTCAACCGAACCTACAGCAACTAAACCCAGCAGACCCAAAACCCAAAGTAAAATCTAAACCCAACGTTCCTCAACTATACCCTCTCATCAACCCATTAAGAGACCAAGCCCAGCAACAAGGCAAGTGCTTGTCCAGCCCCAAATACCCCTAGCCCAACCCTGCCTGACCTCACCCCCGCTCCGCACCATCATTAGATCCTTTCTTTACATTCTTACACTTTATCTAAGGTTTTTTTTTTTTTTCTCCTGTCCAAAGCTTTATCTAAGTTCATTTCGACAAAATGGCTGGTTTCTTCTTTTCATAAATCCATTTTGTTTTATGAACAATATATTTCCATAAAGTATAATAAGTATTTCCTTAATGTTAGATGCAAGGACAAAGGATGCAGTCGTGGTTAGTCGACCAGGTGATGGTGGGCTTGTCGATGAGAATGTGCCATCTTTGAAAAGAAAGCGAAAAGAACAAAGCAATCAAGAAGTTGTCGACAACTGTCGCCACTGTGGCTTCCGAAAGTTGTTGACGACACATGCTACAAGATGGAGGAAAAGTTCACCCTTGTTAACGATAGAGCTAGTAGGCAAAGAAAGTGAGGAGGCAATAATAAAGATTTGCAACTATTTAATGGAGGAAGAAATTGTCATCATTGGCGTTTATGGAATGGGAGGAGTTGGCAAGACAGCCATTTTAATGCATGTCCATAATGGAGTACTTGAGAATCCTGCCTTCAATGATGTGTTTTGGGTCACTGTACCTCAACAGTTTAGTGTTTGCAAACTACAAGATGAGATTGCCAATGTAGTCGGACTAGACAATCTCTCAAAGGGTAGGGACGTGAAAAGGAGGGCGTCCATATTGTATAAGCATTTAAAGAAGAAGAGAGCTATCTTAATTTTAGATGGCCTATGGATGCACTTTGACTCTGAGGATGTGGGAATTCCAGTTGAGAAGGGAGGCATTAAGTTGGTACTGACGACTCGGTCACTAGATGTATGTCATAAGATGCTCTGCCAAGAACAAATTGAAATAAGACCTCTACATCGGCAAGATGATTGGGACTTATTTTTAAAAAAGCTTTGCTTTGGGAGACGCCTCCCTTTAGAAGTTGAAAAAATTGCAAGCTCCATTTTGGATAAGTGCAGGGGTTTGCCACTTGGGATCATTGAGATTGCAACTCACATGAGGGGAGTAGAGGGAGTGCGTGAATGGAAAGACCTATTGCAGAAAATAGAAAATTCGATGATAGAACTTGATGTGCTCAAGAACCTGAAACTCAGTTACATGAACTTGGGTAATCCACAAGTGCAACAATGTTTCTTGCATTTAATACTCTGTTTTTCTAAAGATGAAATCATCGAAAAGGTTTTGATAGAGTCTTTCATAGATGAGGGCTTGTTAAGTGCAATAGCCACCCGGCAAGAATTGCACAATGAGGGTAAAACTATATTGGACAAAATAAAAAAGGCTTGCCGGGGGGTTAATATAGACGGTGAGCATCTGTCAGTACACCCCTTGATAAGGGACATGGGATTGCAAATAGTGACGAGCACAACTCACATGGTCAAGGCCAACATGAGATTGAAAGAAATTCCAGAGGAAGAGTTTTGGACGGATCATCTAGAGAAAGTCTTTTTACAAAGCAATGATATAAAAGAAATCCCACATGGCATCTCACCAAATTGTCCTAAACTTATGAGGCTGTCATTGAATAACAATGTCTCCTTGGAAGCCATCCACGAATCTTTCTTCAAGCATATGAAGGGGTTAAAGGTTCTAGATCTCAGTAGAACGAAAATCACGGAATTACCGGCCACCATGTCTCACTTGGAGAGCTTGGAAGCACTATTACTTCAAGGGTGTGAGAAATTACGTCGTGTACCTTGTGTTCAAAAGTTGGGATCCCTAAGAAAGTTGGACATGAGTGGGTGTACCATGCTGGAAGAAGTGCCACGAGGGATGGAGATGCTGGTAAAGTTAACGTACCTCAATCTACATGGCACAAAGATTGAGACGCTACTAGGAGATGTGTTGGGGAAGTTGGTGAACTTACAATATCTGGTGATTAAAAAAGTGACGGCAAAAGAGGAGGAAGAGCAAGAAGAGGAAGAGGAAGAAGAAGAAGAAGAGGAAGAGGAAGAGGAAGAGGAAGAGGAAGAAGAAGAGGAAGAGGAAGAGATAAAATTAACAAAGGTGGAAGGATTCTATTGCTCTGTTCTAAATGTTGAAACATTCAATGCTTGCGTGAGGCTTCTCAAGCAAAACAGCTCCCAACCATATGAACTGTGGTTGAATGAATTAGGAGACCACTCCTTTAGAAATATGCATGAGAGGCATATAATCATCAAAAGTTGCCGTAGTATTGTGGCAAGGATAGATGGAGAAATTGGTGGGGATGGCCACGCTCTACTTCCAAAAAATGTGCGAGTACTGGAAGTAGGACAGTGCGATGGGGTGACAAGTTTGTGCGAGGTAGGCCCACTGAAGAATCTAGAGGAGCTGATTATAGAGAAATGGGAGAAGCTGGAGGAGCTGGGTGCTGTCCACTTCCCTTGCCTACGGAGATTACATATCACTGGGTGTTCCAAACTGAAGCATCTCTTGAAGGAGGGGCATGAGCTCCGATATCTACAATGGTTTAAGATCGAGGGCTCAAAGGAGCTAGAGGGGATTGATATAATGGCACCTTCTCTTTATAGTATAGAAGTGTATGGGTGTCCTAAAATGAAGAGGGTGGTGGAATGGGAGTGGCTGGACACTCGCCTTCCAAATCTGAGGTCTATTAAAATAAAAAATTGCGAGCAATTAAAGGAGATAATAGGTGAGGGAGCAGGGCCTACCCGTGCAACTTATTGTCTTGCAAAGATTGAAATAGAAGGATGCAAGAGGCTGGAGAGGGTGCTGACGACGTGGGGCCTCCGGCTGAGCGTCCCTTTCCTCCGACGTTTATCAGTCAAAGACTGCAAAGGCATAAAGGTGATAATGAGCTCTGCTCCCGCCACTATGCATCCCAACTCAAATTTAACACACCTGACTCTATGGAAACTTCCGGCGCTGGAGGCCATATATGATGAGACCGTGAGTTGCCATTCAATCGAATTTATCGATATAAGAAATTGTCCGGCGCTGAAGAGGCTTCCTAAGATTGACAATGGGCTCCCTTGTCCTTCCCGCGTTGTTAATAATATTTGGATAGATAAGCAGCTGTCGCGTTCGCGGTTGCTGGAGTGGCGCCAGTCCCTTTTCCCACCTGTACTTGAACGATTAGCCAAGATTCATGGTAAGTCACCCGCAACTTTTTACTTTCTTTTATCCTCTCCATCTCCCGCTGGTCCTTCTAAGGATCCACTCCAGTGATATAGTAAGTTTCCTTTTGTTTTTTTTTTGGGAAACTTTACACCACATGGTTAGACCCAGTGCGTATGACTTTTATCACAGCTCTTATCACAGCTCGAAAGAATGTCAAAATGGTTATATTATTATTAAAATTTCGAAAAAGAAAGCACTCCCTTCACTTAGGAAAAATAATACTGGCAACAGTCCTCGCCCTCCCCCCCCCTCCCCCTCTTTTTCCCCTGTTGTACCTTAAAAATGCCGCACTTCTTCTTCATTTTCGTAAATTACGACGTTTAATAGTGCCAAAATATCAAGTCGATTCTTAAGTTGTACTTCATGAGTCAGGCGAGTATAGGAGAGCGTGTTAAATGTTTTTCACATTTTCTTTTTGTTGCCTATTCTGTTTTACCTCATCTAGCGCCTCTATTTTCGCTTTCAAACTCCCATCTGATTTTTAAATTAATCACTGTACTTTAATCAAAAACTAAACCGGTGTAAATTAGTCTTTCTTGTTTTCAGAAGGGAACACCTTTCTTGAACTTCCAATTGCATATTGGCACATATTGAATTTCTTTGTGTTTAATTTGATTAAGTTTTTTTGGTTGGTAATCTGATTAAGTTCAATTGGCCAGAAAAATCTCTAATTTCTTAATATTGTTTACATTCTCTCTTTAATTTGATATGTCAAAGAAGTGTCTAATTTCTTTCAATTGTTTTCTTTAGAACCTCGTGAAGAAGAGGTTTCCGATCAAAGCATTGTTAAATATATCAACCGTATTGCGGCAAGGGTAGATAAAGAAATCGGTGGGGATGGCTGCAATCTACCCCGGAAAGATGTGCAAGTACTGACGGTAGGAAGGGGCAGTGGGGCGACAAGTTTGAGCAAGCTAAGCTCACTGAAGAATCTAGAGGAGCTGACTATAGAGGATTGCGAGAAGTTGGAGGAGCTGGGTGCTGTCCACTTCCATTGCCTGCGAGTACTGAAAATCGCTCGGTGTTCCAAACTGAAGCATCTCTCGGTGAAGGGAGATGGGTTTCCACATCTTCTGTGGTTTAAAATCGATGGTTCGGAGGAACTGGAGCGGATCGATTTAGCTGCACCCAGTCTAAAACTTATGGAAGTGTCCCAGTGTTCTAAAATGAAAAGAGTGGTGGAAGGGGCCTGGCTGGCCACTAACCTTCCAGATCTGAAGTCCATTAGAATACAAAGTTGTGAGAAATTAGAGGAAATAATAGGCGGGCCATTGCCAACCAAGGACACTTGTCTTACAAAGATTGAAATAGATAGATGCAATAACATGAAGGGGGTGCTGCTGACGCATGACGTGTTGCCCCACCTCCCTTCCCTCCAACAGATTACAGTCGAAAACTGCGAGGGCATAGAGATGATAATAGGCAGTAGCACTGCTCCCGACATGACGCAACATTTCTTCCTAGAGTTGACGCAACCTTTCTTCCCAAAGTTTACATGCCTGACTCTAAGGAATCTTCCGGAACTGAAGGAGATATGTGATCGGATCGACAGTCGCGATCACATCCAATTTATTGAAATATCAAGATGTCCGAAGCTGAAGAGGATTCCTTTGCTACTGCGCCCACGTGACAATGGCCTCCTTTCTCCTCTCACCTCCCCTGGACAGATTTTGATGGATCAGGGGACGTGGCAAGCACTTGACAATGGCTTCTTTTCTCCTCTCTCCTCCCCTGAACAGATTTTGATGGATCAGGAGCCGCGGCAAGCACTTGACAATGGCCTCCTTTCTCCTCCCCCCTCCCTTGGACAGATTTTGATAGATGACGAGGAGACGTGGCAAGCGCTGGAGTGGGACCATCCCCTTGCCCCTATCTCCCTCGAACCCTTCGTCAAGTTTATTTCTGGTGAGTTACCCACAAGTTTTACATTTCTTTTATTCTCTCCATCTAAAGATCGATCTCCCATGGTACGGTAAAATCCCTTCTTTTTTTCCCGAACTATATACCAACTATTAGGCCCAGTATGTATAACTTTTATTAGTGCTTGAAAGTAAATCAGAATGGTTGTATTATTATTGAAAATTAATTGCCATGGCATCGTTCAAAGAATAATAATGGCAATTTTCTAACACTTAAAAGTGCCAAAATATCGAGTCTAAATCTTAAGTTCTACTTTATTAGTCGGGACAGTTTAAGAGAGCATGTGATCTGCTATTTTTTTCCTTTTCTTTTTGTTGCCTTTTCTATTTTTACCTCATTCAGTAATCCTATTTTCAATTTCAAACTCCTTTTCGGTTTTTAAATTAATCGCTGTACTGTAATAAAAAAATTAAATCAATGTAAATTAGTTTTTCTCGTTTTTAGGCGTCATTAAGCAAATCGGCCAGAGATCATGTTTTTGTAAGCTCTCTCGAAATGCAGGGCCTACATATGTTGATAGATTTTTCATTAATAGTCATGTGGCACGATATTTTCATATAGCATGATGATGATCTTTGCAAATGAGTAACAAAATTCAATCGTTCTATACCCAGAATGGTGAAGCTGCAGATAATCAGTTGAGGATGAAATTGTATTCTGATAGCAGTGGACATCAAAGTTATCGCCATTACCACGTCGTCCGGCTCGATTGATTTTTGAAGTACCTCCAATACCTGTGATGACATATGTTTAATTTGTTTATGCCTTCTTTTCCTATCTGTAATAAGCATCTCTCTTTCTGTATTTCTCGGTTTGTCTTCCTTACTTGTCAATTATAAACCAATAGCTGACCAAATGTATGAGACTCCAAACACGGGTTGGACATTGCAATCACAACGCTAAGAAGAAAGCTAAAAAGAGCGGCCCGCAACGAGATGTCCATCTCCTCCCTGAAAATCAGCTCCTCCTTAAAAAAAAGTTTATTCGAATTGAAAAAGAAAAAAGAAAAGAAACTCCTCAGAACAAACAAATTCATCTCTTCTATCGGTTCTACTGATTATCTCTCCTTTAACACATAGTTTAAATCAAGAATAACATTATAAATTTCCCGAAAAGTGTCTTCCTGACACTTACAAAACAATCAATCGAGAAAGATTTACATTTGCGCACTTTTAACATGATTCACTTGTCCATAAATTATGGAAGAGGCGTGGAGGGCGTCACATGCGTCGTGAATTGCCACTTCAAGTAAGGATGACACTAGATAAAACACATCCCTTGAATTTTATTTTTTTTTGGGTAAATGACACCCGTTAAAAAGTCGAGAGATCCCCACTTGAAGGAGAAAAAGTGCTCTAGAATTAGTAATAAGGGAAAAGCCGATGTCACAAGAGCGTCGTCCAAGGGAAATTCGATGTCTTTATTTATGTTTAATCCATTTCTCTGCACTATATTTTTTTTGGAAAAATTCCAAAAAAGGGCTCAAGTGTCTTTATTTTTTCAAATAAAGACCCGAAGTGAACTTTATTTTAAATAAAAGCCTAAGGTCAAGGACATTTTCATCAATTTTCTTTTTTTCTTCCTTTTTTCTTCTTTCTTTCCTTTTTTTCTGGTTCTTTCTTCTTTGCCGATGGCTAGTGGGGCATTGGCGATGCTTGCAGAGGGTGGGCCAAGGTTCGGCCTCGCTTGGGCGAGGCGACCCTCGCCCTGGGGGAGAGGCCGCCCCTCTCGACCATCAATGAGGTTGGCGACTTGCAGAGGGTGGGCCAAGGTTCGGCCTTGCTCGGGCGAGGCGACCCTCGCCCTGGGGGAGAGGCCGCCCCTCTCGACCATCAATGAGGTTGGCTCTCGCCAACCCCAGGCGAGGCCGAACCTCGCTCGCCCATGGCTGGCTCGCAATTGGCTGCGGGTGAGGTCACCCTCGCCAGATCCAGCCACCAGCGAAGAAGGAGGAAGAACTAGAAAAAAAGAAAAAAAGGAAAGAAAAAAAATGAGAAAAAGGAAAATGACGAAAATGTCCTTGATCAAGCCCTTACTTGAAACAAGCATAATCATTCTTGGCCATTATTTGAAATAAAGTCCATTTCGGGCCTTATTTAAGAAAATGAGGGCATTTGGGGCCCTTTTTGGAATTTTCCCCTATTTTTTAGGCATAAGGAAAAGTGAAATCTATTTTTTTGGAGGCATAAGGGAAAAAAATCACATTACTTTTTAAAATTGTATTTTGATTCGATAATTGTGGTGATTCATTTGTGATTCGAAAAAATTGTATCCGTAATGATTTATGTTATTTTACTTTTGGGATTGAGATTCTTTTTTAATCTTGCTGATACGAAAGCTCTTTATCATTAATTTGATGAGATTTTTAATGAATTTGCAAGTAGAATTCTGAAATTTCGTGCTTAGGATGCATTATAATTACATTTGTTCACAAAAAAGAAAATTGATGATCAAAGGTACTGATCATATTTTGTATAATTCAGAACTTCGATGATCAGACATAGTGATTTCCTCTGGACTTATTACCTTATGTTAGCCGTTTATGCATAAAAAATTGCATTATAATTAATATTTACTACACCGCGATGGTAACTTCCATTCACCTGAGAAGATGGCCGATCCTCCTCTCCTACCTCCCTTGCTCCCAAAACCCTAGCGTCAGGCCCCCACTCCTGCGAGCCCCTTCTTCGGCAACGGCTTCACTCGCCGCCTCGACCTCCTCTCCGCCGTCGACGGCAGAAGAGGAGGCCACGGGGGAGGATGGTTCCGGTGCTTCCTCAGCGAGATACTCGAGAGCTCAGTCTGCGAGGGAGGGCAGCTGAGGATGTCGCCGGAGAGGATCAGGATGGCGGTGGGAGGGGAAAAGTTGGACGACGTGATGGGGAGGAGTGAAGAGGGAGGAGGAGAAGCCGGTGTTTGAGGACGGCGCTTTCCAGATCACCAAGTAGGGGTGTCAAAAATAAACCGAAAACTGAACCGAACCAAACCGAAAAATTCGATTTTTTCGGTTCGGTTTTCATTTGATTATAATCTCATTAAAAACGAAATTTCTTTTATTGGTTTGGTTTTTATCGGTTAATCGAACCGAACCGAACCGAACCAATAAACAGATAAAAGTTTATTTCTTGAAAACAAAAAAATATATACAACAAAAAAAAAACGAAAAAATAAACAAAAGCTGAAAACCAAAAACCGAAAAACCAAATCGAACCGAATCCAAATTTCGGTTCGGATCTCATTCGGTTCGATTCGAAAGTTTTTCTTAACAGTTCAATTCGGTTCGATTTTTTTGAAAAACCTCTTATAAATCATTTGAGATATGAATGAAATATTTACGTTCAACAATAAAAAAAAAGGAAATCCACTCTGGAAACAATTTTCCCAACCTGCCAAAAAATCGAGTCTATTCAACTCGGACCCACAAATTTTTCACGTTGCTTTGGGTCAACCAACCTTAAGCGGACTCGTGAAGGATCCTTTTTTATTTTTTGGTGCTTAAATGCTGATTGAAATTTTGTGATGGTCATAAATATGATAAAAATAATTCTAATAATCTAGGCATATTAACATTTGTCGACTGAATTTGTTTGTGGAGTCAATAATAGATTTTTTTCCGAAAAAAAAAAAGTGACAGATTTTCTATTGGGCAATTAAAATGTTTTGCTTAGTTAGTAAAACCTACCCATCTAGAATATATATACATATATGTAGATCATCTTTTTCTCGAGGCGTTTTAGACGTTTTCTTAATTTTTATTATTATAAATAAAGGCCTACTTTCTATTGGCAGTCGAAACGTTTTGCTTAGTCAAGTATGAACCCACCCATCCGGAATATATATATATAGATTACCTTTTTATTGAGACGTCTTAGATGTTTTAAGATTATTATATATAGATCGTCCCAGGCAGGTCTCCGATGATCGTCGAGGTCTTCGGCTCCTTCCTTCCTCTGCAAAAAACCAGAGGGTTGCCCCCAGTTTTTTCCTCCGCTTCAGCTAACCTCGTTTCCCATCGCGGACGCTCTCTTAGGGATTCGACCCCAAGCCCTCTTCTCACCAGCTCGGAGGTACTCCCTCTCTCTCAATCTCTCTACTCCCTTTTCGTTCTCCCATTTCTCTCCTGTGAACCCAAATATTTGCACTTCGGTCTCTAGTCCTCTAGTTTATGTCGCTCCGTAATCGTCGATTTATGGGTTGGCTGGGTTTTGTTGATTTTCTTTTTATCGGAATGTATTCTCTACTACTTGATGGTGCCGGTGAGCCCAGAACGAAGACTTTTATTGCTTTATAAAAAATAAATTTCATAATTAGCTGAGTAGTCAGTCAAGTGCTACGTCCCAGATGCTCTAGATCCATGTCTGAACTACGTTGCAAATCTCAACTCAAACTAGCTTTTGGAAGCCACAGGTCAAGTCATACATGATGCTTGTAAACTGGAGAGTTTACCATGTATCCTTAGAATTAGTTTGTAAAGAACCCAACCAAGTAAATGGAAAAACTTAAGGGTGCAGCTGAGCCCGGGCCATGAAATTTTGCTGTAAGCGGAGTCAAGGGGCAAGATTAGGGGCTGAAGGGAGAGTGCATGATAGAAATATTACCCAAGAAAGAGTGCGCACACCCATGAGCATTGAACAAGAAAGAAAACCACGTTCCCAAAGATAAGATAACAGTGAAAAAATAAACAAAAAAGTAGCTACAAATTTAAAGAGCAAAATTTCCAGAACCCAGTTAAACATGTCATCTTCATATCCGAGAGTGAAAAGAGAACTTGGGTAGAAATGATGGTGGGAGTCACTGAAGCAGGGCCTTTTCCTAAAAGAATTGGGGATTGATGAAGATTTTGACCCAATTCCTAAGTCCAAAATTAATTAAATATCTTACAGGCCTTGGCGCCATTCTTCACCCAACAAATTCAAGGTCTTCCTTGAAACATATCTGCTCATTCCTTTGTGGGATACAGAGAAAATGCCCAGAGAGACGGACCTCTTTTGGAAGTATGTGAAGTTGCTGCCTAACAAACACTGGAACTGCAACTTCTGCGGGAAGCCGTATGCTGGAAGCGCGACCAGGATCAAGGCCCACTTAGCAGGAGTTGGAGGATATGGGATCAATGACTGCAAGGACGTTGATGGCCGAGTGAGATTGGAAGCCCGAAAGGCGATGAAGGGTAAAACAGTGGTGGAATCGAGCAGCAGACCAGATAATGATGAAGTGGGTCTGCATCAGCCTGTGATTGCAAGCAATGAAGATGGTCGGCCTGTGATTGCAAGCAATGAAGATGGTCGGAGAGAGACTTCATTTGTTGCCATGCCATACCTGAGCTCTAATGCCATAAGCAATGGTTGGCCTGTGATTGCAAGCAATGAAGATGGTCAGAGAGAGACTTCATTTGTTGCCATGCCATACCTGAGCTCTAATGCCATAAGCAATGGTCGGCCTGTGATTGCAAGCAATGAAGATGGTGAGCCTGCGATTACAAGCAATGAAGATGGTCGGAAAGAGACTTCATTTGTTGCCATGCCATACCTGAGCTCTAATGCCATAAGCACTGTAGGTGCAAGTTCATCAGACTTTCATCCATCGCATGAGATGAATGTGCCCAGTCAGTATCTTCCTACTCAGAACATGACCACACATGGGGACTTTTCATTCTGGACACAACCTCCTCAATCTCATGCGGTTGATTCTAACATTCAGCCATGGAATTTGAGTCATCCCAGCGGCGGTAGAGACCTTGCACCTCAAGCTTTGACTCACATGCCACCCCCAGTAAATGCAGAAGAGGGAGAACCCAATGCAGAGGTTCCAGAAGGTATGTGCAACTTCGAAATTCACCATATGTTAGAAGCTCATGCAGGACACCGAATTTGTTTTCTAATCCTTACCTAAGAATTTGGATATAGCAGGACATTTAGATTCCTAATAGTAATAGAAAATGAACAGAGCAGTTTAAGAGTTAGTCAATAATAATCAATAGTTCTTTGAAAATGAACAGACAAATGGTTTTCAAGTGTGACATTCAAATCTTGAAAAGCCATGGCTCTCTCTATCCCCTCAAATCACCTGCGTGAGGAGCATTTACTTTTAAACAAATGAACAGAGTCGTGTGAACCATGGGAGCTTCGCGAGAGAGAGAGAGAGAGAGAGAGAGAGAGAGAGAGAGAGAGAGAGAGAGGTGTATATGAGATCGCTTGATCAGTGAACTTTCCTTGCTAGTGGGCTGACTTTGGAGATGGATAATTATATCAGTTTGCATAGGCATCAGTTCAATTTCAATCTCATGTGCCAAAGCTGTGAACATCATTTCTTATTTCATCCATGTTTCCCTAACGAATTACCAAAAGCACTTCCAAATTAAAAAAGAGGATGCATAGAAGGGGTAAGCATGCATTTGGTAGGCACTTTCCAGTTTTCAAAATATTTTCGATGTGTCGAGGGGACTGGTATTGTCTTGACGACTTCACAAAATTCATGAAAATTTCCTTGTTTCCCCTTCAACGAGTCCAAATGCGTACTGATCTTATATTTCTTGGCCAAGCAACGCATTTCATGAAAATGAACAACACGAAATCTTAATTGGAAATAAAATTACAAGGGTTTGTATGCTAGATACCGTCAGTGATTTGAAATAAAGTGCTGCATAAAAAATATTTCATGTGAACTGTTGATGCCCGTCAACCGCACAGAGATAGGAATTATCTTTGATCATATCTAAATGCTTTAGCTTTAAACGTAAAAGTATTAGATGAGCCTAAAATTTAAATTGACCGCCTTTGGACGGATCACAAGATATGTAATGACAGAAAAGAAGTCATCATAAACATATGATTTTTGTTTGTGGTTATGAATATAATAAAGTTATAGTGTTCCTTGAACATTATTATAATCTACGTAAATGGCATCTCTGCTAATATTAATATGAAATCTATATAATTCATTGTTAGTTGAATGAGAGAAAAAGTGAGGAATCCTCTTTTGGACTTAGACTCTTACTGTGGTCCTTGCTTTTCTTTTTGTCCTTTTGAAAGTGGCTACTTCAGCTTCAACTATTTGGATTCTCAATAATCTTTTTTATTTCTCATCAAACGAATGACATGTTTCTCTGGAGTTCTTTTTTTTTTGGTTCATCCATTATATGTAAGACGTGATCTTCTTTTTTGTGTTTCATGAAAAAAATGGCATCTCTTCCTGGCAATCTTTTTTTTTTCTTCTTTTATTAAATGAGAAACCCCTAGAATATAATGTAATGTAGGAAGAATGATATCGACTAGCCCACTTTTTTTTTCTCATGACAAATAGGAAATGCTAGACACAATTCAAATAGTCAAAGAATTATCTTATCACATGCAAAATTGGTGGATGATGCTTTGATTTGAAAATGAAATCGTAAGGGATAAATTTCTTAATCGATTTACTAATTTAGTGATGACATATGTGCTATCATAGTATATAAGTCTTTTAAAATTATTGTTTTCTTGGATCAACTCTTAGTGATCATTCTTAATGTTTGGTTTCATTTTATTACATTAGTTATTTTAAAAAATCAACCTAGAATTCCTATTATCGTCCAGGTTCATGATATGCTCTCATATAAAATCCACAATACATTGTTTATGTTATAGTTGGAGTTGATGATCCTCTGAGAGGAGGAAAAAAATCATAAATACATCCTTTTTATTTCTATATTTGATCAATAACAACTATTTTTCTTTAATTTTATATTGATTTGCTACTCTCATTGCGATTTTTGATCTCTTAAAAATTTTCAAAACAGATTGCACTTCATCCAATATTCAACTCTTTAAAATAAATAAATAAATAAAAATTCATTGACATGCAGATTCTACTGGTTCATAAAGATTATTGTTCTCTAAAACCTGTTGGTTTTGGAAAAATTTTGTTATTAATTTTCAACGCTTGGAATAAAAAAAATATATAAATATCTTATTGGAAATATATGATTCCAATTAGATCTAGAAGTTTTGTCTCCTATAGTTATTGTGCTATAAGTTTACAATGGAGATACGTAAATCCTATAATCTATACAATACTCAACTTTCAAGAATTCTGAAATCTCATTGAAATCCATGTAGTACTCAATTGCTTCAAAAGCTCATTGTAATTCGTAATATATTCAGCTCCTATAATCGATCTCATTGCTGTTATAAATGCACCGGCAAGCCCCGTTTCCTCCAATTTTAATCACTGGCCCTTCCAACTCTTTTTCGGAATAAATCCCACATAAATGAAGGGCTCATATCATTGGTTATGAAGGTATGGGAAGATTTGCTGCATGAAAATGATACTTGGTAGCTTTATATGTGAAATGCAAAATGATCAATTTTGAAGTGCGAACGAGAGAAAAGGAAAGCCCTGACAAGTTGTTTTTTAGAAGTAAGATTTGCAGCTGCTTGGATTGGGAAGATGATGGTTATTGGTTGAGGGAGAAAAAAGGGGAAGTAGAAAGTTACTGTAGGCGAGAATCGTTAATAATTTGCTACTTATTTATCATATGATTAAAGAAGAACCAACGTAACTCCATCTTTGTAGGTTTTATTAGATAAGTCTCTTCATACGTAATGATGGCAGAGCTAAGTTCAACTCCCTTGCTGTCCAAATGACACACAAGCACATCCATCTAAGAGAGATACCGCATTTGTCAAATATTTATCCACACGACATTGCACTTGCATAGATAAATATTCTCATTGACAGTATACAATAAATTATTTGCTCTTTCAATGATTCATACTTACCTGCAAATCATCCTTTAACTGATTGTTTTCACATTCAAATACCACCTATATGAGACTTTTAACTCACAACACCTTCATTCATCTTGAATTTAAATTATATGAATATTGCTTGTTTTCATATAGTTGAATAATTATGGTTGGAATTGTTGGGAAACTAAGGAAAGTACAATAATGGGATGAAAGATTGTCATCCATTGCCTCCAAGCTATCAATAATGTGTGGTTTAGTTTTTTCCTGGTGCTATTAATTACCATCGCGTTTGACAGACGTTCAAATTGGTCACCCACCAATCAATGATCTGATTGAAAGCAAGTATAGCTCTTTTTTCTTTTTTATAGAACAGTTCGGACATTAGTGTTTGTACGTTAGACGTGGATATAAGGTATATCTCCTTTTTCTTTTCAATTTTAATTACAAAATTCGACTTAGAGTCTGGTTAAGGGGACTTTAATTTTTAACTTCTACTTTTAACTTGAGTTTGATCTAAATTTTTCTTGTATTGTGCTGCTCGAACTTTTCGAAAGAAGAGGTAAAAAAATGTTAGCATCTATATAAATATATAATAACAAACTCTTTCTTGAGGGTTGCCTTTAAGAGTGACCTATAGGAGTCTAAAAGTGCAAGAGATTGATTATACCATTTGCAAGTAGTATTTTATTGCACTCTCCACTCATTTTGCCTTCAACTAGGATTACTAACCCCATTCAATACCATGAGCTTCATCTTTAAAAAAAGATAAATTTAATAACTTTTAATGTTGCAAATTAGCAATTATTGAAAATTTTAACATTTTTACTCTTCCTATAAAGTATTTCTTTGAAATATTTTATTCTTTTCTCTCAATATTATGGTAATGCAGTTTGTTTTGTTCAAAGCATTAAGATTCGTATAAAATATGATACATTTTAAGGAGTGATTTATGCTTAAAACGCATACTTAAATGTTCATATTTGTTTATTAATATAAAATATAGGGAGAACCACTTCCCATACAGGCCTAAATATCAATGCAACCCATCCCATACAGGCTCAAAATATCAGTTCAACCACCCATCCCATAGATACCCCAAGAGCCAAAAGGCTCAACCCAAACCTACAGCAACTAAACCTAGCAGACCCAAAACCCAAAGTAGAATCTAAACCCAACGTACCTCAACTATACCCTCTCATCAACCCATTAAGAGACCATGCCCAGCAACAATGCAGGTGCTCGCGCAACCCCAAATACCCCTAGCCCAACCCTCTCCGCCCCCGCCCCCGCCCACGCCCCCATCATTTGATCCTTTATTTGCAATCTTATTCTTTATCAATTTTAATTTTTTTTTCGGTCCGAAACTTTATCTAAGTTCATTTGACATAATTGCTGGGTTCTTCTTTTCATGAATTTATTTTGTTTTATGAACACTATGTTTCCATAAAGTATTATAAGTATTTCCTTAATGTTAGATGCAAGGACAGAGGATGCAGTCGTGGTTAGTCAACCAGGTAATGGTGGGCTTGTCGATGAGAATGTGCCATCTCTGAAAAGAAAGCGAAAAGGATGAAGCAATCGAGAAGTTGTCAACAACTGTTGCCACTGTAGCTTCCGAAAGTTATCAACGACACATGCTGCAAGATGTAGGAAAAGTTCACCCTTGTTAACAACAGAGCTAGTAGGCGAAGAAAGTGAGGAGGCAATCGAAGAGATTTGTGGCTATTTAATGGAGGATGAGATTGTCATCATTGGCATTTATGGAATGGGGGGAGTTGGCAAGACAGCCATTTTAATGCATGTCCACAATAAAGTACTTGAGAATCCTGCCTTCAATGATGTGTTTTGGGTCACTGTACCTCAAGAGTTTAGCATTTGTGAACTACAAGACGAGATTGCCAATGCAGTCGGACTAGACAATCTCTCAAAGGATAGGGACGCGAAAAGGAGGGCGTCCATGTTGAATAGGCATTTAAAGAAGAAGAGAGCTGTCTTAATGTTAGATGGCCTATGGATGCATTTCGACTATGAGGAGGTAGGAATTCCAGTTGAGAAGGGAGGCATTAAGTTGGTACTGACGACTCGGTCACTAGATGTATGTCATAAGATGCTTTGCCAATAACAAATTGAAATAAGACTCCTATATGAGCAAGATGATCATTGGGACTTATTTTTAAAAAAGCTTTGCTTTGGGAGAGACCTCCCTTCAGAGGTTAAAAAAATTGCAAGCTCCATTTTGGATAAGTGTGGGGGTTTGCCACTTGGGATCATTGAGATTGCAACTCTCATGAGGGGAGTAAAGGAAGTGCACGAATGGAAAGACCTGTTGCAGAAATTAGAAAATTCGATGATGGAACTTAATGTGTTCAAGAAACTAAAACTCAGTTACATGAACTTGGATAATCTTCAAGTGCAACAATGTTTCTTGCATTTAATACTTTGTTTTGGAGATCACGATTTTGAAGCTATAATCATCGAAAAGGTTTTGATAGAGTCTTTTATAGATGAGGGCTTGTTAAGTGGAATAACAACTCGGCAAGAATTGCACAATAAAGGTAACACCATATTGGACAAAATAAAAAAGGCTTGCCTGGGGGTTGATAAAGACAGAGAATATCTGTTAGTACACCCCTTGATAAGGGACATGGCATTGCAAATGGTGACGAGCACAACTCACATGGTCAAGGCCAACATGGGATTGAAAGAAATTCCAAAGGATAAGTTCTGGACTGATCACCTAGAGAAAGTCTATTTACAAAGCAATGATATAGAAGAAATCCCACACGACATATCGCCAAATTGCCCCAAACTTATGAGGCTATCGTTGAATAACAATGTCTCTTTGGAAGCCATCCACGAATCTTTCTTCAAGCATATGAAGGGGTTGAAGGTTCTAGATCTCAGCAAAACGAAAATCAGGGAATTACCAGACACTATCTTTCAAATGGAGAGCTTAGAAGCACTGTTACTTCGAGAGTGTGAGGAATTACGTTGTATACCTTGTGTACGAAAGTTGGGGTCCCTAAAAAAGTTGGACCTTAGTGGGTCTGCAATGCTTGAAGAAGTGCCGGAGGGGATGGAGATGCTGGTAAAGCTGACATACCTTGACCTGCTTCGCACAGAGATCGAGACGCTACCAGAAGGAGTGTTGTGGAAGCTGGTGAACTTGCAATATCTGGTCATTAAAAAAGTGACGGCAAAAGAGGAGGAAGAGGAAGAGGAAGAGATAAAATTAACGAAGGTGGAAGGATTCTATTGCTCTGTTCCAAATGTTGAAACATTCAATGCGTGCGTGAGGCTTCTCAAGCAAAACAGCTCCCGACCATACGAACTGTGGTTGAACAAATTAGGAGACCACTCCTTTAGAAATATGCACGAGAGGCATATAATCATCAAAAGTTGCCATAGTGTTGCGGCAAGGGTAGATGGAGAAATTGGTGGGGATGGCCACGCTCTACTTCCGAAAAATGTGCAAGTATTGGAAGTAGGGCGGTGCGATGGGGTAACAAGTTTGTGCGAGGTAGGCCCACTTAATAATCTAGAGGAGCTGAAGATAGAGGAATGGGAGAAGCTGGAGGAGCTGGGTGCTGCCCACTTCCCTCGCCTACGGAGACTGAATATCACTCGGTGTACCAAACTGAAGCATTTCTTGAAGGAGGGGCATGAGCTCCGATGTCTACAATGGTTTAAAATTGAGGGCTCGGAGGAACTAGAGGAGATTAATATAGCGGCACCTTTTATTTATAATATAGAAGTGTACAGGTGTCCTAAAATGAAGTGGGTGGTGAAATGGCAGTGGCTGGTGACTCGCCTTCCAAATCTGAGGTCCATTAAAATAGAAGATTGCGAGCAATTAGAGGAGATATTAGGTGGACTACCACCAATCGGTGCAACTTGTCGTCTTACAAAAATTGAAATAGAAGGATGCAACAACCTGAAGAGGGTGATGATGACGCATGACATGTCGCTCAACCTTCCTCTCCTCCGAGATGTAATAGTCAGACAGTGCATGGGTATAGAGGTGATAATAGGCACCGTTTCCAACATGACACAACCCTCCTTCCTAAATTTAATAAACCTGAGTCTACTTAGTCTTCCGGAGCTGAAGAGCATATTTGTAGGGACCCTGAGTTGCCTTTCAATCCAATTTATGACGATATTTAACTGTCCGAAGCTGAAGAGGCTTCCTCTGCTTGACAATGGTCCCCCCTACGATGATGGTAATTGGATAGATGAGCTGACGTGGCAGTCGCTGGAGTGGGACCACCAATCCCCTTTCCAACCTTCACTTCAACACGTAGCCAGGGATCATGGTAAGTCACCCGCAAATTTTTACTTTTCTTTTATCCTCTCCATCTCCTGTGGGCCCTTGGAAGGATGCGCTCCCGCGGTACAGTAAGTTTCCTTTTTGTTTTTGTTTTTGTTTTTTTGGAAACTCAAAACCACACTATTAGACCCAGTATGTATGACTTTTATCACAACTCGAAATAATATCAAAATGGTTATATTATTACTGAAATTTTGGTAAAGAAAACACTCCTTTCACTTTGAAAGAATTATAATGACAACAGTCCTCGCTCTTTTTTTTTTTTTTTCCTGCCTATTGTACCTTAAAAATACTACACTTCTTCTTCATTTTGGTAAATTATGACGATTAAAAGTGCCCAAAATATCGAGGCAATTCTTGACTTCTACTTCATGAGTCGGGCGAGTTTAAAATGCTTTTTACATTTTCTTTTTGTTGCCTATTATGTTTTCCCTCATCTAGTACTTCTATTTTCGCTTTCAAACTCTAACCTGCTTTTTAAATTAATCGCTGCACTTTAATCAAAAAATTAAACCAGTGTAAATTAGTCTTTCTCGTTTTTAGAAAGGAACACCTGTTCTTGGACTTCCAATTGCATATTTGCACATGTTGAATTTCTTTCTGTTTAATTTGATTAAGCTCGATTAGTCCAGGAAGTCTCTAATTTCTTCATGTTGTTTACATTCTCTCTTTAATTTGATATGTCAAGGAAGAATCTAATTTCTTTGAATTGTTTTTTGTAAAACCTCGTGAACAAGGCGTTTCCAATTGGCATGATCAGAGGATATGTGTACGTATGGAAGGTGACGACGCTATTACGGCAAGGGTAGATGGACTTATCGGTGGGGATGGCCGCAATTTACTTCCAAGAAATGTGCAAGTACTGGAAGTAGAAGGGGGCAGTGGGGTGACAAGTTTGAGCGAGGTAGGCCCACTGGAGAATCTAGAGGAGCTGATAATATGGGAATGGGAGAAGTTGGAGGAGCTGGGTGCTGTCCACTTCCCTCAGCTGCAGAAACTGGACATCACAGGCTCTTCCAAATTGAAGCGTCTCTCAGTAGAGGGACAGGGGCTTCCACATCTACACTGGTTTGCTATCATATACTCAGAGGAACTGGAAGGGATCGATTTAGCTGCGCCCAATCTAAACTCTATGGAAGTGCAGCGTTGTCGTAAAATGAAAAGAGTGGTTGAATGGGACTGGCTGACCACTCACCTTCCAAATCTGAAGTCCATTAGAATATGTGATTGTGAGAAATTAGAGGAAATAATAGGTGGGCCATTGCCAATCAGTGCCACTTGTCTTCTTACACAGATCAAAATTGAAAGCTGCAACAACATGAAGGGGGTGCTGCTAACGCACGATATGTTGCTCCACATCCCTTTCCTCCGAGATATAAGAGTCGTCAATTGCGAGGGCATAGAGGTGATAATAGGCACTGCTCCCAACATGACGCCACCCTCCTTCCCAAAGTTAACACACCTGAATCTATGGCATCTTCCGGAACTGAAGAGGATATGTGATCGGATGGAGAGTTGCGATCACATCCAATATATTGATATATGCAATTGTCCGAAGCTGAAGACGATTCCTTTGCGACTGCACCCACTGCACCCACTTGACAATGGCCTCCATTCTCCTCCCCCCTCACTTGGACAGATTGTGATAGATCAGGAGACGTGGCAAGCGTTGGAGTGGGACCATCCCCTTGCCCGTGTCTCACTTGAACCCTTCATCGAGTTTACCGGTGAGTTACCCACAAGTTTTGCATTTCTTTTATTCTCTATATCTAACGATCATCTCCCACACTGCAGTAAAATCACTTCTTCTTTTTTTCCAAACTTTATACCAACTATTAGGCCCATTGCGTATAACTTTTTATTATTGCTTGAAAGTATATCGAAATGGTTATATTATTATTGAAAATTAGTTGCCGTGGCATTGTTTAAAGAATAATAATTGGCAATTTTACTTAAAAGTGTCAAATTTTCGGGTCTAATTCTTAAGTTCTACAATATTAGTTGGGACAATTTAAGAGAAAATGTCTCAACTGTTTTTTTTTTTTTTACCTTTTCATTCCGTTACCTTTTCTATTTTAGCTTGCCCAGTACTCCTGTTTTCAATTGCAAACTCCTTTTCGGTTTTTAAACTAATTGCTGTACTGTAATAAAAAAATGAAATCAATGTAAATTAGTTTTTCTCAATTTTAGGTCTCATTAAGCGAATGGGCCAGAGATCGTGTTTTTATAAGCTCTATCAAAATGCATTGCCATACATATGTTGATAGATTTTTCATTTATAGTCATGTGGCACATATTTTCTATAAGACGATGATGATCTTTGCAAATGACTAACAAAATTTAATCGTTCTGGACCTAGAATGGTGAAGGCGCAGATGATCAGCTGAGGATGAATTGTCTTCTGACAACACTGGACAACAAAGTTATCGTCATTTCTACGTCATCTTGGTCGATTGATTTTTAAAGTACTCCGGTTTCTGTGATTACATATGCTGAATTTATTCTTGTCTTCTTATCCTATTTGTGATAATTATCCTATTTGTGATAAGCATCTCTCTTTCTATATTTCTTGATTTGTCTTCCTTACTTGTCACTTGCCTCTATTTTTGTTGCTTGAATAGATACTCTTGAGTTTCAACCCAATATGCCATAGAAGGTTTGATTTTAGAGGGACCATCTTGCAAATGTTTGATGTATCCACGTAGCATGTGTATTCAATATGTTATTATTTATTTCCATTGACATGGCTCAACTTTGGACCCCTTTGTAAAAATGCATAATTTTTGCTTCCATTAAAAACAACTTGCTTTTCTAATAGAAAAGTTCTACGTTTCGCCTCTTATTTTTACGCTTTTTTCTAATCCTTGCACTTTTAATATATCTAATTAATCCATTTCACTTTTATAATTTTTCTAATTAAGTCTCTTCGGCCTCAAATCCAACCGAATCTAGCTGAAGTGGCCTCCAACAACGTGAGAGTATGATGTGGATTATTTCTTTTTTTCAATGTGGGTGTTTACATTGGCTAAATTTTATCCACATCAAACTTTGATATTGTGTACTCCTATAGCTTTCCTCACACCTTTATGTGGGCATCCACATATTTTATCATCATACTTTGGTGTTGTTCGGTGGCCCAGTAAGTTGAATTTGATCAGATTTGGTGTTGGGGGAATTAATTCAAATAATTATGAAAGTAGAAGGGCTTGATTAGGCATATTAAAGTATAAGAGTGTAATTAGAAAAAAGCGTAGACATTAGCCATTTAACAAATTTTAATTTTTTTATCAATTTTTTTAATTTTTCCTTCTTTCTTTTCTTTCTTGGTTCAAAGGGCCGGCCGTGGTCGCTGGCCACGAGGTGAGGGCTGACAAATCCCTCCCCCACCCACTGGGCAAGGGCCACAAAGCCCTCACTGTTTGGGGGTAAGGCTTGCAGCCGGATCAGGTAAGGGCTCGCATGCCCTCTCTATGGCTAGCGAGGGTGTTGCAAGCCCTCACTTAGGCCCTTGCCGATCATGAGCGACCATTGTTGCTTTCTTCACTCCTCCTCCTCTTGGGTTCTTTTCATTGACCTTAGAAGATATCTTCAAATTGATGAATCAAGCGATTCTACCACCATGGAGGATCAGGATGGGATTCTGTTGAGCAGCCTCAGTGTTGTCTCCACCAATCCTTAGGAAATTGAGCGTGACGTCTAGCTGAGGCCTTCGAGGTACGCTTGCTTATCTTCGTCCTCCGAACCAACCCAATCCCCTTCGTCAATTCCGTTGAATTTCTCTTGCCGTGGATTGCGTCGCGTGTCCATTCTCATGACACCAAGGAACGGTAGTGTTAGTTTGGTCATTCCTTTCATGCAAACTTTCAAGACGGAGTAGTTGATGGTCCTTAATGCTTTTCTAAAT
Source organism: Eucalyptus pauciflora (assembly GCA_007663325.1). NCBI lineage: Eukaryota > Viridiplantae > Streptophyta > Magnoliopsida > Myrtales > Myrtaceae > Eucalyptus > Eucalyptus pauciflora. The sequence goes on along the minus strand of VMYD01000413.1, from coordinate 2,407,111 downwards.
GCCTTGAGAGCAACATCACCACCCTGGGAGATCTCCAACAGTTAACAAACAGAGCCTAGTACTGAAAATGTAAATCAGTGCGTTACTAGCAATCCCTAGCTGCGATTTTGCAAGGCAGGAAGAGGAAAGAGTAATTTTATTATAGAAAAACCTGGCGACAGGACTCGATATTAGCATATAGGACCATTTCTCCACTTATTTGGAGCAGTGGGATCAAGATTCGCGGCCAGCTTGGTAAATTTCATTAAGGTCGGACAGCATGATATAGTATCGTATAATTTCCACAGTATGCTGGTAGCATTGTATAAGCCTGACTCAAAATCAAGAAGATGATACTATGGATGTAAACAATCACCATCATAAGCCTAACAATGCCAGAAATCATGGAAACTGAGAGGAGATTGCAGGCTTGTCATATTCTTAAGTTTTTCAATTCTCGTTTAACGTTTCTTAGTCAGATCATGCATTGATAACCAAGATCAAAGTTTAATAGTTTTCCCGCAGCAGGTCATATTCTTTCAACATTGCGGATGCCATTAAAGCTAGCATCATGCCCTCTGTGTCGAGTGGAATAGCCACTAGTCTGCGCCAAACCAAGAGCACCTCCCACAGTAAATTATACTTGCTCTAAGTGGACCCTCTAATTCAAATCCAGATCAATCCTTTCCACGATTCATTCAAGTGGCGGTGAGAGTAATAGAAAGAGAAATGTTTAATGAGGTAGAAATAAGGGATAATACAAACCGAGAAATCCAGAAACAAAACATGGTCATCATAGATTGGAAAAGGAGGCATAAACTAAGCATATGTCATCACAAGGTTCAATGGTACTTTAAACATCAATCGAGCAGAGGATGATGTAGCAATGGCGACAGAAGTTTGATGTCCACTGCCTTCCCAAGACAATTCATCCTCCACTAGATCCTCCACGGCTTCATCAGTCTGGGGGCAGAATTATTAATTTTTGTTCGTCACTTGCAGTTGAGAAAAGGCAACAAAAAATAGAAATACTGGATGAGGTAAAATAGAAAAGGCAACATAAAGAAAGGTAAAAAGCATTCGACATGCTCTCTTAAACTATCCCAACCAATTAAGTAGAACTTCCTAATCTAGTTTTACTTTTACTAGGCTTTAGCAACTTTCCAACAAGGGTGTCGTGTTCAATTTTTTTGTGTGAGAATTCTGCAGCCACTAATCCTTCGCTCTCTCTATGCTGTGATCATCTCGTGACCACAAAAACTGGTTACTTATAATAGAGGGATTTGTATATCAGCATATGCAATATTTTTGCATACTCAGAATGGCTTTTCTTGTAAAATCGGTGTGAGAAACATCTTTTAAATGTACAAAGAGTGCCTTGGCAAAAAAAAATAAAAATAAAACAAAAATAAAAAAGAAACAGAGCACGGACTAAAGCCATTGTTATTCATTCAAAAGTTAAGGGAGTATTTATTTTTTTTTCTAATTTTTTAACACCGCCAAAACAACTAAGGTTTAATACTAACATGACCGTCATGCTACACTTTCAAACTGGAACAGAATTCATATACCAGTGTCTAGCACAGTTATTTAAAATAACACTTGCTGTAAAAGTTATTAAAAAAATGAACTTCCCATACCGCAGGAGAATCGATCCTTAGAAGGGACCAAGGGAGATGGAAAGGATAAAAGAAGAAGTAAAATTTTGTGAGTAACTTACCAAGAAACTTGATGAAGTGTTCAAGTGAAAAACAGGCAAGGGGGTGATCCCACTCCAGCGACTACCGCGTCGGCTGATTTATTCGAATCTCTCGAAGAGAAGGGGGAGGAGAAGGGAGCCCATTGTGGAGCAGGGGGCCGGGGCAGTGCAGAGGAATTCTCTCCAGTTTCGGACAACTGTCTATAAAAATCCACCTGAGGGAATTGCAGCTTGTGGTCCCATCACATATGCTCTTCAGTTCCAGAAGATTCTGCTGAATCAGGTGCATTACCTTTGGAGAGGAACAGTGCGTCATTTTGGCAGCAGTGCCTATTATAACATCTATGCTCTTGCAGTCTTTGATTGATATCATGCAGTCTTTGATTGATATCACGTGGAGGAAAGGGAGGTGGAGCTACATGTCTTGCGTCAGCGGCACCCCCTTCATGTTGTTGCATCCATTTAGTCAGAGATATGTAAGGCAATAAGTGGTTCTGCTTGGGAATGGCCCACGTATTATCTTCTCTAATTTCTCACAACCATTTGTTATAATCTCCTTCAGATTTGGAAGGAGTGGTCAGCCACTTCCATTCCATCACTCTCTTCATTTTATGACAACTGGACAACTCCAATGATTACTCACCTTCCGGTAGCATAGCGTAGCCGTCTCCACTTGTTCAATCTACACTCATAGCAATATGATCGCCACTATTGATGAGTATACTCCTCTCTATCTCATCCATAAATCAAGGTGGCAATCGTCTGGTGCAACCATCACATGCCTGTACCATCGGCAACTATTGTGCTCGAGATACCCCACTCCTGCATTGAACGTTTCCACATTGCCAACTGAACAATAAGCTCCTCCAGCCCCGTTAATTTTACCTTCGTGTCCTCAGCTTTTCAATCGCAATATATTGCAAGTTCACCAGCTTTTTCAACACTCCCTCTAGTAATGTCTTGATCTTTGTGCCATCTAGGGTGAGGTACCTCGGGTTTACCAACATCTCCATGCCCTCCGGCACTTCTTTAAGACTATGAAATGATGTTCCCCATTTTGGTACATGAGATTGAAATTACAAATATAATTATCCATCTCCCAAGTCAGCCCACTCGCAAAGGAAGTTCACTAATCAAGTGAACTTTTTTTCACAAGCAGCAATCTGTGCGATATGGTTGTGTGCCTCGATCTCTGCATCTAAATTGAATTGACAAGTTGTTATACATTGATTTAAAGCTTTACATAATCGCATTTCACATATAAACCTCCCTCCCTCCCTCCCTCCCTCCCTCCCTCTCGTGTCTGATTACAGCATTATTTCATGGCCCGGGCTCAGCTGCACCCTCAGGCCTTCAATTTGCTTGATTTCTTTTAATGTCAATCAATTCTAAGGATGGACGGTAGACTATCCAGTTTGGACGCGCCTAGTATGGCTTGACCAATGGCTTTCAAAGCTAGTTGGAGTTGAGAACAACTGAAGTGGAAGCCACTGGTCGAGCCAATTATGTAACTTATTGTTGATAAACCCAATAAAAATCTTCGCTCTTTGCTCGCCGGAAACATTAACCATCTTATGTGATTGGGGAATGCCTACCGGAAAAAAGGTCCAGAAACAAGACCAGACATGATCATTGCGTATTTTCTTGTTCCATATTGGCCGATTAAACAATTGAAGTGTTCTGTGTTTCTTACGGATATAGAAGATCTGGGAATGTAAGTAGATTGCACGGTTAAAATCCTAGGATAGGGCGTGACGAGTTGCAATAGAAAATTCATACAGGCATGCAATTGTACAATGAGGGTAAAATATGACGTACGGAGAGGAAGGGGACTGAAGCTCCGGTCCAATTGCTAATCTCTGGTGTCGATTTGGTCCTTCAGCCCCAGAGCACACACCCTTGACTCCGGTGACAGCCAAATATGAAGCGGTGTGCAATGGTGAGATGAAAGTAGGAACAAGAAAGACGACAGAAGAAACCACACAAAAGTATAGAAGTCTCATAGTAACGGTTGATGTTCAGGATAGAATTCAGAATATGATAGAATTTATTTTATTTTATGTTTTGTTCTTGCCAAAAATATGATACAATTAGATATAAAGGTGATATAGTTTGGATAACATCATCTCATGGGGAAATGGAATAAAGGTGAATGTGATTTCTAATATCAATAGTATAAAAGTTATTTTTCTCAAATAATAAACTTTTAAAATTGATAAAATTAAATAATATTTGAATTTTAATATAGAAAGTTCAAAATAACAAAAAATAACGATAATATGTTATAATATATATTAGAGGATGACGGAAGGGGAAAAAGAAATTAAAAAAGGAAAAAAAAAAGCAAATAAAAATGAAGTAGGTAAAAGCGTCGAGAGAGATTCTTATCATCTTCGTTTGTGTAATTATTTGGTTTATTTGCACCGATATGCCATGCATAACAAAATTGAAGACAATAGGATGTGAAAATATCCTATTTTATAATTGTGATTCGCCAAAAAGGTAGATTGGATATAGATAAATCCCCCGATTTTAATATCATATTCTATTTAGTAATATCATGTCTAGAAATCCAAACGACCAAATGCAAACCGAGAATGTCCCCAATCTGCAAGAGCAACGCAAGATGACACTTAGCCCAACTCTACGTCCAAGGAATCTTGAGTTGTACGTGCCACTCTCTTCGAGCTCTTTTAGAGGAATATTTCCCTGTTTTCATAGGTGTTTCGGTATGGAAATCTAACTACTAGCTCTCTCTCTCTCCTATTAGTGAAGTTGGTTTCGTTATCTTAACTGAATCCAAAATTATTCTCGTTGGCTGCGCATTGTGCTTTATAGGACTTCACTAATTCTGGTGTTCTCCATTCGCTTTGCAATTTATTGTCGTCGAGATGCTTTTCGCCGCACCAACTTTATCGAGCTCATAATGTTCCTTTCTTCCAATAATCCGATGGTTAATTTTGCTTATCTATCCTCTCCTCTCATTCATGGAGTTAGTAAAACTATACCTTTCATATTTGCAAACTTCAACAGAAGTTCTCCAAGACAACCCCCCCGTCTTGCTTACCAGAGTTTTGGGCTAATATACAGAGATTCAAGCACATCTCCGAAATATGTCTACAGAAACACATTGTCTGATAGCTTGAGAGACCACAAAGAAGATGACAAGATCTTTGGGATACTTTCTTTGGAAATCTGGACTTTTGACTATCATTCCCACTTGCATGTACATGATATCTGTCTTAGCAGCGAATGACAATGGTGAAGGTGCTCGCTCTGGCTCGCCACTTCTTAGGCACTACAAAGTTTGTCGTTGCTATGGCTTTTCATTGCATTATTATAATAGAATGTTGTTTCGTTACAGGCGGTACGTTTGCTTTATACACAATTATTACATAGGCACTCAAAGATGTGACTGCTGAGCAATTCAGATGCTGCATATCACTGCATATAATCTTACATTCCTGATGCCTCATTAACAAAGGAGACGACGGCCAGCTTGCTTATCGTGGAATTTTTCGAGAAGCATCGGAGCTCTCGTATATTACTTGGTTTCTGAAACGAACGTTCTAATGTCCCAAAATGCTAAAAGAACAAGGAAGTCATACGCAGCGAGAAGTCCCTGAGCTCAGGACCTGTTACACAAGAAACACCTCTAGACAATGCTCGAACAAAAGCTTAATGTTCATGGAGACTAATCCCCCTGCACGCCCGGTCAGCCTCCGAGTTGGGCGACAAGGTCGGTCCAGATGCCTCACATGGGACTAGACTCCCAAACTCAATATCTACTATTGATTGCGGATCGGCAACAAGCAACAGCATCTGACCGTACTTGTCGATGGCACAGCTACTTCTTTTCCTTTTGGTCGAAAATGGCACGGGTATGGACTCCGACCTTTCCGAGTACCAGAGGACAAGATATTTGGCGCTCTGCTCCAGTCAGAATGGGTTTCTGCACGACAACCTTCCTCAAGAGCATTAATTACAAGTTGGCTGCTCAGATGATTTCTAAGACGGTCAACATTGCGGATGCCATTAAAGCTAGCATCATGCGCTCTATGTCGGGTGAAATAGCCACTAGTCTGCTCCAAACCAAAAGCACCTCCCATGATAGATTATATTAACTCTAAGTAGATCATCTACTTCATATCCACATCAATTCTTTACACGATTCATTCAAGTGGGGGGCGAGAGATATAGAAAGAGAAATGCTTAATGGGGTAGAAATAAGGGAATAATACAAACCGTGAAATCCAGAAACAAGACATAATTATCATAGATTGGAAAAGAAGGCATAAATTAAGCATCTGTCATTACAAGGTTCAGAGGTACTTTAAACATCAATCGAGCAAAGGATGATGTAGCAATGTCTAATTCTTAAGTTTTACTTTGTTAGTTGGGACAGTATGAGAGAGCATGTAAACTGCTTTTTTTTTTCTTTTTTTTCTTTTTTGTTGCCTTTGCTATTTTATCTCATCCAGTACTCCTATTTTCAATTTCAAACTCCTTTTTGGTTTTTAAATTAATCGCTGTACTATAATAAAAAATTAAATCAATGCAAATTAGATTTTCTCCTTTTTAGGTGTCATTAAGTGAATGGGCTAGAGATCATGTTTATGTAATCTCTCTTGAAATGCATTGACATACATATGTTGATAGATTTTTCATTAATAGTCATGTGGCACGATATTTTATAGAGGACGATGACGCCCTTTGCCAATGACTAACGAAATTTAATTGTTCTACACCCAGACCGGTGGAGCGGCAGATGATCAGCTAAGGATGAATTGTCTTCTTACAACCGTGGATGTCAAAGTTATCGCCATCACTACGTGGTCCGACTCAATTGATTTTTGAAGTACCCCCGGTTCCTATGATGACATATGCTTAATTTATTTATGCTTTCTTTTCCTATTTGCGATAAGCATATTTCTTTCTATATTTCTCAGTTTGTCATCCCTACTTGTCACTCGCCTTTGTTTTTGTTGCTTGAATAGATACTCTCTCATGTCTCAACAGGTTTGATTTTAGAGTCATCATCTTGCAAATGTTTGGTGTATCTATGTAGCATGTGTATCCAATATGTTATCGTTTATTTCCGTTGACATGGCTCAACTTAAGATGCCTTTGTTAAATAATGATTCTACATAGCATAATGTTTACTTTCATTAAAAACAACTTCTTGTCTAACGGAAAATTTCTACTTTTTACCTCAATATCTTAATGTTTTTTCTAATCCTCGTACTTTTAATTTGTCTAATTAAGCTCTTCTACTTTTACTAATTTTCTAATCAAGTTTCTTTGATATTAAATTTGGCTGAATCCAGCTGGCATGGCCTCGTACAACAACGTAGTATGATGTGGACAAAATTTTGGTAATGTGGATATCCGCATGCAGTTTACATTGACTAAAGGCGGACATTCACATTCACAAATCAGAAGCTTAACTAAAAGGATCAAAGTAAAATCATTAGTGGCATAATGGTTAGACATATATGTTATCTTCTTGAACATATCCATGACCAGATTAGTGATTCTGATCCCTTAGAAGTCACTGAATTGTAAGGTAACCATGTGTTGCCATGAACAGCATAGCCTAATACTAGCAAGTCAATGAAATTGATAGTTTCATTATGTGGAGTACAGTGCCTTAAACTGAAAACAACTATGAGTCAAAGTTCAGTACAATGCGTTTTAATCATGTGATGGCAACTGCTTTAAGGCAACGCAACCTAGTTGAAAGATAAACTCTTGCAAGTATTCTCCGATTGTTCAGAGACAGATTCAGTCATCCTGCTTTCTCAAGTCCAAAAGGCATAACCGAGAAGACAAAAGAAAGAAGTGATCATGTGTTCCGGTAGTCAATGCTCCTATGACCGTACGTGACCCTTCGATTCTTTTCAAAAGGATGGAAAATTCTAGGATCAAGAACAGTCATTTAAGTCTACATTAATCAAGTTTAGTTTTTTTTTTTTGTCAGTCCTACTCTAATCCTATTCTACACTCGCTCTCAGACTTTTGCCCTGCCTCTTGCAGGGCGTGGGAGTCGAAACCCACTCTTGAAACTTACGCGTCCCCACCCCATCCCCTGAGAATTGAATTCAAAGTAAGATAATTGAATTCCTTCATACACCGGTGCATGCACTCTCCCCAGCTTCCATTCCAGCCATCGTATCATACGGAGGCTGACAGGTGAAACGCTAGTAATCCTCACAGAATGGCAAAAACCACAAAGACCGCAAATGGGAAGCTGCCTCCTAGAACCGCCACGAAAGGCACCAGAATCACACTCATTTGCGCCGCCTGAGCTACACAGCCATGAGCCGCATTCCTCACCATGGTTGGAAAGAGCACCGACTTGTAGATGAAGAGCAAATTGTATATGCCAGCCATGCCAAGAGCGTCGTCCAAGGGAAATTGGACATCTTTATGAAGGTTTTATTCATTTCTTTGCACTATATTTTTTTTTTGGGAGGCATAAGGAAAAAAAAATCACGTTGCTTCTTAGAATTTTATTTTGATTCGAAATCTGTGATGATTCATTTGTGATTTGAAAAAGTTGTATCCGTAGCCATTTATTTTATTTTACTTTTGGATTGAGATGCTTCTTTAATCTTGCCTGTACAAAGACTCTTTATCGTCAATCTAATGAGATTTTCAATGAATTTGTTAGTAGAATTCTGAAATTTTGTTCATAGGATGCATTATAATTACATCTATTCACGAAAAGAAAATCGATGATCAAAGTTACTGATTATATTTTGTATAATTCAGAACGTTGATGGTCAAAGATAGTGATTTCCTCGGGGTTCATTACCTTATGTTAGCCGTGACACAGAAAACTAAAGAAGAATCATTTAAAAAAAAAAAAAATTGCGAAGCTTGGAATGGAATGACTTAGGTGACCGGATATCCATATTTCCTTATGGGGAATAAATCACAAATTCGTCTATTGGCAATCTAGGGCTTAATTATTTTGCATCTTTTTCGGAAAAGAAGAGGTAAAGTGGTGTGATTTACCAATTGTCTGCTAAAGTTTTTTTATGGCGACCATGGATCATTATGCTTCCCTGGAAATAAAAAAAACAACCTAGTAACCAGTTGCATGTTCATATATGAATCGTCTGTCAGCGGTTGATAAAAGGAAAGATCCTCGGAAAATTGTGTAATATTAGTCACGTCTACGATGACGCGGTTGCTCCTTGTCCCTCCTCCTGCTCGTAGTTCTCTCTCTCTCTCTCTCTCTCTCTCTCTGTGATTTCGCGCGTTTCAATTCCGATAGTTGACGCGCCACTCTCTTTATTTCAATTGGCGGTGTAAAATGTTTATCGAGTGCGGGATATCCTCCAGTATCACTACACCATGAAGCTTCACCTTGAATGGCTCTTGCCCTGCACAATCTTTTCATGTAGAGAAAGATTAACAGTGTACACAATTTTACGGCTCTACATTATTTCTGTCCTATTTTGATGTTTGTTGTGGTTTCTGGGCTGCAGCTAATTCGAATGGAGGCAGATACCGTGACGTTTTAAGTGGTGGATTTGTTCCACCGCTGTGCAGTACCTATGTTTCTTTTTTATTAGAATGCCCCTTGAGTGGGATGATTTTGGTGAAGGGGCTCTGCCCGTAAGTATGCCATTACAATTGGAGATTCTCAGCTTTATCATTAGAACTTTCCACCTGAACAAGCTATGTAGATTATGTTTTGGAGTTTGTTGATTCAATATCTTGTTAATGGTTCTTTCAAGTATGCGCGTTTCCTTAGCGCCGCATAAAACAACACTTCTTCTAAATGATCCAGAAGAACGATGGAAAAGAAAAAAAACAAAACAAAGTGGGATGATGGGTTGAAGAATGTGATTGGTATGGGTTAGAGCTTTGCACACGCAATGCTTATTTCATGCCAAAGAATTATATTTGATTATCCCTTGGAACCTATGCTAGCACAGTGGGACATGAATTTTGTACAGAGTAAGCATTACTATCCAGCAGAACTGATTTTGCCGCAAGATAGATCCCCTGGTTGGAACGAAATAATGTTCTTTCAGCGAAGGGAGCTTTCCTAATGAAACTCTTCGGGTGAATTGAGTCTTTTCTCTCACTGTCATCTTTAGTACAGTAGTGTTTAGATACATCATTTTTAACCTCCCATGGTGCTAAAGCGGCTTCAGATATTTGACTGGATTGCTTATGCGTCTTTGCAGTTGGTGAGCAACATGGATGGAAAACTTGATGAACGACCTTCTATTTTGAAGCCCTCAAAATTGGTATCGACTGAACTAACTGTAAGTAAGTTCTGCCACAAGTGATGCATGGGATGCATAATTTTATTCCACAATTAGAGTAAAGCCACATCTCACATTACCTCCTGAAAAAAGTACTTTCATGATGGAGGGAAGCCGCACTTTGTTTTATTAATTCATTTATTTTTTTCTTCTTTTTTCAGAAGCCTAAGATAAATAGGACACGGCATATTGAATCAATATTATTGATGGCATGCTACCACTCTGTGATTGAGGAATTATTTCCGTTTTTCCTTATTTTAATACAAATTAATTGAATTTTGAGCCTTTTCTAACCTCCCCCCTGGGCAACGCTTGGTGCAAGTCTGTCTTCATTTGTGAATTTGGTTGCAAAAACCTTCAACTCTTTGAAGATATGGAACAAATTGTGCATATCTCTACTTTGTGCTGTAATTAGGTTGGTGAGTTTAATCTATACATTAATTATTCAATTGTTTGATGAATCTGCCTTCTACATGCGTTGTGATTTGTAATATCAGGTGCAAGTCAAATGCTCATTGACATACATGGAGTTCAAGGGATGTGCAGACAGCGCAGCAATTAAATCAAGAGTCGCCCATGTCGCCCTTCTAAAGCTTGTAAGGTTACATGCTTTAAATAGTTTGAAGGGTGACCAGAGACTGTCAGGTCTCTGTATCAAAGTCGAACTATGTTATTATGCTCCAAAGGGAGTCATGGTTCAGAATCCTAAAGCATCTTAGCCTTCGTGCAGGCATATGTAATGCCTGCTGGAATAAGAAGCAGTTTTCCTCATTGCTTTCTATCCAAAGTGAGGTTTCACCTGGTGATGCTTGCAATTCATCAGAAGATACAACTTACTCACAAGATTGCAGTACTTATTTTGCTGGTCAAATGATAGTTATCACGTTGATGTACTTTTGCAACTAAGCATAATTGCTTTGCAAGATATAACTATATGATATGTTGGAGTATAGATTCATGTTTTATACATTTTGGATGTATGGTGCGAGGATCAGCCGAGGCAGCAGAGCATTTGAAGCAACACTGCGTGAAAAATGTCTGCCCTCAAGTCTATGCTCTTTGAATCGAAGAAACAATTGATGTCAGTCTGATTTATGTGCTTATAAGTTACATTTAAGACATGCTGTGTATTCTGAGCCATCGTGATGCCGCAAATATGTGTCTTCTGAATCTTGTTTTGTGACAATTTGGCACAACTTTCTGAGAAATCGACAAGGAATTTGCTTCTTAAAAGGTGAGCTCAGGTTGTAGTTGATCATGAAACTTGATCGCCATGTTTCTTTTCTTGTTTGAGTATATGATAATGATGGGTTACACAGCTAGGGGGATTATGAAATTGCTTGGATCGACGCTGAAATTGGAAAGACAGAAAACGGAATGTTTTCTTTGCTTCCTCTGTCAACTTCAGCACCGCCACATAAATCAGAAGTCGTTGGTGATTTGAAGTAGGCAAATTTCAAACGGTTCCAAAGGAAAATGCGGTGTCAATATATTCTAATATGGGCTCATTTCTCATATTACCGAAGGAAAATGCCACCTCCACGTGCTACTCCAAATGAGGTATGGACTAGTGACTACTAATAAATATAGGGGTTAAAACAACAAACTGCAAATTAGTACATATGTGACAAATTTATCATAAACTAATTTTTTTAACCAACAAAAGCCCTAAATTGGTATACAAGTGATAAATTTACTCCAAATTAATCTTTTAACAACAAAATATTCAAATTAATACATTTATGAGAAATTTACCATCCATTAGTTTTCATTAAATTAATTTCACGAAAAATCACAAACCGATATACTCGTGACAAACGGAGGATAAAACCCTAAATAAGTATATTCGTCAATTACCATATATCATCTAACTTGGTAATTTAATGATAAAATTTAACGAAAATTAATAGAAGATAAATTTATCATATGTGTATCAATTGAAAGTTTTTGTACTCAAAAATTTAATTTGAAGTAAATTTGTCATAAATATGCAAATTTGAAGTAAATCCATAGACGGTGTGTGCATATGTTCTAATCCAATTAAAAGAAGTGGCACTCCACCATGGCTAGAAAACATCAATGGCCATCTCCACTATTAGTGGATTCCATTCTTAAATAGCACCACCACCTTAAGGATTTCGCCATCTTTCTCTCTCTATCTCGACATGAACTTGTTTCTTCCAACGACCATTGCAAAGTAGTTTTCCTTGCATACTCAAAATCCTAGTCATGTCTTAAGTCTACTTAATGCTAGGCATAAAAAGTTTGTCCCTTTCGTATTTTCCAAACTAAGGACCCGAAATAAATGATCCAATCTTATCCGATTTCACATTATGTATGGCACTAAGAGATTATTCGAAAATACTATTTTGAGTCAATATTACAAAAAATCCTAAATGATTAAAGATATTGAATTCCTCTGGATTTGTTACCTTATGTTAGCCGTTTTCACATGCGTAAAAAAATGCATTATAACGAGTAATTACTACACCGCGACGGTAACTTCGATCCACCTGAAAAGATGGCCGATCCTCCTCCCCTCCGACCTCCCCTGCTCCCCAAACCCTAGCGTCAGGCCCCCACTCTTGCGAGGCCTCCTTCGGCAACGGCTTCACTCGCCACCTCGACCTCCTCTCCCCCTTCGACGGCGGAGGAGGAGGCCGCGGGGGTGCATGGTTCCGGTGCTTCACGCTTGAGAGCTCCATCTGTGAGGGGAGGGCTGCCGAAGATGTCGCCGGAGAGGATCAGGATGGCGGTGGGCGGGGAAAGGTTGGACGGCGTGATGGGGAGGAGCGAAGAGGAGGAGGAGATGCTGGTGTTGGAGGACGGCGCGTTCCAGATCGCCGAGGGCGGGGGTGGCCGCAAGTTGGGGTTTAGGAGAGGGCAGAGTCTAGGGAGCGATGATTTGTTGGAAAAAATTATGTGGACCAGGGTAAGCGGCATCCGGTTCGTAATTTGATCGGGTCAATTCGTGTCGTCAAACCAGGAGAGTTGCGGCGGCGATCAGGCTATGCTTTTGATCGATCCGTTTGTCCTCGTCTCTGTTCTAGTTGTGTCCGTTAGAATTCAATTTATTGGAATCTGGAATTTACTGATGGTCATGGGAATTCGACATTGCGCTTTTATACAGATATATGGCAGAGTAGGATGTGATGATGATCAATGGCTATGGAGCTCCGAAATTATGTCATTTTTGTTAGGGGAGTGCAATACAATTGCTATGCATTTTTAGATATGGAATTAATTGAGTGCTATTAGAGTTAGAAGATCAGTGATAATGAAAAGCTGAATATGCTAACAAGTGATTAATTATCTCCTAGATTCTGGGAAAGATGGGAAACTCACGGATTGGAAAGATTTAGATTCCAGGTAAATTCAGTTGGACTGGTGGTCTTCTGCAGTAGCTCTTTCCATTCATAATTGATTATGGCTGCGCAGAACCAATGGTTGTTGCAACGCTTGAAATTCTGGCTAAACTGAAATTGCAATTGGCTGATTATGTATTTCTTAGATTCTGGGAAGGATGAGAACAAAAGTTTTGAGGATCTAGAGTCTAGACTAATCTGGTAGGGTAGGAGGTTTTTTTCCTGCTAGCTGATTATCTATCATTTTATGTGGAATTTTTCTACTCTTTTCTCTGTTTTCTCTTCTCTTCATTCCATTTTATCTCTCTCTAACGATATCTCTCTTCACGCCACTGTGGATCAAGGAGCCAACAATTCTTCATCACCCGCTTTGCATATGCAAACTTTTCACGCTGTTACATTTCCTCCGGGGTCACTGATTACCGTATCGACCTGATGTTTTCTTTGTAGACGGGAATTCATGTTCTAATGCTTATGATTTCTGCATCTGTGGAATAGTCTTGTGTGTGTATGAAATCATTTGTTCCCTTCCTGTTTATGGGGTGCATACTACACCGTTTGTCTGTGGTACCACAGATTTTAGATAAAGTGAAAATCGGATCTATATATGGCACCATGGTCGGCATTACTAAACAGGGTTTGGCAGTAACAACATGGAGTAGCCTGAAGCACAGAATATCAGCTTCAGTACAAGTGGAAAGAACCTTTGCTCTCTTTGTTTAGGAATTGTAGCTGGATGAGAGTAAAGAATTTTAGGCACGTGTTTCTTTCAACGATTAGTTTTTGATAGAGTATATAGATTTATTGAAGTTACCAGAATAATCCTCACTCCAAAATCTGTAATAGCCTTTTGAATTTAGAGAGAATATTTAGTTATGAAGGAAACTCAGTCTTTCTTATTATCATTACTCTTTCATGGTGTAACATTCGAATATCCTTTTGAGGAGTATGCTTGATATGCATAGTTCATTGACGGTATGAATTTTTGGCAAAATTGAGTGTTTAACATGGTCTAGGTGCTCCACTCATGATTTCATGTTGTATCCCTCTTTGTTTGGTCAGTGTGTGTCTATTTTCAGCGATTGTGCTTATCCTCATCAATGTGGTTATATCTATGTACTGGATAAAGTATAGCTGACATTGAGGGGAATGTTAAGAACCATGCTGACAAAACTGTGAGTACTATTCCTAACAGTTAAGCTTTTGACAAAAACAATTGTGTAACATGTAAAAGAGTAGAAGAAGGAAAAATGTCGATTCGGTCCCATGCCCTAATAAACCTATGGGAGTCTATGCTGCGAGGATCTAGAAACCTTTAAGTTTCCTTAACAGTAATTAACTAGAAAAGGTTTTCTGATAGGCTACTTTCAAGTGGTATACCTAAAAAATGCCTTGCCTCCTTGAGAATATTCAACACATTGATTATATACCAATGGATTGTTTCACCTACTTGTGCTAGAGTGTTATCTTGATCTCATAATTTTTGCTACATGATGAGATTCTTGTATCTTTTTCCGGGGATGAATTTTTTTTTTTTTTTTGCTTTCACTAATTTGCCAAAACATTTGTTTGTGATCACAACAACGCATTTGTGGTAATAGTAAAGGGCCTAGCTATATGGATCCTTTCTTTGCCATTACAAACTGAGTTCATGTTGTAAATGTTCTCCAGGGCTGAATTAAGCAGGCTAAGGCTCTTAATGGCAAGCTTGCATTCATCTATACTACACAGAACAATGAGCATAACGACTTGACAAGAAATATTGATTTGATTTCGTTCATGTTCTTTGAGCGTTGTGCATTATTCTCCCCTTCATTCAATCTTGCACCGTGAATATTTCTCCCAGCCCTAATCAATCGCAACTAGGATTTCCGATAACAAACCTTTCCCAGTGAACAGTATATTTCCTTTTCCCTTCCACCTGACCTGTTCTCTCGTTTCATCCTCTTCTGGTGCATCTATCCCTTTTCTTCTCCTTTTTTGGGCACCTGTAAGAATTCTATATCTAGGGTGG
The DNA here is from genome assembly GCA_007663325.1 of Eucalyptus pauciflora. Classification (NCBI taxonomy): domain Eukaryota; kingdom Viridiplantae; phylum Streptophyta; class Magnoliopsida; order Myrtales; family Myrtaceae; genus Eucalyptus; species Eucalyptus pauciflora. The sequence continues at coordinate 2,391,769 of VMYD01000413.1, read as the reverse complement.
GTATGTACCTCATTAGAGTAATTAATCATGAATACTTGTAATTACCATCCACCACATGAATCTGATGCGTATTTATAATTCTGACCTGTCAACCCAAGTTTGTCTCTGCATAGCACTTTGATTTCAGACCTGCACCTCTGCAACGGCATGCGTTCTCACTTATTACTTGCAGAATGTCTTCTAGGTGTTGTCTGTTACCGAAATCGGCATCACTTTAATGGAATAAAATATCAACATCGATTTTCATTTTCAGAGTTAGTGTTTTGTGTATTCGATGGCAGTTTTTGGTTTGATATCTTCTGTTAAGCGCTCTTTCTAGCCTGCTCAGAGCTTGATTAAAGTGTAGTCACATGTAGTGGCGTTGTTAAGTAATTCGGGTAGCTTTGCGTCTCTGCAACTGTGTTTCTGCCTAGTTTGTTCCACGTTCAGAATTGCTCGGTATGAACACGCTTTATTCTTTCTCACAGTATGTAACTTACACTTCTCCCACAAATGCATTCAGTCGCCCATGGAAGAAACATGGAAGGCATTGTTTTGGAGTGTTGCACTTGCTAAAAGTTTTCACGGGTCAGTTTGCTTCCGCCATGCCATTATGTCGCCTTTGGGATATGAGAATGCAGTGTTATGTTCAAGGGACTCTGTCAGCCTGTAAACTGCCAGGGGCCATCTACACAAGATTTGTGGCGGAATGCCGGTGACCGTAAGGCTGCTTGACTGTCTGAGTTTGGAAAACTGAGTAAACTTTATAGCAAAAAATGGCACTGCTGAGGCACTCTATCAACTCACTGGTTAGCGGTAAGCGATTAAACGTAAGTATAGTCAAATTTGGACAAAAATAATATATATTTTTACTCTAGTCCACGCAAGTATATTATGATACGAAAATCATAGCATTCTGTTAATCGACGAAAGCTAATTGAATGTATGTTAAAATAATAGTCACCGAATAAAACATTCTTTAGTTGTGAGAATCGTCATTGATAATAATATCCGACGTGAACCAATTAGTTATGTCAAATTAATATTACTAGGAGCTTAATAAAGATCCCTCGATAGTCACAATACATCCCAACATACTGTAGCCTAGCTCGATCTCATTTGTGGCCCTAAATAAGGTCACCGGGAGATTATCATTTGACGAAGCGAGCCCAATTAAAAAATAATGCTCTAAACCCGGCTGGGGCAAGCCTAACTTTGCTCTAATTTTTCTTAAGCTTTAAGAATTGTATAAATAGCATCATTTTAAGTCATCTTAAATTTTTGAAAAAGAACTTTTTTTAAGTATATTGATGGGAAAATTGAAGCCGCTTGGCTCAATTTGTTCTGCAGAAAGTAAACGATTTGAAAAATATTTTTCTAAAAATAATCTTTTGTATCGCTTAAAATAATTAATTAATGAAAAACATATTTATTATCAATAATAATTTATATTTAAGCATTTTCGTGGACGATGAATTTTTTTTTCATTTGCTCAATTTTAGGAAAATATTTTTCAAATCATTTATTTTTCACAAAATAAATGGAGCCTAAGTTACTTTACATTAAAATAAAATTTAGGGAATTAAAAGGATTGAAGTATGAAAATCGGAGCATATCAGTGATCCCACTTGCATGATCCAACGGTGAATAAAGAAACATGCAAAGCATATCTTAAAATCAAAATCCCACACATTTTTTTAGAATATTACCCAACTTTCTAAGACATACATAAGAAATTATAGGGTTTTCAGATGTGCTTTTGCCTCGTATGGCGAGGATGATACACCAGGCACGTTATCAGGTTCGGTATTCATTTTTGCCAAGAAGCATATCTTAAAATCTGCTATGGTATGACCAAAAAAGAAAATCCGGTGGGGAAAATAAAGTAAAGGTGCACATTTTTCCCAAACATGCAAAAAAATTGGTTTAACCCAATTTGGATCCACAAATGTCCGGGTTGCTTCGGGTCAACACTCTTGTGAAGAATCCTTTTTTTTTTTCTTGTGCTTGAATCCTAATTTAAATTTTGGAATGGTTAGAAATATGATCGAACTAATTCTAATAATCTAGACATTTTACTAGGCAAACGTTAGTATCTCTAATACTGCTCAAGCAATTCGCTGGTGGGGTCGGGTTGAACCCCTTTAACTAGGCTTGAGCTTATTTGCTTGAATGATAGTCGGAAATTTGGAGTGGGCATAAGTTCAAAATATTCAGTCTTGTTAGCCAATATATAGGTAATATCCTAAGGAAATATACAATTGATACAACTTTTAAAGGATGTCTCTTTATAGTTAAACTCTAAAGTTGGATAGGTATCACATTAAAAATTAGAGCTTTATTTCATCATCTTTTTCTAGGCAACTGATCGCTTTGACTCAAAAAATCGGACATTTCTTTTGTGAAGTTTCTACCCCTGACATGCTTATAAACTTTTATTATTGTTATTCATCAATTTTGTTTTTAGTTTCAAATCAGATTTAGGCTCTATTTGTTAAGCAAAAAATGAATGGTTTGGGAAATATTCTTTTAAAAGTAATCGGTTGCATCACCTGAAATAATTAGCCAATGATAAATATTTAATTATCAACAACAATTTATGTTTGAACATTTATGTGAATGATGAAATTTTTTTTATTCGTTCATTTTTGTGAGTGATTCAAGCAACTATTTTTTGAAAAAATATTTTTTAAATTATTCATTTTTCACGAAATAAAAGTGCCCACAAAAAGATTGCCTGTAATGCACTTATGGCTAAGTGCTTGCCAACTCTATCATCAGCTATAAATAATCCTTCGTTTGTGGAGGGACGAAAGTAACCCCCCATGCAAATACCTAGTGTCATAAAAGTGAGGAGGAAGGGAGAAAAAATGGTCATTTGATCCTTAATCCATCGTGCAAATATATTTGAATTAAAAAAAATTATGTGTTGCAATGTCCTTTTTCTATAAAGAAATGTAAAGTAAAGATGTTACTTTATCTTTAGACAGGGCTTTACATAAAGTGGCCGCCTACTTCGACCTATACCGTTGTAAGTCTTTATTCCGTTCTCACCAGTAATTATATTGTATTCCTCACGCAACTCAGCAGAGACCAGCATCTAACTTCTACCCATTTTCCTGATCCTTTCGTTCTTTATATGAAGGCGCCTTCAGTCCTCCTCCTCGTACGCATCTTTCGTTTGTGCAGCAACCGGACCGGAGCTCGGGTCCTCCTCCTCCGGGTATGTTCTTTTACCCTCTTCATGTATGCCTGTCTGAACTTTCTGTTGCGACTCGTGATGCTCTATTATAGGATCTTAACCTTGTAATCTAGTCAAATTTCCAGATCTTGTATATCTCTAAGAATCAAAGTTACACTTCAATTGTTAATCGGCCTAATATAGAACAGAAAACTAAGCACTAACTCGTACCAAAAGTCATGTTTGGTCCTGTTTTGGAAACAACTATTGTGGAGTTCTTAATTTTTTTTAATCGGAATTTGTTCTCTACTACATAATATGGTTCATGTTTCTAGTGAGGACAGAACGAAGACTTTTATTGCTTTACCAAAAATAAATTGCATAATTAGCTGAGTGGTCAGTCAAATGCTTCGTCAGAGATGCTTTAGATCCATGTTTGAACTCTCAACTCAAACTAGCTTTTGGAAGCCACCGGTCAAGCCATACTTGATGCTTATAAACTGGAGAGTTTACCATGTATCCTGAGAGATAGTTTGTAAAGAACCCAAGTAAATGGAAAAACATGAGGGTGCAGCTGAGCCCGGACCATGAAATTTTGCTGTAAGCGGAGTCAAGGGGCGAGATTAGGGGCTGAAGGGAGAGTGCATGATAGAGAGATTACCCAAGAAAGAGTGCGCACATCCATGAACATTGAACAAAAAAGAAAACCACTTTCCCGATGAGAAGATAACATTGAAAACACAACAGAAAGTAGTTACAAATCTGAACAGCAAAATTCCTAGAACCCAGTTAAGCATGTTTTCTTCATATCTGAGAGTGAAAAGAGAAGTTGGTAAGAAATGAGGGCGGGGGTCACTGAAGCATGGCCTTTTTTTCTAAAAAGAATTGGGGATTGACGGAGAGTTTGACCCAATTCCCAGTCCAAATTTAATTAAATATCTTACAGGCCCCGACGCCGTTCTTCACCCCAAAAAATTCAAGGTCTTCCTTGAAACATATCTGCTCACTCTTTTGTGGGATACAGAAAAAATGCCCAGAGAGAAGGACTCCTTTCGGGATTATGTAGAGTTCCTGCAGAACGACAGGTGGAAGTGTAAATTCTGCAAAAAGGATTATGCCGGAAGTGCAACCAGGATCAAGGCCCACTTAGCCGGAATTGGAGGATATGGCATCAATGGCTGCAAAGACGTCAGCGACGGCGTGAGATTGGAAGCGAGAAAAGCATTGAAGGGTAAAGGAGTGGCAGAGTCGAGCAATGGAGGAGAAGGCAATGTTGAAGAGGGTTTGCATCTGCCTGTGACTGCAAACAATGAAGAGGCTTGGAGAGAGACTTCATTCGCTGCCATGCCGTACCCGAGCTCTGATGTAATAAGCACTTTAGGTTCATCAGCCTTTCCTTCGTTGCCTCAGACGAATTTGCTCAGTCAGTCTCTTCCGGCTCAAAGTACGATCCCACTAAGGGACCTTTCATTCTGGCCACAGCAACCTCAATCTCATGCTGGTGATTCTTACACTCAGCCGCATAATTTTAGTTATCCCATCAGCTGTCCAGATCTCGCACCTGAAGCTTTGATTAACATAACACGACCACTCAATGCCGGAGAGGAAGAACCCAATACAGAAGTTCCGCAAGGTATGTGCATCTCTCAATTCGCCATATGTCAAAGCTCATGCAAGACGCTTAAACTGTCTTATAGTCCTTACCTAAGAATAGGGATATAGGCATGACGCTCAGATTTCTGTTTGAAAATGAGCTGACAAATGCTTTGAAGATCACCTACATAAAGAACATTCGCTTTTAAACAAATGATAAGACTGATGTGAAACACAGAATCTACAAATTGAAGTGTAATAACTTGTCGCACAAATTGCTGCCTGTAAATAAGTTCACCTGATCAGTGATTTGGGAGATGGATAATTTTATCAGTATACATATGAGCATCGGTCTAATTTGAGCCTCATGCACCAAAATTGTGAACATCAGTTCATAATTCATCTATTATACCTGATGAATTACCAAAAGTACTTTCAAATTAAGGAGGAGGATGCATAGAAGGCAAGCTTGTATTTGGTTGAGCCCTTTCTAGTTTTCAGAATATTTTCGATGTTTTGAGGGAACTGGCATTGATTTGACTACTTCATAAAAGTATTCGAAATTGCCTTGTTTCCCCCTCCGCTAGTCCGACGGTGTACGGATTTATCTCATGGTTCTTGCCCGAGCAACCGTCTCATGAAAATTAACAACACGAAATCTCAATTGGAAATAAGATTACGGAAGAAGAGTTCAAATCACTGTTGTTTTTTGCTAAATCCAGTTAGTGTTTGAAAATGTAGTACTGTAAAAAAATTTAAAATTAAGATGATTGAAGAATTATCTTGTTGAATGCAAAATTGGGGGATGATGCTTTGATTAGAAAATGAAATCAAGGGCTAAATTTCTTAACCGATTTGCTAATATATTCATGACATATTTGCTAGCATAATGTAAAAGTCTTTTTAAGTCTATTGTTTTCTTGGATCAACTTTTAGTGACCATACCTAATTTTTTTCTTTCATTGGGTAACATTAGTTATTATTAAAAAAATCAACATAAAATACATATTATCGTCCAGGTTCATGATATGTTCTCATTTAAAAAATCCATAACGCATTCTTTTTTTCTTATTTGGAGTGATCGATAATCTAAGAGGTAAAAAAAAATTATGAACACATCGTTTTGCTTCCTCTATTTTATCAACAATAACTATTTTTCTGTAAGTTTTTATTGATTTGGCTGCTCGCAACAATCCAATTAGTTCTCCAGGTTAAAAAAATAGACATTCCATCCTTTGAAACTGACACCTTTGATGTTATATGGGGCACAATAATTTTTTAGGTGCCTATTAGGGATTTGCATCCCAAAGATGCAATTTTTTAATCTTTTTAAATTTTTTGAAAAAGATTTAACTTCATCCAATATTCAACTCTTTCGAAAAAAAATCAAAATTCATTGAAAAGCTGATTCTACCGGTTTAAAAGAAAAAAATCATAAATACATCGTATCGTTCCTCTATTTTATCAACAATAACTATTTTTCTGCAAGTTTTATTTATTTTCTACTCTAATTGCAATTTTTTATTCTTTTGAAATTTTCAAAACAGATTGCAATAATTTAATATTCAACTCTTTCGAAAAAATATTCAAAATTCATTGAAATGCAGATTCTACAGGTTCAAAAAGATTATTGTTATCCAAAACCTATCGGTTCTAGAAATTTTTTATGATTAATCTTCAAATTCATGATGATGCTTTGAGTTTAAAAAAATGTATAAAGATCCTATTGGAAATATATGATTGCCAGCATATCTACAAGTTTTGTCTCCTAGAGTAATTTTGCTGTAAGTTTATTGTGGAGATAGGTAAATCTTGGAATCCATACAGTACTCAACTCTATAAGAATTCTGAATTCTCATTGAGATCCATATAGTATTCAATTGCTTCAAAAGCTCATTGCAATCCGCAATATATTCAGTTCCTATTATCGATCTCATTGCTGTTATAAATGCAATGGCAAGCCCCGTTTCCACCAATTTTTATCACTGGCGGGATAAAATGAGGGGTTCATATCATCTGGTTATGAAAGGCATGTGAAGATTTGCTTCATGAAAATGATACTTTGTAGCTTTATAAGTGAAATGCAAATTAATCAATTTTGAAGTGCGAACGAGAGAAAAGGAAAGCGCTGACAAGGTGTTTTTTAAAATTGAGATTTGTAGCTACTTAGATTGAGAAGGAGGTGGTTATTGTTTTTTTTTTTTTTTTGGTCAGTCCTACTCTATTCCTATTCTACACTCTCTCTCAGACTTTTGCCCTGCCTCTTGCAGGGCGTGGGAGTCGAAACCCACTCTTGAAACTTACGCGTCCCCACCCCATCCCCCCTGAGAAGGTGGGGATTTGAACCCCTCACCTCCCCCTTCCATGTTGGAAGGGTGGCCACTGGGGCGAACCCCCAGTGGTTAGGGAGAAAAAAAGGGGAAGTAGACAGTTATTGTAGGCAAAGATTCGTTAATAATTTGCTAGTTATTTCTCATATGATTAGAGAACAACCAACCTAAGTCTGTGTTTGTAGGCTTTATTTGATTAAGTCTTCTTATTTTGTATTATAATGATGACAGAGCTCAGTTCAACACCCATGCTATTTAAATGATACAAGCACATCCATCTAAGAAATATTCCACATTTGTTAAATATGTGTCCACAAGATATAGCACTTGCACATATAACTATTTTTCTGACAGCGTACAGTAGATTATTTGCTCTTTCAATTATTCATACTTACCTCCAAGTCATCCTTTAATTGATTGTTTTCACATTCAAATGCCACCCATATGAGACTTTAACTAACAACACCTTCAATCATCTTAAATTTAAGTTATATGAATATTGCTTGTTTTCATATTTTTGAATAAGTATGGTTGGATAGATACCCCAAGAGCCAAAAGGCTCAACCCAAACCTACAGCAACTAAACCCAGCAGACCCAAAACCCAAAGTAGAATCTAAACCCTGCCCGCCTCCGCCCCCGCGCCATCATTTGATCCCTTATTTACAATCTTATACTTTATCTGAGTTTTTTTGGGTCTGATATTTTATCTAAGTTCATTTTGACATAATTGCCGGTTTTCTTCTTTTCGCAATTTCATTTTGTTTTATGTGCAATTTGTTTCTATAAAGTTCTATATGTGTTTCCTAAATGCTAGATATGAGGATAGAGGATGCAGTCGTAATTAGTCAACCAAGTAATTGTGGCCCTGCTGATGAGAATATGCCATCTTTGAAAAGAAGGCGGGAAGAGCAAAGCAATCGAGAAGTTGTTGACAATTGTCGCAATTGTAGCTTCCGAAGCAGGAAAATTCTACCCTTGTTAACAACAGAGTTAAGAGGCGAAGAAAGTAAGGCGACAATCAAAAAGATTTGTGACTATTTAATGAAGGATGAGATTGTTGTCATTGGCATTTATGGAATGGGGGGAGTTGGCAAGACAGCTATTTTAATGCATGTCCATAATAAAATGCTTGAAAATCCTACCTTCAATGAGGTGTTCTGGGTCACTGTACCTCAGGAGTTTAGCATCTATGAACTACAAGATAGGATCGCCGATGTAGTTGGACTAGATAATCTCTCAAAGTATAAGGACGTGGAGAGGAGGGCGTGTATATTGGATAGGCATCTGAAGAAAAAGAAGAGATCTATCTTACTTTTAGATGGCATGTGGATGCACTTTGAGGTTAAGGACGTGGGAATTCCAATTAAAAAAGATGGCCTTAAGCTGGTATTGACAACTCGGTCACTAGATGTGTGTCATGAGATGCTATGCCAAAAGATAATCAAGATAGTACCTCTAAAACAAGATGATGCTTGGAGCTTATTTAAAGAGAAACTTTGCTTTGGGAGAGAACTTCCTTCAGAAGTTGACGAAATTGCGAAGTCCATTGTTAATATGTGTGAGTGTTTGCCGCTTGGGATCATTGAGATTGCAACACGCATGAGGGGAGTGAAGAAAGTGTACGAATGGAAAAGCATGTTGTGGAAATTAGAAGAGTCGATGGTGGAACTTAATGTGTACAAGAGACTAAAACTTAGTTATGAGAACTTGGATGATTCTCAAATGCAACAATGTTTCTTGCATTTAACACAAGAATTTCAAATTTCTCGATATTATTATCTAAATAAAAAAGAGTTGATAGAATCTTTTATAGATGAGGGTTTGTTAGATGGAATTAGCACTCGACAAGAACTGCACGAAAGGGGTAACGCCATACTGGATAAATTAGGAAAGGTTTGCCTATGCGATGTTGAAGAACAAGAAATATATCTCCACCTGTTGATAAAAGACATGGCATTGCAGATAGCGAGGGGCCCAACTTACATGGTCAAGACCTGTATGAAATTGAAAGAAATTCCAAAGGGAAAATTTTGGACTGATCGTCTAGAAAAAGTCTTTTTACAAGGCAATATGATAAAAGATATCCCATGCGGCATATCACCAAATTGCCCTAAACTTATGAGGCTGTCGTTGAATAACAATGTCTCTTTGAAAGCCATCCACGAATCTTTCTTCAAGCATATGAAAGGGTTGAAGGTTCTAGATCTCAGCAAAACGAAAATCACAGAATTACCAAACACTATCTCTCACTTGGAGAGCTTGGAAGCACTGTTACTTCGAGAGTGTGAGGAATTACATCATATACCTTCTATACGAAAATTGGGATCCCTAAAAAAGTTGGACCTTAGCAGGTGTGCAATGCTTGGAGAAGTACCAGAGGGGATGGAGATGCTGGTAAAGCTAACGTATCTTGACCTGCTTGGCACAAAGATCAAGACGTTACCGGAAGAAGTGTTGGGGAAGCTGGTGAACTTGCAATATCTGGTGATTAGTTGCATCATGGAATGCGAGGAAGAGATAGAATTAATAATGGTGGAAGGATTCTATTGCTCTGTTCCGGATGTTGAAACATTCAATGCATGTGTGAGGCTTGTTGAGCAAAATAGCTCCCAACCATATAACCTGGCACTGAGTGCATCAAGAAACCACTTCTTTAGGGATAAGCACGAGAGGCGTATAATCATCGAAAGTTGCCATAGTATTGCAGCAACGATAGATGGAGAAATTGGTGGGGATGGCCGCGCTCTACTTCCCAAAAATGTGCAAGTACTGGAAGTGGTACGGTGCAATGGGGTGACAAGTTTGTGCGAGGTAGGCCCACTTAATAAGATAGAGGAGCTGAAGATAAAGGAATGGGAGAAGCTGGAGAAGCTGGGTGCTGTTCACTTCTCTCGCCTACGGAGACTAAATATCACTCGGTGTACCAAACTGAAGTTCTTGAAGGAGGGGCATGAGCTCCGATGTCTACAATGGTTTAAAATCAAGGGCTCTGAGGAACTAGAGGGGATTAATATAGCGGCACCTTTTCTTTGTAATATAGAAGTGTACAGGTGTCCTAAAATGAAGTGGGTGGTGAAATGGCAGTGGCTAGCCACTCGTCTTCCAAATCTGAGGTCCATTAAAATAAAAGATTGCAAGCAATTAGAGGAGATATTAAGTGGGCCACCGCCGTCCAATTCACCTTGCCGTCTTACAAAGATTGAAATAGAAGGATGCAACAACCTGAAGAGGGTGCTGATGACGCATGACATGTCGCTCGACCTTCCTTTCCTCCAAGATGTAAAAGTCAAAGACTGCATGGGCATAGAGGTGATAATAGGCACCGTTCCTAACATGACGCGACTCTCCTTTCTAAATTTAATAAACCTGACTCTAGAGAGTCTTCCGGAGCTGAAGAGCATATGTGAAGGGACCATGAGTTGCCTTTCAATCCAATATATGATGATAGATGACTGTCAGAAGCTAAAGAGGCTTCCTCTGCTTGACGATGGTCCCCGCTTTGAATTTGATATTTGGATAGATAGGCGGACGCGGCAGTCGCTGGAGTGGGACCAATCCCCTTTCCAACCTGCACTTCAACACTTAGCCTGGAATTATCGTAAGTCACTCGCAAATTTTTACTTTTCTTTTATCCTCTCCATCTCCTGCGGGGCCCTTTGATGGATTCATTCCCGCGGTACAACAAGTTTCCTTTTTTTTTTTATTTTATTTTATTTGGAAACTCAATACCACACTATTAGACCCAGTGTATGACTTTTATCACAACTCGAAAGTATATCAAAATAGTTATATTATTATTGAAATTTCGATAAAGAAAACACTCCCTTCACTTTGAAAGAATAATACTGACAACAGTCCTCGCTCTTTTTTTTTTCCCTCCCTATTGTACCTTAAAAATACTACACTTTCTTCATTTTGGTAAATTATGACGTTTAAAAGTGCCAAAATGTTGAGGCAATTCTTGACTTCTACTTCATGAGTCAGGCAAGTTTAAGGGAGCATGTTAAAAGCTTTTTACATTTTCTTTTTGTTGCCTATTCTGTTTTCCCTCATCTAGTACTTCTATTTTCGCTTTCAAACTCTAACCCGCTTTTTAAATTAATCGCTGCACTTTAATCAACAAATTAAACTAGTGTAAATTAGTCTTTCTCGTTTTTAGAAAGGAACGCATGTTCTTGGACTTCCAATTGCATATTTACACATATTGAATTTCTTTTTGTTTAATTTGATTAAGCTCGATTAGTCAGGGAAGTCTCTAATTTCTTCATGTTGTTTACTTTCTCTCTTTAATTTGATATGTCAAGGAAGTATCTAATTTCTTTGAATTGTTTTTTGTAGAACCTCGTGAACAAAGGATATGTAAATGTATTAAAAGTTGTGACACTATTACGGCAAGGGTAGATGGAGAAATCGGTGGGGATGGCTGCAATTTACTTCCAAGAAATGTGCAAGTACTGGAAGTAAGAGGGGGCAGTGGGGTGACAAGTTTGAGCGAGGTAGGCCTACTGGAGAATCTAGAGGAGCTGACTATAAATCGATGGGAGAAGTTAGAGGAGCTGGGTGTTGTCCACTTCCCTTACCTGCGGAAACTGAACATCACAGACTGTTTCAAACTGAAGCGTCTCTCAGTAGAGGGACAGGAGCTTCCACATCTACGCTGGTTTACAATCATAAGCTCAGAGGAATTGGAAGGGATCGATTTAGCTGCGCCCAATCTAAACTTTGTGGAAGTGCGGTGTTGTCGTAAAATGAAAAGAGTGATGGAATGGAACTGGCTGACCACTCACCTTCCGAATCTGAAGTCCATTGGAATATTTAATTGTGAGAAATTAAAGGAAATAATAGGTGGGCCATTGCCAATCAATATCACTTGTCATCTTACACGGATTAATATTGAAAGTTGCAACAACATGAAGGGGGTGCTGCTAACGCACAATATGTTGCTCCACATCAAGTTCCTCCAAGATATAAGAGTCGAAAACTGCAAGGGCATAGAGGTGATAATAGGCACTGCTCCCAACATGACGCAACCCTCCTTCCCAAAGTTAACACACTTGACTCTAAAGAATCTTCCGAAACTGAAGAGGATATGTGATCGGATGGAGAGTTGCGATCACATCCACTATATTAAAATATTAGATTGTCAGAAGCTGCAGAGGATTCCTTTGCAACTGCGCCCACTTGACAATGGCCTCCTTTCTCCTCCCCTCTCCTTGGGACAGATTTTGATAGAGGGGGCGACATGGCAAGCGCTGGAGTGGGACCATCCCCTTGCCCGTGTCTCACTTGAGCCCTTCGTCAAGTTTTTTTAGTGAGTTACCCACAAGTTTTACATTTCTTTTATTCTCTATATCTAACGATCGATCTCCTACAGTACAGTAAAATCACTTCTTCTTTTTTTTCCGAACTTTATGCCAACTATTAGGCCCAGTGCGTATAACTTTTTATTATTGCTTGAAAGTATATCAAAATGGTTATTGTGGCATTGTTCAAAGAATAATAATGGCAATTTTCTAACACCTAAAAGTGCCAAAATATCACGTCTAATTCTTAAGTTCTACTTTATTAGTTGGGACAATTTAAGAGAGAATGTCTAATTGTTTTTTTTTTCACATTTTCTTTCTGTTGCCTTTTCTATTTTAGCTCGCCCAGTACTCCTATTTTCAATTTCAAACTCCTTTTTGGTTTTTAAACTATTTGCTGTACCGTAATAAAAAAATTAAATCAATGTAAATTAGTTTTTCTTACTTTTAGGTGTCATTAAGCGAATGGGCCAGAGATCATGTTTTTGTAATCTCTATCAAAATGCATTGCCATACATATGTTGATAGATTTTTCATTGGTAGTCATGCGGCACAATATTTTCTATAAGACGATGATGATCTTTGCAAATGACTAACAAAATTTAATCGTTCTGGACCTAGACTGATGAAGCCGCAGATGATCAGCTGAGGATGAATTGTCTTCTGACAGCACTGGGCAACAAATTTATCGCCATTTCTACGTCGTCTTGCTCGATTGATTTTTAAAGTACCTCCAATTTCTGTGATGACATAGGCTTAATTTATTTTTGTCTTCTTATCCTATCTGTGATAAGCATCTCTCTTTCTGTATTTCTCGATTTGTCTTCCTTTCTTGTCACTTGCCTCTATTTTTGTTGCTTGAATAGATACTCTCTCGAGTTTCAACCCGATATACCATGGTAGGTTTGATTTTAGAGGGACCATCTTGCAGATGTCTGGTGTATCTACGTAGCATTTGTATTCAATATGTTATTGTTTATTTCTATTGACATGGCTCAACTTTGGATCCCTTTGTAAAAATTCATAATTTTTGCTTCCATTTAAAACAACTTGCTTTTCTGACGGAAAAGTTCTATATTTCACCTCTTACTTTTATGCTTTTTTCTAATCCTTGCACTTTTAATATATCTAATTAATCCATTTCACTTTTATAATTTTTCTAATTAAGTCTCTCTGTCCTCAAATCCAACCGAGTCTAGCTAAAGTGGCCTCTGACAACATGAGAGTATGGTGTGGATTATTTTTTTTTTTTTTAATGTGGATGTCCGCGTGGGTGTTTACATTGGCTAAATATTATCCACATCAAACTTGGATATTGTGTACTCCTATAGCTTTCCTCGCACCTTTATGTGGGCATCCACATATTTTATCATCATACTTTGGTGTTGTTCGGTGGCCCAGTAAGCTGAATTTGATTGGATTTGGTGTTGGGGGAGTTAATTAAAATAATTATGAAAGTAGAAGGGCTTGATTAGGCATATTAAAGTATAAAGAGCATAATTAGAAAGAAGCGTGGACATTAGCCATTTAACAAATTTTAATTTTTTATCAAGTTTTAAAATTTTTCCTTTTTTTCTTTTCTTTTCTTTCTTTCTTGGTTCAAAGGGCCGGCCGTGGTCGCTGGCCACGAGGTGAGGGCCGACAAATCCCTCCCCCCCACCCACTGGTCAAGGGCCACAAAGCCCTCACTGTTTGGGGGAAAGGCTCGCAGCCAGATCAGGTAAGGGCTCGCATGCCCTCTCTATGGCTGGCAAGGGTGTCGCGAGCCCTCACTTAGGCCCTTGTTGACCACAGTGAGGGTGAGCGACCATCGTTGCTTTCTTCACTCCTCCTCTTGGGTTCTCTTCATCAACCCTAGAAGATATCTTCAAATTGATCAATCGAGCGATTCTTCTACCATGGAGGATCAGGATGGGATTCTGTTAAGCAGCCTCGGTGTCGTCTCCACCAATCCTGAGGAAATTGAGCGCGACGTCTCACTGAGGCCTTCAAGGTATGCTTGCTTATCTTCGTCCTCCGAACCAACCCAATCCCCTTCGTCAATTCCGTTGAATTTCTTTTGCCGTGGATTGCATCGCGTGTCCATTCTCATGACACCATGGAACGGCAGCGTTAGTTTGGTCATGCCTTTCATGCGGAACTTCCAAGAAAGTGTACTTCTCTCGCTAGAAAAACAAAAGGAGGCAGTTGATGGTCCTTAATAGTTTTCTAAATGCCATGCCTTGAGAGCAACACCACCACCTTGGGAGATCTCCAACCGTTAACAAACAGAGCCTAATACTGAAAATGTAAATCGGTGCGTTACTAGCAATGCCTAGCTGCGATTTTGCAAGGCAGGAAGAGGAAAGAGTAATTTTATTGAAGAATAACCCGGCGACTGGACTGGATATTAGCATATAGGACCATTGCTCCACTTATTTGGAGCAGCAGGATCAAGATTCGCGGCCAGCCCGGTAAATTTCATTAAGGTCGGACTTTTTTTGCATGGTATAGTATCGTATAATTTCCACAATATCCTGGTGGCATTGTATAAGCTTGACTCAAAATCAAGAAGATGACTGTGCATGTAAACAATTACCACCATAAGCCTCACAATGCCAGAAATCATGGAAACTGAGGAGATTGCAGGCTTGTCATATTCTTAAGTTTTTCAATTCTCGTTTAACGTTCCTTAGCCAGATCATGCATTCGTAACGAAGATCAAAGTTTAATAGTTTTCCCGCAGCAGGTCATATCCTTTCAACATTGCGGATGCCCTTAAAGCTAGCATCATGCCCTCGGGAAAAGTACCAAAAAAGTCCTAAACCTATTGCATTGATACCAATTCAGTCCTAACTTTTCAATTGGACCAATTCAGTCCTAAACATTTTTACATTGGTACCAATTCAGTCCATCCGGCCAATATTAGCATATCGATGCTAACATAGACATCGGCCGGTGACCAGACGCTGACGTGGTAATTTTTAAATATATTTTTATTATTTTTTTGAATATTTTGTTATTATTTTGAATTTTTATTAATTTTTTCCTTTTTCTTTTTCTTTTCTTCCTTCTTCCTCTTGGACTGTTCCGGCGGTGGCCGGCGAGGGTCGCGGCCCTCCCTTGGCCCCTCCCAGGGCTGCCTCGCCCGTGGCCCTGGCGGGCGGCGACCCCTCGCCTACTGGCGAGCTCTCACCCCCGCCTGTGGTTGCAAGCGGGCGGCTTCGCTCGGATCTGGGCGAGGCTAGCCTCGCCTTGGCCTTGCCGCGGGCAAAGGCGGCCTCGCCCGCGGCCGGCGAGGCCAACGTGGCCCTCGCCAGGCCTTGCCGTGGGCAAAGGCGGCCATCGGCCCCTCGCTCGCGGCCGGTGAGGCCAAGGTGAGGCTGGCCTCGCCCAGATCCGAGTGAAGCCACCTCGTCGGCAGCCTTGGGAGAGGTTGGGCGAGGGCCGCGACCCTCGTCGGCCACCGCCAAAACAGTCCAAGAGGAAGAAGGAAGAAAAGAAAAGGAAAAAGAAAAGAAAAAGAAAAAGGAAAAAATTCAAAAAAATAATAAAAATAATAAAAATATATTTAAAAATTGTCACATTAGCGTCCGGTCATCGGCCGATGTCTATGTTAGCGCCGGCAGACCAAAATTGGCCGGATAGACTAAATTGGTACAAATGTAAAAAAGTTTAGGACTGAATTGATCCAATTGAAAAGTTTATGACTGAATTGGTACCAATGCAATAGGTTTATGACTTTTTTGATACTTTTCCCTCATGCCCTCTGCGTCGAGTGGAATAGCCACTAGTCTGCGCCAAACCGAGAGCACCTCCCACGGTAAATTATACTTGGTCTAAGTAGATCGTCTAATTCATATCCGGATCAATCCTTTCCACGATTCATTCAAGTGGCGGTGAGAGAAATGTTTAATGAGGTAGAAATAAGGGATAATACAAATCGAGAAATCCAGAAACAAGACATAGTTACCATAGATTGGAAAAGGAGGCATAAACTAGGCATATGCCTTCACAAGATTCAGCGGTACTTAAACGTCAATCGAGCAGAGGATGATTTAGCAATGGCAATAGAAGTTTGATGTCCACTGCCTTCCCAAGACAATTCATCCTCCACTAGTTCCTCCCCGGCTTCATCAGTCTGGGGGCAGAATTATTAATTTTTGTTAGTCACTTGCAGTTGAGAAAAGGCAACAAAAAATAGAAATACTGGATGAGGTAAAATAGAAAAAGGCAACGTAAAGAAAGGTAAAAAGCGTTCGACATGCTCTCTTAAACTATCCCAACCAATAAAGTGTAACTTCCTAATCGAGTTTTACTTTTACTAGGCTTTAGCATCTTTCCAACAAGGGTGTCATGTTCAATTTTTTTGTGTGAGAATTTTGCAGCCACTAATCCTTCGCTATCTCTATGCTGCGATCGTCTCGTGACCACAAAAACTGGTTACTTATAATAAAGGGATTTGTATATCAGCATATGCAATATTTTTGCATACTCAGAATGGCTTTTCTTGTAAAATCGGTGTGAGAATCATCTTTTAAATGTACAAAGAGTGCCTTGGCCAAAAAAGGAAAAAGAAAAAAGAAACAGAGCAAGGACTAAGCCATTGTTATTCATTCAAAGTTAAGGGAGTATTTTTTTTTTTTTCTAATTTTTTAACACCGCCAAAACAACTAACGTTTAATAATAACATGACCGTTATGCTACACTTTCAAGCTGGAATAGAATTCATGTACCAGTGTGTAGCACAGTTATTTAAAATAACACTTGCTGTAAAAGTTAGGGAAAAAATGAACTTCCCATACCGCAGGAGAATCGATCCTTAGAAGGGACCAAGGGAGATGGAAAGGATAAAAGAAGAAGTAAAATTTTTGAGTAACTTACCAAGAAACTTGACGAAGTGTTCAAAACGGGCAAGGGGATGATCCCACTCCAGTGACCACCACGTCGGCTGATTTATCTGAATCTCTCGAAGAGAAGGGGGAGGAGAAGGGAGCCCATTGTGGAGCAGGGGCAGCAGAGGAATTCTCTCCAGTTTCGGACAATTGTCGATAAAAATCCACCTGAGGGAATCGCAGCTCGTGGTCCCATCACATATACTCTTCAGCTCCAGAAGATTCTGTAGAATCAGGTGCATTAACTTTGGAGAGGAACATCGCGTCGTTTTGGCAACAGTGCCTATTATCACATCTATGCTCTTGCAATCTTTGATTGATATCACGTGAAGGAAAGCGAGGTCGAGCTACATGTCTTGCGTCAGCAACACCCTCTTCATGTTGTTGCATCCATTTACTCAAAGATATGTAAAGGCAATAAGTGATTCCGCTCAGCAATAGCCCACGTATTATCTCCTCTAATTTCTCACCATTTGTTATAATCTCCTTCAGATTTGGAAGGAGTGGTCAGCCACTTCCATTTCATCCTTCTCTTCATTTTATGACAACTGGACAATTCCAATGATTGCACACCCTTCGGTAGCAGAGCGCAGACATCACCACTTGTTCCGTCTACACTCAAAGCGATGTGGTCACAACTATTGATGAATATACTCCTCTCTGTCTCATCCATAAATCAAAGGTGGCAATCGTCTGATGCACACATCACAAGCCCATACCATCGGCAATTATTGCGCTCGAGATACCCCATGCATGCATTGAACATTTCCACATTGGCATCGGAACAATAAAGTTCCTCCACCCCGTTACTTTTAGCTCTTCTCCCATCCTCAACTTTTCAATTGCAATATATTGCAAGTTCACCAGCTTTTCCAACACTCCCTCTGGTAATGTGTGGATCTTTGTGCCATCTAGGGCAAGGTACCTTGGGTTTACCAACATCTCCATGCCCTCCGACACTTCTTTAAGACTATGAAATGATGTTCTCTATTTTGGTACATGAGATTGAAATTATAGATTTAACTATTTATCTCCCAAGTCAGCCCACTCGCAAAGGAAGTTCACTAATCAAGTGAACTTTTTTACAAGCAGCAATCTGTGCGATATGGTTGTGTGCCTCGATCTCTGCATCTAAATTGAATTGACAAGTTATATGTTGATTTAAAGCTTTACATAATAGCATTTCACATATAAACCTGCCTGCCTGCCTCCCTCCCTCCCTTTCGTGTCTAATTATAGCATTATATCATGGGCCGGGCTCAGCTGCACCCTCAGGCCTTCAATTTCATGACTCCTCCGTAGTTTTTTAGTTCACGTCAATGTTCCATGAAAACGGCAAAAGAGACTAAGCTTCTTTTCTTTCGTAACTATCTAGTTTATGTCAAAAGTTCAGGAAAGAGTCGAAACTCCTCTGTAATTTTGTGGTTATTATTAAAGTTTCACAAAAGTAGTGAGAAAGGTAAAGTACTATCTTTTATAATCGCAAAGATGAATGATTATATTTTCTGTCTTTTACTAAATTTGGCAGTGAATTATGAAAGATTTTTATAATATTTATTTATTCGTTTATATTGATATATCGTAAATATTAAATAATGGACATGAAAGGATATGTCCATCTTGATTTATGCGATTCACCCGATTGAGGGTGCAACCTCCGATGTTCCTATGGGTTGACCAATAATCATGCTCAGCACGTCTACACCGTTTGTTTTCAAACAAGCAAAGACAATCGTTGGATTATGTAAGAGGAAAGCAACTCGAAACCTGCTATGCAAATTTCCAGTTAGATTCTTGAGACATTTATTTCTTTGCGTTCAAAATTTCCGGAAATTGATTTTACGAAAATTCCATCCGACTTTCCCAAATCACCGACCATTTAGCAACTTTACTAGTATCTGCAGATTACTCATAAGTTGAGAAAAAAAGTTGCCAACTCCTTACCAAATTTAGTGATTGCCAAAAAGAAGAAATTTACAATTGCAATTTCGAAATCACAGAAACATGGAAAAAATTATTTAGCGGGATATATTTAGGGGTAAGCATGATTCTATAGTAGATTCGAGAACCAGAGGACCGAACCTATGGGAATAGGTCCGGTTCCAGGTTCCACTTCGCCCCGATGCAATTTCCAATTACATATTTTTAGGAACCAAAAACTGGAAACCAAATCAGGGGAACTGATAGAATCCTAATTTTCCAAGACCATTAGATCTATTCTAGTTTCATTTCCTTAAAACAAACATATAACATTCATGTCTTGTTGTAATCAATATCATTCTACGTTGTTGATAGACTGAGATAAATTACCCTATAGTAAGTTATCCGGAGAAAATAACTAGAGGACTGTCATCACTACGTGATACAACTAACTCTAATTTCTTTAAATCATTTTTTGTAGTGAAATGGAGATGAGTGGTTAGCTTTCTTTACGACTTTGTGAAATCTTTGAGGGCTGATCCTTTGGAAGCACTATTGGACAGAAATTAGATGGGGTTAGCAAGAGAACGGGCTGTTGGATGCAAGTTGCGCAATCCCAAGATCTCTATAACCAGAACAAGAACATGCATAATTGAATAGAAAGATTAACACACCTGTTTTGGGATCCATCGTTCTTGAAGCGGAAGCGGAAAACCAATGTTCCACGTGCAAGTCCTTCTCCTATATTACCCTCCGTATCACTAGCTCAATGAATCGGCCCCCTCACCCTTTAGCGCTAGGTAAACGCTCCTTATGTGAGGATACATGTGAGAATTAGGATTAGAGGAGAGACTTGAGCACTATTTATAAAGTTTCCAACTAGGCCTCCTCATTACGGGTCAGGCTCAACTCGGCCCACACTAGCCAGTCCCATATTAGACTAGTTAAGAAATCTTCTATTTCACCTTAGACCAACCCCGTTTTATAATAATCGTAAAATAGTAAATTACAATATCAATTAATGTAGTTCACATTAGGAAAACTCTTACACGGGCCACAAGTCAAGTTCTTGTAAGCTAATGTGTGAGTGGCATGACATTTTGTCTAGGACAAAGGCGATCTTGGTATGATTACAGTGAGGGACGTTGCAGACCAATCACCTCTACATCCAAATTGTGAAATCCACAGATGATCCCACGGATGAAAGATGTGCTTGATTTATGCCTTCTTTTCTTTTTTTAACATTAACAATTAAATGGTTGTCCAAGCTAACTTTGGCGCATCTTGACAAGTCTATCTCCTCAAAAGATCTTAAGGCGCACTTTCCCATAACACTGGGACATTCAAATAGAATTTTACTCGTGAAATACTCCCAACGAGGCTTACACCTCAAGGTCACAAGAAGAGGAATAAATTTCTTGCCATCTAAGTTAATATTTCGTTGGTTTCTTTTCTTGTGGCCATATGTGATGGCCGCACTTCGTGTTTTTGTCCTCTAAATCCATCTTTTGGTTTCCCCTGCATGCATCTTGTTCGCAAAGAGATACAACTTTCTGCCTATCCAATTCAGAGTTAGATGTACCACCTGGTGATGGTAGTCCTTAAGCACTGAATATTGCTGTAGAGTCACCTTTTATTGCAGTCGACGAAAAACAAGTCAATCAATTGTGCCAAACTTCAGACGATTGGCTTCGCAGTTTCATGCTCGAACACAAAATATGCAAATGGGATTTGGATGTAGTGACAAATCAACTCGAAACCAAGTGCCAATAGAAACAAATGTATCAAACTGAAGCTACTTTAAAGGGAAATTCATGGGAATTGAAGTACATCGGAAAGGAAAACAAACAGGAATTGAAATTGCAAGGAAATGAAAGGACAAAGAGAATGTGAAGAGAGGTGAAGCTCTAAGAGATTATATGTCTACTTCATGTGCGTATGCGCACCTTTGTCTATTTGAGACTCCAAGTTCTATAACTTCACAATTGTTAGGATTCGTCGCACAATCACAAAGAAAGTAGAGAGTAAACGTGAGAAAAAGAGCTTCACAATTGAGTTCCTTCACCACTTTGATCTTGCATGAACCCTACCTTGGATTTCTCACAGTTGCATGTAACTTCCTCGGTATAGAGAACACTGGCCAACTGTCCCATTTATTTTTCTTGAACTGACCCGCCTTTTCCTCCTCCATTATGCCAAAACTCACAAGATTCTACCCAGCTTCGTCAAAATTTTTCTACTTTTCATCCATATACTTTTTTTTTTCAAATCAATATACTTTTTATTTGTCTATCTTCACAAATTTTCTAATCAAATCCCTCCAACATCAAATTTGGTCATATTCAGCGGACACAACCCCGGACAACTCATACTATGAGGAGATAATATTTCTGTAATGTAGACGTCTGCATGACCGTTTACATTGGCAAAAGTTTTATCCACATCAACTCCGACATCTACATTGGCTATATTTTTCCACCCATGTCCACATAAGTATCCGCCTCATACTTTGGTATCATCCAACAGCCACATCGGCTTGGTTTGGTCAGATTCGGTGCCAAGAGACTTGATAAAACATTATGAAACTAAAATGACTTGATTAGACAAATTTTAAGTACGAGAAACTTGATTAGGAAATGTGCGAAAGTACAAGATGAAAAACAGAATTTTTTCCTCGTCTAAGAGATGTAATTTTCTGCATATTCAGGATAGAGTCGACTGTACCACCTAGTGCGGGTAGTCCCTTAAGCACTAATCTTGCGGTAAACTCGCCTTTTATTTCAAAGAACTGGTGGGTTTGATGCTCTTGCACAAAGGCAGAATGATCAGACACAAACGTTTTCTTTTCAACATATCCATAGTGGGATCAGTGATGCTGATAGCAACATTATGTGGAGTTTAATGCATTAATCTGACAACACTAAGAGTCGAAGGTTAGTATAATGTTCTCATCACGTGATGGCAACTGCTTTAAAGCAACATGAGTGATTTGAAAGATACACTCTTACAAACGTTCTCTCCTTTTATAAGAGATATTTTTCCATCCTGCACTCTCATGTCCCAAAGGAAAAAAAGGAAAATCCTATCATCAAGAAGAGTCATTTAAGTCTACATTAATCAAGTTTAGTTTGAAGTAAGAGGATTGAGTTCCTTCATACACTCTCCCCACCTTCCATTCCAGCCATTGTATCATACAAAGGCCGATTCAATGTCTCCGGGAGGTAAAATGCTAGTATCCCTCCCAGAATTGCACAAACCGCAAAGACCGCAAAGGGGAAGTCTTCTCCTAAGACCACCACTAAAGGCGCCAAAATCGCACCCATTTGCGCCGCCTAAGCTCCACAGCCAAGAGCCGCATTCTTCACCACGGTCGGAAACAGCTCAGCCATGTAGATGAAGAGCAAATTATACGTGCCGGCCATCCCGAAAATCCCGAGAATTCCACACACCATCCTCGCCACTTTCTATTCCCTGTGTATCATCACCAAGCTCCCCATAAGACAGAATATTCCACTGAACCACTGTGTTCCGATTGCCAGCGGCTTCCTCCCGAACTTATCAAGCAATAGGGCCGTTATTGTAAAGGCTGGCATTTCAGCCACGCCATTGAGGAACACATTAAGGTAAAGGTTGGTCTGGAGATTGACAACGTTTAGGCTAATGCCGTAGTACACGACTGAACAAAGAAAGTTGATTGCCACCACCAAGAAAAGGCGAATCCGAGTGACAGGCGACTTCACCACATCGATGAGAGACCCTGTTATCACATCCTTTGTAACCATCTGATCTTTGCAGGATGGACCATCGTTCAAGTTTTCATTCACTTCCTCATCAAGTGCGAGGATGACCCCATCGGGGAGGTGTTTCTTGTTGGCTTTGGCAATAGCTCGCATAAGCTTCATGGCCTCATCAATCTTTCCCCGGACGAGATACCTGTTGGGAAAATACTGCTTCGAATTGGGTAGAACAATGAAGTCGGATCTTTAGAGTACTCAAGTCGGACTTTGAGGCGTGATATCACTTTCTTTAAGGATTTATTTGCCCCATAAAGTTGCTAATGGTCACCGGCAAATTTCCTCCAGGATACAACAAAGTCTCAAATGAGAATACTAGATAGCAATTCTAGTATTTCTCCAGGGTCTCTCATGGGAAACAATTGGAAACAATGGCTGTAGTTTCTCTCCAAAGAAAAACAAAAAGATTGAAGAAGATATATGTTTGATCTCAAAACATACGTACTTATCTTCGTCTTTCGAATAGAGGCAACCCTTCAAAAGATTGCAAAAGAACAAAGACAACATTTCGTGAACAAGTATGTCTCAAAGGTTACGTTGAAAAGAAATAAAGAATTCGGAATTAAATAAATAATAAATAATAAATAACCGTAACTTTTCGTGAACAGTCGCACTGTTTCAACAAAACTTTATAATTAATTTTTTATAGAAATAAATCCGAATTTTCAATAAATAAAATAATGATCGTCAGTTAGTGCCAAATCTCGTCCACGTGCGCACACACATCTTTTCGATGTGGGACAAGGCACCTCTTCATTTGTTTTATAAACAAATTACCAACAATCCCCCACTTTTGTTTATAAAACAAAAACAAGAAATAAAACGTTAGAAATATACAGCCAAAATTTCCGTGAGATTAATATACATACATAAAGGTCTCTTTCGAGTTAAACCTATACTTAGTGCAAGTATCTCAAAGCTCTATCAAAGTGACAAGTAGCTTGGCTTTAAACTTGTACTTTTATATAATAGAACCGGACATACCGCACATACACTAACCTCTTGTCTCAGCGAGAAGTTCTATATTACTCCGCACTATTATGGCCTTGTGCTTGATCCTGTTTTATAAGCTCTCTAGAAAGCAACCCTAACTTTCGTAAGAAGCGGCACCACTTCTAAGCTCATATAGGTGAAGTATCTACCATGTGTTTCTGTTACTATCAACACATTACAAGTTTGTACTATACTTCATTAAGAATTCAATTCAACCTACTAAACGTAACAGACGATACTGACTTCTCATATCGGGGCTACGTCAGTATCAAACAATCACATTCAATAACTTGTTCTTACCCATTAAACCTTGTAACTAGTGATGTTCTAGAAAAAGGTCGGGTTACCATTACTGGTGATTTTAATTAAAGGGTTTCGGCCCCGTTTCTTGTGAGATCATTATTACCATATGTCTTGGTAAAACCTTCGTCAAGGGATCGGCAAGATTATTACTTGACCTCACGTAGACAATTGTTATGGTACCATCTTTAATCAATTGTCTCACATATTCATGTCTTAGACTAATATGTCTAGACTTACCATTATAAGTACTACTATAAGCTCTTACCAAAGTAGCATAACTATCACAGTGGATATAAATAAGAGGCATAGGATTAGGCCATAATTTGATATCCAACAACAAATTCCTGATCCATTCGACCTCTTTCCCAATTGCCGCTAAAGTAATAAATTCAGGTTCTATCATTGAGTAAATTATGTACATTTGTTTCTTGCTCGTCCAAGAAACAACACATTCACATAATGTGAAAATCCATCTAGAAGTTTCATCTCCCACACTTGTAATCCTACTAACATCGGTATGTAATTCCAATACAACCGAATAACTATTATAGAACAATAAGATAACTCTCCAATGTTCTATATTGGATTACTAGTATTTACTCAACTTACATATACAAAAAGTAATATCAGGTCTAGTATAATATATCGCATTTATCAAAGACCAATATCACTCACATTAAAAACTCTCCACCAGGAATCAAATGGAGTACTCATATATTTGAAAACAAGATGTTTAAATCTATACAACATCTTCTCCATGTAATTACTTTAGCTCAAAGAATTACCCCCACTATTTTTTAATTTTAACACTTAAGATAGTATCTGTTTTATCCAAATTTTTCATTTTGAAAATGAAAGTCAGATACTTCTTAATCTCAATGATTCTAGTCATTTTAGTTCCAAAGTCCCTTCGGACATAACCCCACTTCAAGAATATTCCAAGAGGTAATTAATTGAAATTATGCATCATCAAATTTTCATCCTTGATGAAATAGATACATCAAAATAGTAAATCAATGCAATTGTACTCTCTTGGCTCATTTATTCTATTCCATAGAATCAAATCTATGAGGGGCAAGAATAACAAATAAAACACATTAGAACCAAACAAGGGACACCTGAAAACCCATTCAGTATCTCTATATCGCCTCCATAAATAGAGCACTACATATTAGCCCATGCATGTAACAACATTCTCTAACAATTCAATAAATGCGAGCGAATTGAGTATCAAGGTATCAAAAGTGCATAAACTAGAATTGAGAGAGGCGAAAAGAAGATACTGGCAATTCTAGGAATAGAATCAACAACATCGTATAATCCGAAACCTTCTAAAAGGTATAATTAGAGCCATACCTCATTTCTTCATGATATTAAATTCCGGAAGCTCTCATATCTGCACACTCTAATGCATGGTCACACAGAATTTGAAGAACCAACAACTTCTTACCAACAGATAAGGAGTAATAATCCCTGTACAAAAACATCCTCAGAGAAACCTTTCCACTCCTGCCCTCTAACATGATCCATCGCAGTTAAATAATGGAGCACGTAAATGGGCCACGTCAAAGTATCCAGCAAGTCCCAATCAATGCATCTTAGACGGTTTCCAGATGAAGCCTTAATGAACGCATCAAGGCGACGTGGATGGAATCCAATAACGAATTCGGAAGCGAAGAATTAAGTGCCCCGACAAAATCATCCAATCCAAAGGGACATAAATATAGCACGACGCTAAACGACCTCAAGAAGCCATATACAGAGAGCAGATGAGAGACGTACTCCTCCGCAATGCCTATGGATCCAGAGGACGGTGGCAATTGCGGAGCCGGGGGTATTACCTTTGCCTCAGACTCCGAACCCGAACCTCCATCCTCGCCATACTCGCAGGAATCAGTCGATGAATCGGCGTGGCCATCGCCCTCACCATCGACTCGATCCCCATTATCTTCGCAAACTGGGGCACCGCTCAATTCACTCGGCAAAGACGCTTCGACATCAACCGCCCGATTCTTCTCGGGAAGTTTCACACCGGCATCGGATATCATCTTATCCAACTTCTTTCTCCTCCTACTCAATTCCTCGGCGAAGCTGCAAGGAAGCATTAATGATTGCATTCTAACACAGAGTCTGCCCATGGGAAGTGGACTTTTTACACTTCTCAAATCCCAATTTGCGCTACACTCAAAAATTGGGACTGTCAATCATTAACCAAAATCCTTTGTCCACTTCGCATGCCAAGTTTTGCATATAAGGCTCTTGCACATAAGATGTTATGACGATAACAATGTAATAAATAAATAAAGTCTTCCGAAGCTATATCAAGGAACCTCCTCTCCACATGAATTTACCACATATGGAATTGAACACACTTGCCAAAAGATGACTCAAGACCAAGAGCCTGTATGAGACCATCAATGACAAATTATGTAATGGTTTACGTGCTAAACATGGAGATAAAAAATCACATACCTTAGCATATAAGCCGATAAGCAAAACCCATGTTTCTTTTGTCAAGAGAAATGCACAAAGTTCGACAGAAGGATGCTAATCGTTCCCAATGCAACGAAGAGATCGATCATGCCTCGCGGCCCAAAAACAAGATTGAGCAAGTAGACACTTTTGTCCCTTCCCCATTTTCAACTTCTCAAGATAGGAGCAACCCCCCCGATATCGAATTCAAAAATGCTCCATGTACGGGACAAAGAAGCACTAATTAAGCAGGAATCGACTTTCGCAATCAATCGACGCTTCTCCAACTTAAGCAAAAACCGCACGCCCCCGGACTCCATTCCAGAGTAGAGCGGGACATTCCACCCTCGCTCGCTCGCTCGCGCGTCTATTCAAAAACCAACGGAAGGAAGAAAGCGCCGATCTCGATCGACACCAGGCACGCTAAACGCAGCGGAAGGAAATGGGGGAGAAAAAGGCAACGAGACGAATCAAGATTCGATTTACCCAGAATCGACGCGCGCCTGTACAAGGAAGGAGCGACGAGCTCATGATCGATCGAGTGACATCGCCGCGACGCTCGAGCCACTTCAATTCAATCTCTCAACCACCATGTGCTGACTTCTCCTCCTCCTCCAGTATGAGGGCCTTGCAGACCGGGCATTCGTGGCAGTGCGAGTGATGGCGCAGCCACGGGGAAATTCCGAGCATTTTCCACGCCTGAAAAATGCGAACTTGGAACTGTTGGAACCTTCCCAGATCGCAATCAAAAGTCAGAATCCAACTTTCCACGCCGCCGGCTCGCGCGACCGCGACTTTCCTCGCCAGAACCGGGCGTCCAACATCGAGTAGTGCCTCATATTACTCTGGACCGAAGGATCGCTGAATCTCCTCCCGAATAACCAATTTGCATCGGAGGAGTTGGTGGGATTCATGGCGACTTGGTTCTTGGCGGCGTCACCTATCAATTCCTCTCATTTTTATTTTTTTTCGGCCATTGATTCCTTTGTATGCACATCCACACCCCTCAGACATCTCTCTCGGACGATCACCATGGACGAATGTGGGAATAATCCAAGATACAGAGAGCCAAAGAATGACAAAAAAAAAATGTGCTCAGATTTTCGATCTTTAACGACAAAGAAACGTAAGCAAAATTAAGTCAGATGCGTAGGGATCGGATTTAACCAACCCCGGTCGCATCCCAAAGTGATTCTCTCAAATTGAAGGATCCCCAACTGAGAATCTCCAAAAGCGAGCCAAGCATTCACAGTTAAACGAAAGCACCGTCTACCAGACGAAGAGCAATTGAATCGCAGACACCCATTGCAGTTACAAACAACGAAACATCGAAACATACAAGAGAGAACAAAGAAGTAAGAATTCTCGGATTAGCATTTTGGCACATACCTCATGGCAACACACAACCCATGTCAGGATTCGATAAAATTGAACCCCACACGGTGCGCATAATTCGTTGCGAATCGCTCTTGCCGAAATCTTTCTTGTCATCGAGTCCCCCAACCACCATGTGCACAAATAACAAAATATGAAGGAAAGAAAAGCAAAGACTCACGGATCCTCTGGATTTCCTCGATCCTCAGTAACTCCACTAGAAGATCCAATTGATTTTGTGGATAGACAAAAAACGCGCGGATCGGACGATGAAGGCTTGCGTCAACAACCGGCGCTTGATTCATAACTTTCATGCACTTGACTCCATTGTTGCAAGATAAATCCTTAAAATTGTTGGGAAAATACTGCTTCGAATTGGGTAGAACAATGAAGTCGGATCTTTAGAGTACTCAAGTCGGACTTTGAGGCGTGATATCACTTTCTTTAAGGATTTATTTGCCCCACAAAGTTGCTAATGATCACTGGCAAATTTCCTCCAGGATACAACAAAGTCTCAAATGAGAATACTAGATAGCAATTCTAGTATTTCTCTAGGGTCTCTCATGGAAAACAATTGGAAACAATGGCTGTAGTTTCTCTCCAAAGAAAAACAAAAAGATTGAAGAAGATATATGTTTGATCTCAAAACATACGTACTTATCTTCGTCTTTCGAATAGAGGCAACCCTTCAAAAGATTGCAAAAGAACAAAGACAACATTTCGTGAACAAGTATGTCTCAAAGGTTACGTTGAAAAGAAATAAAGAATTCGGAATTAAATAAATAATAAATAATAAATAACCGTAACTTTTCGTGAACAGTCGCACTGTTTCAACAAAACTTTATAATTAATTTTTTATAGAAATAAATCCGAATTTTCAATAAATAAAATAATGATCGTCAGTTAGTGCCAAATCTCGTCCACGTGCGCACTCACATCTTTTCGATGTGAGACAAGGCACCTCTTCATTTGTTTTATAAACAAATTACCAACAATACTACCGTGGGGACTCTGAGATGAAAGGGAGGACCCCCACAAGGAAGAGCATGGAGGGAATGGAGGAAGCGATGTAGAGCTCCCGCCATGAGCGAAACACATAAGCGATGCCGGAGAGAAGAGCAATGCCGCATGAGAAGAAGTAGAAAGTGGGCATTCCTGCTGCTCCACGCTTCTTTGGGCCAATAGGCTCGGTGGCTAGTACGAAAGCGCATAGGCTGACCCCGCCCGTGCTAAATCCGGTAATGAAGCGGAAGAGGCAATAGGTCTAGTAATCCGGAGAGAAGGCCGTCAAGCAACCGAAGATGGCATTCAAGATACAGACCACCGTTAGAGAGCCTTTTCTTCCCAAGAACGAGTCCGAGAGATGGCCAAATGTCCCGGCTCCTGCAACATGCGGCACAAGAAATCGTCAGACTATGAATACAATCCCTCAGAAATTGAAGTGTCTGTATAAAGCAGTCAGATAACGAGCTAATGCTACTGCATAATGGTTCTAATTGCTTCAGTTCCTAATGCATTCTCCTCCAGTTTCTTGCATGAGCAGGTAAACTAATCAGACGAATCTAAATTGAACTTCGTGCGATTTTGCTTCCAGTTATCACTCGGCACTCGAGTTGGGATCGGACGAAGCCAAAAATTTATACTGCATTTGTGAGACTGAAAAGTACACCTTGCTATGCACCTCAACCACAGCCAGTCATGCATTCGACAAAGCACACACCCCAGTCAATTTTTTTTGTGTTCAGTTAACTGAAACCATTGCAACTCTTGTCTGATGCATGTTAGGCATTTCATGGGAAGCATAGGAGTGCTCCTTGACTGCAATAGAAAATTTCATGAAATGTCAACACATTCAATGTTGGAGTAGCTGCCGGAAAAAGGGACTAAAGTTCACCGGCACGAACCGTGACAATGTTTAACGCTAATAATATCTCACCTTCTACATAAAATTGCAAATTCCTTCGAAGCACTCTTTCTCATCGCCACACACTAACATTCGAGATAAATATCAGATCCAATCAACAGTCGCGTTTAACTTTCTTCTTGGACGCAGCAAACCCAGAACCAAGAAGAAAGTTCAAAAAATAGTCCGTCCATAACAAGACGTCTATCTCCTTTTCGAAGATCTGTTCC
Source organism: Eucalyptus pauciflora (assembly GCA_007663325.1). Lineage (NCBI taxonomy): Eukaryota > Viridiplantae > Streptophyta > Magnoliopsida > Myrtales > Myrtaceae > Eucalyptus > Eucalyptus pauciflora. The sequence goes on along the minus strand of VMYD01000413.1, from coordinate 2,361,519 downwards.
CACATCGAAAGATTCATCACTTGGAAAAAAAAAAAAACAAGAAAAGAAACTCCCCGCAAACAAACGAATTCATCTCTTCCCTTGGACCCTACCGCTCATCTCTCCCTAAAAACATAGTTTTATCCCGGAAATAATATTGCAGAGTTTGTGATGAACAAGCAATTAAGAAAGATTCATGCATTATTTTATTTAATTATTTCTAATCAGCCATGCTAATCTTAAAGAAACTCGTTCGCAAGGCTATAATAATATCGTCTTTGTTTGCTTTCTTTCCAATCAATACCACGCTACACAGCCCGACACGATTGACCTATCCATAAAGTATGAAAGAGGCACGTCACGTGCTTTTGCCAATCGCCACTCGAAGTGATGATCAGACACTGAACAAAACACATCAATCAAATGTCTTTTCTTTTTTTTTTGGCGGGGGTGGTAAATCACATCCATTGAAACGTCGAGACGGCCCCACCTATTGATTTGAATAGTTCAACGACGAATTCAAACGCAAGAGCAAGAAAAGCTTCCGCTCTCAAAATTAGCAATATAAGTTTTTTTTTTTTTTTTTTAAAAAGAAAAAGATTCAAGCAAAATCTCGAATCATCATCCAAGTAGCCAACGATTTCTAATTGGCAAAGGAATCCAACAAAACGACAAAAACAAAGAGGTAATGGTTGATAATAATCCTGATATTCCCTTTTCTAGGGTCGACATAGAAAACATACAAAAGACAAAATAAATTAATTCCAAGGTCCAAGATAAACACTCTGCCCTAATCGTGCCAAGCCATTAAATTTTCTATTTCCTCTTACGCGAGTTTCACCGAAAACTGAACACGGGTCTCGTATTTTAATAAAAAGTCTTGTCAATTAGTAACGTTATCCATTAACATGGCATATCCTCAGCATCAAGATTGTCGGTCCACATTAAATTCTAAAGATTCCAAACACCAGTCCCTACTATTAAATTCACACTGCTTGGCGACAAGATAGGAGGACGATGAGGAAACAGAGGCTCGAGAGAAGAGACCACGAAGGCTAAAAAGGCATGTGTGGCTACAAATTGTTCAAACCTTAAATGAATAAAACAGGCAAAAAGGGAAATTCATCAGAAATACCTGACATTCCATATATTGCATGATGCTAGAGCTGGCGAATATTAAGTTATAGTCCATATATTGCACCAACAATAATTAATTCAATTAAATATCGCAAGCACGTATTAAGCTCCGGCAAGTGGAACGTTAGAGTAACCTCTAGATTGATTTAAGAAGATGGATAGAGAAGAGCGACGTACCGATCATGCACCCGCCGAAGAACAAGGCCTAGACCAGCCCTACCTTGTACTTCTCCCCACAAACCAGCCCCCACTCGGTCACGGTGGAGCTCTTGCCGCCTCCGCCCACTCCCACGAACCCGGGCCCATGAGCTGAAGATCCATTACAGGTTTTTGCATTAAGCTTGGAGAATCTCTCATTTCATGGAAGACCAAGAAGCAGGCAACCGTATCATTATCTTCAGCTAAAGCAGAATATCGAGCTATGGCAAAGACTACCTGTGAGATTATATGGATATCGGAATTACTTCAGGATCTTGGGATAAATTTGAAGGGTCCGACAAAGTTGTTTTGTGACAATGATGCAGTACTCAAACTTGCAGCGAATCCCATAGTGCATGAAATAACGAAGCATATAGAAGTGACAATGATGCAGTACACAAACTGACGCAGTTGTGATAAATTTACCCTAAACTAATTTTTTAACCATCAAAAACCTCAAATTGAAACGCATGTGACAAATTTATCCAAATCAATTTTTTAATTACAAAAAACTCAAACTTGCACATTTGTGATAAATTTACTCTCAATTAGTTTTCGTTAAATTAAATTAATATCATGAAGAATTGCAAACGAGTACACATATGATTAATGGAAGGTAAAATCCTAAACAAGTACATCCATTAATTGCATGTGTCATCCTATTAGGTAATTTGACAATAAAATTTAACAAAAATTAATGAAGAATAAATTTCTCACATATATACCAGTTAAAATATTAAGCATAATAATATATAACTCACATGAATGGAACTACTTGCAAAACATAAAAATTATGAAATTCATATTATCCTAGTTAGGCTACATGGTAGCCCTAACAAAAGAAAATTAGAATATAGTAAAAGAAAAAATATAAATATAAATCAAACCTAACATTTTGAATCAAAGAACAAGAATTATGTCATCACTTTTGTCTCATCTTCAAAATACTTGAAATACTCTTAGAATAATGAAAATGAAAAATGATCTAAACACCTAGCTGCTTTCCTTAGCTCTAAATGTTCTCCTATTCATCTCTAATAACTTCTTTCTTGGATGGAGGCATAAGGAAAAAAATTCATGCTACTTCTTAGAATTGAATTTTGATTCGAAATTTATGGTGATTCATTTGTGATTCAAAAAAATCGTATCCGTAGCGATTTATTTTATTTTACTTTTGGGATTGAGATGCTTCTTTGATCTTTTATGTAAAAGAACTCTTTATCATTAATCTAATAAGATTTTCAATGAATTTGTAAGTAGAATTCTGAATTTTTGTGCCAAAAGGCATTAAAATTACATTCGTTCACAAAAAAAAACAAAAAAAAACAAAAACAAAAATTGATGATCAATAGTACTGATCATATATTTTTATAATTCAGAACTTTGATGATCAAAGATAGAGATTTCCTCTGGATTTATTACCTTATGTTAGCCGTTTTATCATGCAAAAATATGCCTTATAATTAGTAATTAGTAGTATACTGCACCGCGACAGCAACTTGGATTCACCTGAAAAGATGGCCGATCCTCCGCCCATCATACCTAGGGGTGAGCGTGGTTCCCGGGTAGAACCGGGAACCGGGGAACCCAACCGGAGGTTCCGGTTCGGTTCTCGGTTCTTAAGGGACCGGTTCCGGTTCCCGGTTCCCTTTTTTTGAGAACCGGTCCAATTAGGGCTCAAAAAAAGCCCCGACACTTTCAGTTTCAGTCTTCACTCTTCAGATACATGTGTTCTCTCTTCGCCCTTTGCTGAGTCTGCTCGACGCCACCTGAGATTCCATCGGCGCATCCCTGCTCTGCACTTCTGCCGGCCGTGGCGTCTCCGAGTGACCCTTGCTCGCTCGCGCCGACACCAGAAGCCCTCTGCAGCAGATACCAAGCCCCGCCGCGCCTCGCCTGCAGCCCACACCGACCCGCGACGACCCTCCTGCTCCGCCCACTGCTGCTGCCCGACGCCGTTGCTCACCCCCGCCGCTGTGATCCGGCGACGCCGCTGCTCTGCCTTCGCCATGCCCCGAAGCCCACACGCTTGAGCTTCAGTGCAAGCTCACACGCTTCTCCAATCGCGGTTGCTCGTCGAAGCGTCACGGCTCTCTTGGCGCAGCTTCCGCTCTCAGCTTTCGTTCTCAGCATCGTGCAGCTTGCTGATCGGCGATTCTCTCCAGGTGAAGATTTACTCTCTTTTTTTTTTCTTTTTTTTTTTCGATTTCGGTTTTACGTCTCGCGAAGTCGAAGCAAATCGAGGTTGACGCTGCCAATGTTTGTGCCGCCTCGTCTTCGTGTGTTTCGATGAACGATCGTCTCAAGTGGTTTTGGTGAATTACATGGTCCAGTTAGAGTTTCGAGGCAAAAGCGTCAATGAAGTTGTTCAGAGAGAATATAGAACTTTCTTAGTTTTGGAAGATGCTCTGATATCGGTGTTCTGTCCTAAATTAAAGTTGATTTCCTCACGTTCATCTATGTTCTTATTCAAGTATCTGAAATGTGGTTTACACCTGACTGACTGACTGAAGAGTGCTAGCATGTCCTGGTCAGAGTATGAGTTCCTTTTTCACTCTCTAAGATATTTGCCTCGATTGCTAATGGTGATATAACTTGCAGTGTTTTAGCAACCCTGGTAAAGAACAAGGCATTTCCAGATCCTTTTTATGGGTTAAACAACGAGTCCATTATAGATATTATACTTCTTTTATCACAGGTTTTGAAGCATTAACAGACATACAGAATCTATTGAATAGTGGAACTCACAATCAATCTGTCAAAGAAAATTTGCTCATTGATGCTAGCAACCGATTTTTCAGAGTCATCCTCTCTATTCATCCGCATGTTATCAAGGATGAAGACGATTTTCAGTCCAAGGTAGTGAATGCACTGCGAAATGCATTGCATGTTTCATCACCTAATTTTATGTGTTTCTTGTGAAGCCAATGAGATTGTGGCTGATTGATTACTACCTGGTTTTTATAGTACTCATCTGTGTCATCTCGTATGTTTACATGTGAGGTAAGGATGAAAGAAGTCTTCTCTTATATGACTCAAGAGACGTACACCATTCTCAGGTAGAAAATGTCCACTCATGACTTGCTGGCTCCTTGCATGAACCCACGTAAATTTTTCTTGATGCGGCCAGAATCAATGGAACATTTTGGTTTCTGTTTTGGTTTTGCAACATGGACTCAAACTGTAGGATGTCTTCTAGAATTGGAGGATGTCTTCTCACTTGAACGTGAGGGAGAATTTGATAAATTTGCTCCCTTCCGGCAAAACCTAAGGAATAAAATGCTTGGACGTTTTTATCGCATATCTTCCCTTATCAGAATTCTTGCAGACACTCAGTTCCATGCAGAAATGGTTGAATCTCTGTATAGTTCTTTGCTATAGCAGCTTATATGTTTTCCATCGAAGGTCGGTTGTTGGTTTCCTAGTTTAGTTGGTGGACCAAGCATTCTGGACCAGAACTGATGTGTGACACTTATGGTACAGAGTGACCCATTGATACCTTCTCTTTCTGGCTTCCCTGGTATTTATATATAAACAGCCATGATTGCTCTACAGTCTCTCATCTATTTTTTTTTTTTGGCACAATGCAGGGGGCGCAACTCAGGAAGCATATCGATGCTACTCTTGGGAGTGGAAACCTGAGGGAGGCAGTGAGACTTCCTCCTGGAGAAGATCTGAATGAGTGGCTTGCTGTAAACAGTATGTTTATTTTCTAACCTAATTTTGCTCTCTCTTCACATGCGCATGTGCCTACGTCCATGTGGGAGCACGCGTACTTTGCATTTGCACTAAGATTATTACATTCATGCAGTTAAACTTACTCCAGCAATTAATTTTTTTTCTAAGTATCTGAGCTAAATGAGCTGGTTGTGTGTTTCAATTTCAGTCGTGGATTTCTTCAACCAGGTGAATCTGCTCTATGGTACCCTGACAGTTTTGTACTCCTGAAAATTGTCCTACTATGACTGCAGGACCCAAGTAAGTTACTGGAAATGGCCCTTTCTTGCTTTATCTGCATTTGTTGAGCTGTAAAAGACATAACAGAGCACTTTCTGTTTGATTGTTTTGCTGTATGTATCATATAGTAGAGAGCACACTTGGAGTATCATGTACATTCTGGAGATTCAGATCGTTGTAATTGTTTTATCTTTGCTAATGCAAAAGTAGAACATCTGTGTACTATCTTTGCTAGAGCAAAAGTTGATTTTTTTTTGTGCATGGGATAGAAAAAGAACGAGATGTGCAAGTGAGCTTATTTCAGATGATAATATCAACGATAGAGCAAGTAGGAGTAAACGGATTATCATGGATTATTGGACCAGTCAAGAAAACCAGTCTAAGAGACCTTTCCTGAAAGTCATTGACAAGTTTGGTTATTATTGTTGCATTCATTTCCATTTTTTTTAACTAAAAATGAAAAAAAAAAAAAAAAAAAAGGAACGTGTTGGAACCTGGAATCGACCCCGGAACCTGTGACAGGATAGGTTCCAGGTTCTTGGTTCTGACGGGTAGGTTCAGGTTCCAAAAAATGAGGAACCTGTACCTGAGGGTAGGTTCCAGGTTCTAAGCGGAACCTGTAAGGAACCGGGAACCGCTCACCTCTAATCATATCTCCCCTACTCCCGAAACCCTAGCGTCCGGTCCCCACTCCTGCCAGGCCTTATTCTGCAACGGCTTCACTCGCCGCCTCGACCTCCTCTCTGCCGTCGACGGCGGAGGAGGAGGCCGCGGGGGAGGATGGTTCCGGTGCTTCCTCAGCGAGACGCTCGAGAGCTCCATCTGCGAGGGGAGGGCAGCAGAGGATGTCGCCGGAGAGGATCAGGATGGCGGTGGGAGGAGAAATGTTGGACGGCGTGATGGGTTGAGTGAAGAGGAGGAGGAGGAGATGCCGGTGTTCGAGGACGGTGCGTTCCAGATCGCTGAGGGCGGGGGTGGCCGCGAGTTGGGGTTTAGGAGATGGCAGAGTCTCGTGAAATATGATTTCTTGGAAAATCATGTGGACCAGGGTAAGCGGCATCCGGCTTGTAATTTGATCGGGTCAATTCGTGTCGTCAAACCGGGAGAGTTGCAGTGCGATCAGGTTATGCTTTTGATCGATCTGTTTGTCCTCGTCTCTGTTCTAGTTGTGTCGTTTAGAATCCAATTTATTGGAATCTGGAATTTAGTGGTGGTATGGGAATTCGACATTGTGATAATGATCAATGGCTATTGGCTATGGAGTTCCAGGATTAAGTCATTTGTTAGGGGAGTGCAATACATTTGCCATGCATTTCTGGATATGGAATTAATTGAATGCTATTAGAGTTAGGGGATCGGTGATAATGAAAAGCTGAATATGCTAACAAGTGATTAATTATCTCCTTGATTCTGGAAAAGATGGGAACCGCACAGATTGGAAAGATCGAGATTCCAGGTAAATTCAGTTGGACAGGTGGTCTTTTGTGGTAGCTGTTCCCATTCAAGATCGATTATGGCTGTGCAGAACCAATGGTTATTGCGACGCTTGAAATTCTGGCTAAACTGAAATTGAATTGGCTGATTATGTATTCCCTAGATTCTGGGAAGGATGAGAACAAAAGTTTTGAGGATCTAGAGTCTAGACTAATCTGGTTGGACAGGTGGCTTTTTTCCTGCTAGCTGATTATCTGTCATCTTATGCGGACTATTTATACTTTTCTCTCTGTTTTCTCTGCTCTTCATTTCATTTTATCTCTCTCTAACATTATCTCTCTTGATGCCGCAGTGGATCGAGGAGCCAACAATTCTTCATCACTCGCTTTGAATATGCAAACTTTTCACGCGGTTACTGATTGGTACGATGCATACATTTCCTCCGGGGTCACTGAATTACTGTATTGACCTGATGTTATCTTTGTAGACGGGAATTCATGTTCTAGTGCTTATGATTTCTGCATGTGTGGAATAGTCTTGTGGGTGTATGAAATCATTTGTTCTCTTCCTGTTTATGGGATAATGGGTGTATACCACACCGTTTTTAGGTGGTACCACAGATTTTAGATAGTGAAAATTGGATGTATATGTGGCACCATGGTTGGCATGACTAAACAGTGTTTGGCTGTAACAACAAAAAGTAGCCTGAAACAAAAATATCGGCTTCAGTACAAGTTGAAAGAACCTTTGTTCTCCTTGTTTAGGAATTATAGCGGGATGAGAGTAAAGAATTTTAGACACATGTTTCTTTCAACAATTAGTTTTTGATAGAGGGTATAGATCGATCAAAGTTACCAGAATTATCTTCAGTCGAAAATCTGTAATAGCTTTTGCATCTAGAGAGAATATTTAGTTATCAAGGAAACTCTCAGTCTTTCTTATTGTCATTATTCTTTCATGTTGTTATCCCCTTCTGAGGAGTATGCTTGATATGCATTTTGTGCAAGTCCATTGACAGTTTGAACTTTTGGCAAAATTGAGTGTCCAAAATGGTCTTAAGTGCTCCACGCATGATTTCATATTGTATCCCTCTTTATTTGGTCAGTGTTCAGCGATTGTGCCTATCCTCATCAATGTGGTTATATCCACGTACTGGATAAAGTATGGCTGATATTGAGGGGAATGTCAAGAACCATGCTTACAAAACTGTGGGTACCGTTCCTAACAGTTAAGCTTTTGACAAAAACAATTGTGTAGCATTTAATATAGTAGAAGCAGGGCTATGTCGATTCGGGCCCGTGCCCTAACAAGCCTATGGTTGTCTATGCCTTGAGAATTTAGAAACCTCTAGGTTCCTTAATAGCAATTAACTAGAAAAGGTTTTTTGATAGGCTAATTTCAAGTGCTATCTCTAAAAAATGTCTTAACTCCTTCAGAATATTCGACACATTGATAATATACCAATGGATTTTTTCACCTACTTATGCTAGACTATTATCTTGATCACGTAATTTATGCTAAATGATAAGATTCTCATATTATCTTGATCACAAGCCTCTGTGTGTGTGTGTGTGTGTTTTTTTTTTCTTTTTTTGCTTTCACTAATTTGCCAAAACATTTGTTTATGATCACAGCAACACAATTGTGGTAATAGTAAAGGGCCTAGCTATATGGATCCTTTCTTTGCCATTGCAAAGCAAGCTCCCATGTTGTATATGTTCTCCAGGGCTCAATTAAGCAGGCTAAGGCTCTTAATGGCAAGCTTGCATTCATCTATACTATACAGAACAATAAACATAACGACTTGACAAGAAATGTCAATTTGATTCAATCAGGTTCCCCAAGCGTTGTGCATTATTCTCCCCTTCATTCAATCTTGCACTGAATATTTCTCCTCACCCTTATCCATCGCAACTAGGATTTCCGATAACAAACCTTTCCCTTCATTCAATCATCCTTTCACGAATTTGAGCAAACGTGCTTTGTCTGAGTTATCGTGAACGCCTGAAAGAACGTGTTGGTGACAAGGGAGCAACAAACCTGCATTGGTAAATAGGTTGGGGATTGAGCAGCTTATACATCTAACTGGTTACAACTTAAAACTTACATGAGGGAAGAATGGGTTAAATCCTAATTACAATATAGTATATTTATCCACTTGTTGATTGAATCCACTCGATGATTTTGCTGTATCCTGGATTGTAAAATTTGATATGAACACTATCCATTTACAGGGTAACTACGTTGTCATCTAGCAACCGATGTGCTTATTTGTATATGTTCCCCTTTAATTGAAGTGAGCGCCTCATTAATGGAGTGGAAAATGATCTGTCGAGACCATATTCACTTGTGGTCAAGGTCATCTAAACTCCCGATTAAAAAGGTTACTACTGGAACTATATAACATAAGAATGAATTAGTTTTTCTAAATAAAATCATAGTTAGCTCATTTTTGGCTAGATTCTATAATTAGCTTAAGCAAGAGATTCCTTAATCCCTTATAGACATACCTTCTTTGACCCACCACCTGCATGTCCCAACAACATGCGGTTAGACCGTATGCCTACTATCAATTAAACAGACAATAATCACTTCAACTACGAATTCTCACAAAAAACTTCCATGAGCTACGATAAAACATAAAATTAAATGAAGAAAACCATACTTTATAATAATTATATAATCGTCAAGTAATCCATCAATTTCTCAACTTTCAGAATTGAAAATGTGGATTTTTGTTAGCCATTAATTTCTCTTTTGTATTTTGCAAACACTATGCATAGTTGGGTACATCTAACCCTCAAGATCAATCGTACAAAGGAAAAATATGGGGCGCATGGAAGAAAAATACTTGGTTTTCATTTATTAGAAAAGACGTGGTTTTTAGGTCAATGATGTGCCAAAATTGAAAAAAAAAACACTACAAATTGAAACAATCGTCCTAGGTTGAAACTGAAAAAAATTGTTATGACCACTCTAAGTGCGAACCACTGTCGCCTCGCCATGGCAAGAAACTGAAGATATGGCACGTATTCCCCGGTTGGACGATAACTGTCGCCTTCTCCTCTCGATTGCTTCCCTGCAAGCTTCAATGGCGGAAAGCCACGCTAAGGTCCAAAAGGTTGGGGGAGGACGCTTATGTTGTATCTGCAAAACGAAAGGAGAGCTGACCTCAAGAGGCCTAAAACCCTAGAGCAGGTACTCGCTTCATCTCTCGGTCACCAACTTCCATCTTGGAGCCCCTATTCGTATGTGTCTGTTGATCGTTGTCGTTTGAGAGACGACGGACGTGGATCATTTTAGTAGAGTGATTCTTGCCACAAGGCGAAGGTTTTGAGACTGCGAAGAATGCTTTCGTGGGGTTTTTGGCTTGATTGCAAACTGCATCGGCAGCTGCAATTTCTAAGGAATGTGAACGATTCTAATTGAGTGAGTTGTGTGATTGTGGTATCTGTTCATGTGAGCTCATTTAATGATTGCTGCTCGGGTTTTCAATCATTAAATATCAGAAGGTTAACGAGAAATGCTGTTCTTGTATTGATGAATCAGACTATGTTTGCAATAGCAGTGCCCACCTATGCCACACTTTGCCGCGCACACGCAACCACAAGCACTTCTGCGTGGAAATTTTACGTTCCGATCAAAGTGTGTTGTTAGCCGTCCAAATCAAAATTTCATGTAGGTCAGTCGTAGAATTGATTACGGAAGAATAGCAACGCTGGACCGTAAATCACCCTACACTTCATTATTTTGTAAGAAGATAACATTACAATATACACAATAAAATTACTAAAAATGTCCTAAATGTATTATAATCGTGTCAATTCAATCTTAAACATTTTTTGCTAATCAAGTCATAAATATTTAACATTTATACTCAAGGAAATTACTAAAAAAGTTATAAACATATTGTAAATGCGTCAATTCAGTAACAAATATTTTTTTTTGCAGATCGAGTCCTAAATATTATGTATTTATACCAATCAGCCCATCTGACTAATTTTAATTGGAAATCGTTGATTTAAACACTGGTTATTATATGTGGAGCGGTCGACGCTAACATAGACAATTTTAATATTTTTCTATTTTTTTGTATCTATTTTCCCTTTTTCTTTTCTTTTCTTTATTTAATTTTTCTTTTATCTTCTTCCTCTAGTCGAACGTTAAACCTTTGCTACTGGTGAGGCCCATGTGGCAAGTTGGATCTCGATCATTTCTTCACCGGCAAACCTTTTTCTGTTTGACTACCATAACCTCTTATTGTTGTTGTTCTTATCATCATCATCATCATCATCATCTAAATGGTGTTTGGGAGACTTTGACCAAGATGAGTCTCTATTTCTTTTTTTCTTTTTTTTTGGGACGCATTCAGCAAACCTCTTTTTGTTTGGCTATCATAGCCTCTTATTATTATTATTATTATTATTATTATTATTATTATTTACTCCATAGTGGCTAAATAGTGGTTAAAGACTTTGACTAGGGCCAAGTCTCTATTTCCTTTTTCTCATTCACATTCAACAAACGCATCGACCCACCATCCGGCATATATAAATAAAGGTGTTCTAGACGTTTTCTTAGTTTTTATTATTATAAATAAAGACCCTACTTTCTACTTTGCTTTAGTCGGTACAACCTACCCACCCGAAATATATATACATATATAGATCACCTTTTTCTTGAGGCACGTTTTCTTAATTTTTATTATTATAAATAAAGGCCTTACTTTCTACTGGACGGTCGAAACGTTTTGCTTAGTCAAGTATGGACCCACCCGTCCGGAATACATATAGATTACCTTTTTCTTCAGACGTCTCAGACGTTTTAACATTAATATATATAGATCGTCCCAGGCAGGTCCCCGATGTTCGTCGAGGTGTTCGGCTCCTTCCTCTGCACAAAACCAGAGGGTTGCCCCCAGTGTTTTACTCCGCTTCAGCTAACCTTGTCTTTCATCGCGGACGCTCTCTTAGGGATTCAACCCCAAGCCCTCTTCTCACCGGCTCGGAGGTACTTGCTCTCTCTCAATCTCTCTACTCCCTTTTCGTTCTCCCATTTCTCTCCTGTGAACCCAAAGATTTGCACTTCGGTCTCTAGTCCTCTACTTTATGTCGCTCCGTAATCGTCGATTTATGGGTTGTCTGGGTTTTGTTGATTTTCTTTTTATTGGAATGTATTCTCTACTACATAATGGTGCCGGTGAGCCCAGAACGAAGACTTTTATTGCTTTATAAAAAATAAATTTCATAATTAACTGAGTGGTCAGTCAAGTGCTTCGTCCCAGATGCTCTAGATCCATGTCTGAACTACGTTGCAAATCTCAACTCAAACTAGCTTTTGGAAGCCACCGGTCAAGTCATACTTGATGCTTGTAAACTGGAGAGTTTATCATGTATCCTCAGAATTAATTTGTAAAGAACTCAAGTATATGGAAAAACTTGAGGGTGCAACTGAGCCCTAGCCATGAAATTTTGCTGTGAGCTGAGTCAAGTGACGAGATTATGGGCTGAAGGTGCATGATAGAGAGAGTAGAAGAAAACATTGAAAAAGAAAACGGATAAAAGAAAATAGTTATAAATCTGAAGAGCAAAATTTCCAGAACCCAACCAAACATCTTTTCTTCATATACGAGAATGAAAAGAGAATTTGGCTAGAAATGAGGGCGGAGGTCACTGAAGCAGGGCTTTTTTCTAAATGAATGGGAATTGACGAAGACTTTGACTCAGTTCCCCAAGTCCAGATTTAATTCATTTTACAGGCCCCCAACTCCCTCCTTCATCAAAAAAATCCAAGGAATTCTTTTGAAACATATCTGCTCACTCTTTTGAGAGATACAGAGAAAATGCCTAGGGAGATGGACCCCATATGGAAGAATGTGAAGCTCCTGCCTAACAAACACTGGATCTGCAACTTTTGTGGGAATGAGTATGCTGGAAGTGCAACCAGGATCAAGGCCCACTTAGCTGGAGTTGGAGGATATGGTATTCAAGGCTGCAAGGTCGTCAATGCCCAAGTGAGATCAGAAGCCTCAGCGGCAATGGTGGAACTGAGCAACAGACCAGATAATGTTGAAGAGGGTCCGCATCAGCCCATGATTGCAAGCAGTGAAGCTGGTCGGAGAGAGACTTCATCGGCTACAATGCTGTACCTGAGCTCTAATGCCATAAGCACTGTAGGTGCAAGTTCATCAGACTTTCATCCATTGCATGAGATGAATGTGCCCAGTCAGTATCTTCCTACTCAAAACATGACCACACATGTGGACTTTCCATTCTGGCCACCACCTCCTCAATCTCATGCCGTTGATTCTAACAATCAGCCATGGAATTTGAGTCATCCCAGCAGCTGTGGAGACCTTGCACATGAAGCTTTGACTAACGTGCCACGCCTAGTGAACGCAGGAGAGGGAGAACCCAATACGGAAGTTCCACAAGGTATGTGCATCTCTAACTTCATTTAGTGTCAAAGCTCAGATTTGTCTTCTAATCCTTACCTGAAAATAGGGATATAGGCAGGGCGTGCAGTTTTCTATTAATGATAGAAAACACAGGATAGACCGGAATTAACTGGAAGAGAGGAGTTCGATAAGATTCGGCCAATAATAACTAATAGTTCTTCGAAAATGAGCAGACAAATGCTTTAAAGGGTGACATTCAAATCGTGAAAAGCCATGGCTCTCTCATCTGCTAAGATCACCTATGTAAAGAGCATTTGCTTTTAAACAAATGATAAGAGTCATGTGAAACACAGGATCTACAAATTGAAGTGTAATAACTTGTCGCCCAAATTGCTGCCCGAAAATAAGTTCACCTGATTAGTGACTTGGGAGATGGACACTTGTATCAGTACAGATAAGCATCGGTCTAATTTCAATCTCATGCACCAAAATTGTGAACATCAGTTCATATTTCATCTATTTTACCTAATGAATTAACAAAAGTAATTTCAAAATAAAAAGGAGCACGCATAGAAGGGCAAGCTTGCATTTGGTTAAGCTGTTTCTAGTTTTCTGAATATTTCCTTGTTTCCCCCTCAATGAGTCCGAAATCATACCAATTTATCTCGTATTTCTTGGCCAAGCAACACATCTCATGAGCATTAACAACATGAAGTCTTAAATGGGAATAAAATTACGAATGAAGAGTCCAAATCACAGGTGACTTTTGCTAAATATTGTTTGCAATTGAAAATATAGGGCTGTGTAAAAAGTATTTCATGTAAACCTTTGATGTCTATCTACCATGCAGAGATAGGAATTATCTTTTATCATGCATTTGATCATATTTGTAAACTTTAATTACAAACTTAAAAGTATTAGATGAGCCTAAAATTTGAAGTGACCGCTTCTCAACGGATGACAAGTTATGCTATGACAGAAAAGAGGTTATCATAAACATATGATTTTTGTTTGTGGTCCTAAATATGACATGTTATAGCGTTCCTTGAAAATTATTATGATCTATATAAATGGCATCTCTGCAAATATTGATATACAAGATCTATATAATCTATTGCAATATGAAGGAGAGAAAGAAGTGAGGAATCCTCTTTTTGACTTTGACCGATCCTTTCTTTTTCTTTTTTTTCCCTTTGGAAAGTGGCTACTTTAGCTTCAACTATTTGAATTCTCAGTACTCTTTTATTTTTCATCAAATGAATGACATGTTTCTCTAATTTTTTTTAGTTCTACCATCATATGTAAGACGCAACATTGTTTTTTATATTTCATGAAAAAAATGACATCTTTTTCTGGAAATCTTTTTTTCTGCTTTCATTATATGAGAAATCCCTAGAATATGATGTAATGTAGGAGGAATGAGATCACCTAACCCACTTTTTTTTCTCGAGATATAGGAAATACTAAATCCAACTCAAATATTTGTAGGATTACCTTATCAAATGCAAAATGGGTCGATGATGCTTTGATTAGAAAATGAAATCATAAGGGACAAATTTCTTAATTGATTTGCTAATCTAATCACTTTCGTATAAAATCGCTTTCATGATAAAATTGCTATACATGTGTGAGAATCAAATTATAAATCATGACGCCTTAAGAATATAAGTCAATTCATATATAATTATATGAATACATATAACAAAATCAATGTGCTCGACACATCAAGAGCACTAAATCCAAACAATAATTTACGTGCGATTTCAATTCGATGGATGTGTGTGTGTCTATATATATAGACATCTTTAACAAGCATTAAATGAGCATTAATGGGAAATCATTAACGAAACCATATATTTTTTAATAATTGGGAGAATCATGAGATCCTAAACCTTTGCTCTGATACCAACTGTAAGCAATAACGTAATTCTTTATATGGAAAATTCAGAATTGAAGAATCTTAGATCTTCGTGATCTTTCACAACAATAGGGATGAAGACATACCTTTATCCATAGCAATTACTTTGACAAAATGGTTGTTGCAGAAAAAGAAGCAAAGGAAGAAATAATAAATTTTCTCCCTTAACCCACTTTTTCTTAACTTGTTTTATATGATGGAAGATATAATACATCGTTTGTTGTCTTGGATGGAGAGAAGACCAGACTTTATCTATATGGTCTATCAAAAGGTGCCTTCATTAATGCCTTCAATAGATGCCTTCCATCAAAGCACATTTTATTTTTAATGAGAATCGCATCTTTTCATAAAACTGTAACTTCTCATAAAAATTACACATTTTCATGAAGTTGCAATTTCTCATAAAAACTGTAACTTCTCATAAGAATTGCACCCTTTCATAAGAGTTGCAACTTCTCATAATCAATGTTTCTTTTAAAGCATTTTAACAATTATTAATCCATTAATTAATAATATCATGTGAGCCATAATAATTCATACAGAGTTGAGCAATGGAGCAGAAGGCAATGTTGAAGAGGGTCTGCTTCTGCCTGTGACTGCGAACAATGAAGATGCTTGGGGAGAGACTGCATTCGATGTTATGGCGTTGCTGAGGTTTGATGACATAAGCACTGAATATGCAAGTTAATTAGCCTTTCTAAAATTGCCTATGACGAATTTGTCCAATCACTCTCTTCCGACTCAAAACAGGAGCCCACCAAGTGATTTATACTGTCTACAACAACCTCAATCTAATGCTGATGGTTCTTACACTCAGTTGCAAAATTTCAGTTATTCCGACATACCTGAAGCTTTGACTAACATGCCAAACCCACAGAATGCAGAAGAGGGAGAACCCAATACAGAGGTTCCACAAGGTATGTGCATACCAATTCACCATATGTTAAAGCTCACGCAGGACGCTCAAACTGTCTTCTAATCCTTACCTAAGAATAGGGATATAGGCAGGACGCTCAAATTTATATTAGTAATAGAAAATGAATAGATGAGTTTAAAAGTCGGTCAATAATAATTAATAGTGCTTTGAAAATGAACATACAATTGCTTTTCAAGTGTGACATTCAAATCTTGAAAAGCCATGGCTCTCTCTATCCCCTCTGATCACCTACATAAAGAGCATTTATTTTTAAACAAATGAACAGAGTCATGTGAACCACGGGAGCTACAACTCTACTTGAGCATCCGTTGTTAAACCGCTTATCAATTCAAATTGCATAATCTTTTAGAGATTGGGAGACTAGGTGTATACCAGTGCGTTCTGCAGAAATCAATCTAAATCTTGGTAGCTTTGTAATCAAAGTGGTGTATATACTATTGCTTTTATATGAAGATTAAGGTATAATAACTTGCCAATTGAATCCAAATGCAACCTATCACATGCAAAGATTGAGGCAAACAATAAATTCGCAACTATTGCTACTTGTGAAATAAGTTCATTTGATGAGTGAACTTTCCTTGCTAGTGGACTGACTTTGGAGATGGACAATTATATTAGTTTGCATGGGCATCGATTTAATTTCAATCTCATGTACCAAAATTGTGAACATCATTTCATATTTCATCCACATTTCCCTACAAATTACCAAAAGTACTTCCAAATTAAAAAAGAGGATGCATAGAAGGGTTAAGCATGCATTTGGTAAGCACTTTCCAGTTTTCAGAATATTTTTGATGTGTCGAGCGGACTGGTATTGTCTCCACTAATTTATAAAATTCATTGAAATTTCCTTGTTTTCCCTTCTCTTTTTTGAGCGAGTCCTTGTTTCCCCTTCAAAAAGTCCAATTGTGTACTGATCTCATATTTCTTGGCCAAGCAACGCATCTCATGAAAATCAACAACACGAAATCTTAATTGGGAATAAAATTACGACTGAATAGTTCAAATCACGGGTTTGTATGCTAAATACGGTTAGTGATTTAAAATAAAGTGCTGCATAAAAAGTATTTCATGTGAACCTTTCATGTCTGTCAGCTGCACAAAGATAGAAATTATCTTTGATCATATCTAAATACTTCAATTTCAAACTTAAAATTATTAGATAAGCCTAAAATTTAAATCGACCGCTTCTTGACGGATAATAAGATATGTTATAATAGAAAAGAAGTCGTCATAAACATATGATTTTTGTTTGTGGTACTGAATATAATAAGTTATAGTGTTCCTTGAAAATTATTATAATCTACATAAATGGCATCTCTGCTAATATTAATATAGAATCTATATAATTTATCGTTACATGAAGGAGACAAAAAATGAGGAATCCTCTTTTGGACTTAGATTCTTACTCTAGTCATTGCTTTTCTTTTTGTCCTTTTAAAAGTAGCTACTTCAGCTTCAACCATTTGAATTCTCAATAATCTTCTTTATTTCTCATCAAATGGATGACATGTTTATCTGGAGTTTGTTTGTTTGGTTTTTTTTTTTTTTTATATATTTAATTTAATTTAATTTAATTTAATTTAATTTAATTTAATTTTATATTATATGTAAGACGTGACCTTCTTTTTTTATATTTCATGAAATAAATGGCATCTCTTTCTGGCAATCTTTTTTGCTTCTTTCATTATATGAGAAACCCCTAGAATATAATGTGATGTAGGAAGAATGGTATCAACTAGCCCGCTTTTTTTTTTTTCCTCTTGACAATTAGGAAATACTAAACACAATGCAAATATTCAAAAAATTATCTTATCAAATGCAAAATTGGTGGACGATGCTTTGATTTGAAAATGAAATCATGAGTGATAAATTTCTTAATCAATTTACTAATTTATTGATGGCGTATGTGCTATCATAGTATATACGTCTTTTAAGATTATGGTTTTCTTGGATCAACTTTAGTGATCATTCTTAATTTTTTTCTTTCATTGGATAACATTAGTTATTTTAAAAAATCAACTCAAAATACATATTATTGTCCAGGTTCATGATATCTTCTCATAAAGAAATCCACAATACATTGTTTTTGTTAGAAATACATCGTTTTTATTCCTATATATTATCAAAAATAAATATTTTTCTTTAAATTTGTATTGATTTTCTACTCTCATTGCGATTTTTTAATCTTTTAAAAATTTTCAAAAGAGATTGCACTTCATAGAATATTCAACTGATTCGAAAAAAATTTAAAAATTCATTGACATGCAGATTCTACCAGTTCATAAAATTATTGTTATTTAAAACCTATTGGTTCTATAAAAATTTTCTCATTAATTTTCAATGCTTTTTAGTTAAAAAATTATAAATATCTTATCGGAAATATATGATTGCAAGTATATCTAAAAAAAATTTCTCCTATAGTTATTGTGCTATAAGTTTACAATAGATATAGCTAAATTTTATAATCCATACAATACTCGACTTTATAAAAATTCTGAAATCTCATTGAAAACCATGTAGTACTCGATTACTTCAAAAGCTCCTGTAATCGATCTCATTGCTGTTATAATGCAATGGCAAGCCCCGTTTCCTCCAATTTTAATCAATGGCTCTTCAACTCTTGTTCGGAATAAATCCCACATAAATGAAGGGCTCATATCATTAATTATGAAAGGTATGTGAAGATTTGCTTCATAAAAATGACACTTGGTAGCTTGATGTGTGAAATGCAAAATAATCAATTTGAAGTGCGAATGAGAGAAAAGGAAAGCCCTGACAAGGTGTTTTTAAAAATGAGATTTGCAGCTACTTAGATTGGGAAGGAGGTGGTTACTACTTCAGGGAGAAAAAAGGGGAAGCAGACAGTTATTGTAGGCAAGATTCGTGAATAATTTGCTAGTTATTTCTCAATATGATTAGAGAACAACCGATGTAAGTCTATGTTTGTAGGCTTTAGATAAGTCTTCTTATTTTGTATTGTAATGATGGAAGAGCCAAGTCCAACTCCCATGCTATCCAAATGACACGAGCACATTCATCTAAATAATATTCCACATTTGTTAGATATATGTCCACAAGATATTGTACTTGCACATATAACTATTTTCTGTCAGCGTACAATAAATTATTTGCTCTTTCAATGATTCATACTTACCTACAAATCATCCTTTAATTGATTGTTTTCACATTCAAATGCCACCTATATGATACTTTAACTAACAACACTTTTAATCATCTTAAATTTAAGTTATATGGATATCACTTGTTTTCATGGTTTTGAATAATTATGATTGAAATTGTAGGGACACTGTAGAAAGTACGATAATGGGACGAAAGATTGTCGTATTGCCTCCAAGCCATCAATAATGTGGTTTAGTTTTTTCTAGTGCTTTTAATTACCATTGCGTTTGAGTGACGTTCAAATGGATCACCCACCAATCAATGATCTAATTAAAAGCAATTGTAGCTCCTTTTTTATAGAACAGATGGGACATTAGCCTTTGTACATTTGATGTGGAAATGAGGTATATCTCCCTTTTTTTTCAATCCTAATTTCAAATTCAACTTAGGGTCTGGTTAAGGGGACTTTTATTTTTAACTTAACTTATGGGGTTGATCTAAATTTTTCTATTATTGTGCTGCTCCAACTTTTCGAAAGCATAGGTAAATAAATGTTAGCATCTATATAAATATATAATAACAAGATCTTTCTTGAGGGTTGCCTTTAAGAGTGACCCATAGGAGTCTAAAGTGCAAGAGATTGATATACTTTTCGCAATTAGTATTTTCTCGCACTCTCCACTCATTTTGCCTTCAACTAGGATTGCTAGCTCCATTCAATATCATGAGTTTCATCTTGAAAAAGAAAAGAAAGAAGGAGATTAATTTAATAATTTTTAATGTTGTAAATTAGCAATTATTGGAAATTCTAACATCCTATTAATGTATTTCTTTAAAATATTTTATTATTTTCCCCCAATATTACAGTAATGTAGTTTATTTTGTTCAAAGCATTAAGATTCGTGTAAAATATGATACATTTTAGGGAGTAATTTATGCTAAAACACATACTTCAATTTTCATATTTGTATATTAATAGACCCATTCAACATAATGGCTGGCTTCTTTTCATAAATCCATTTTGTTGTATGAACAATGTGTTTCCATAAAGTATCATAAGTATTTACTTGATGTTAGATGCGAGGACAAAGGATGCAATCATGGTTAGTCGACCGGGTAATTGTGGGCTTGTCAATGAGAATGTGCCATCTCTAAAAAGAAAGCGGGGAGAACGAAGCAATCGAGAAGTTGTCAACAACTGTCGCTACCGTAGCTTCCGAAAGTTGTCAATGACACATGCTACAAGACGTAGGAAAAGTTCACCCTTGTCAACAGCAAAGTTAGTAGGCAAAGAAAGTAAGACGACAATAAATCAGATTTGCAACTATTTAATGGAGGATGAGATTGTCATCATTGGCATTTATGGAATGGGGGGAGTTGGCAAAACAGCCATTCTATTGCATGTCCATAATAGAGTACTTGAGGATCCTACCTTTAATGATGTCTTCTGGGTCACTGTACCTCAGGAGTTTAGTGTCTATGAACTTCAAGACGAGATTGCCAATGTAGTCGGACTAGATGATCTCTTAAAGTATAAGGATGTGAAGAGGAGGGCATGCATATTGGATGAACATCTTAAGAAAAAGGAGAGATCTATCTTACTTTTAGATGGCATGTGGATGCACTTCGAGGTTAAGGATGTGGGAATTCCAATTAAAAAACGTGGCCTTAAGTTGGTATTTACTACTTGGTCACTAGATGTGTGTCATAAAATGCTCTGCCAAAAGCTGATCAAAATAGAACCATTAAGTCTGCAGGGTGATGCTTGGAACTTATTTTTAGAGACATTTGGTGAGAAAGAAATCACTTCAGAAGTTGAAAAATTTGCGAGGTTAATTGTACGGGAGTGTGGGGGTTCACCACTTGGTATCATTGAGATTGCAACTTGCATGAGGGGAGTAGAGGAAGTGTGCGAATGGAAAGACATGTTGCGGAAATTAAAAGAGTCGAGGGTGGAACTTAACGTGTTCAAGAGATTGAAACTTTGTTACGTGAATTTGGGTGATTCTCAACTGCAACAGTGTTTCTTGAATTTAACGCAAAAATTTCAAAAATTTCAAGGTGCTTGTCTAAATACTAGTCTGTCAATAGACTCTTTCATAGATGAGGGCTTGTTAGATAGCATTGGCACTCGGCGAGAATTGCACGAACATGGTAACACCATACTGAATAAATTAAGAAGGGGTTGCTTATGCGAAGGTGTAGACCAATTTATATATCTACACCCGTTGCTAATAGGCATGGCATTGCATATGGTGAGGAGCCCAACTCACATGGTCGAGACCTATATGGAATTGAAAGAAATTCCAAAGGAAAAATTCTGGACCGATTGTCTAGAGAAAGTCGTTTTACAAGGCAACAAAATAAAAGAAATCCCAGACGGCATATCGCCAAATTGCCCTAAACTTACGAGGCTATCGTTGAATGATAATATGTTTTTGGAAGCCATCCACAAATCTTTCTTCAGGCATCTAAAGGGGCTGGAGGTTTTAGATCTCTGCCAAACAAAAATCACGGAATTACCAGACACACTCTCTCTCTTGGAGAGCTTGGAAGCACTATTACTTCGAGGGTGTAAGGAATTACTCCGATTACCTTGTGTACGAAAGTTGAGATCCCTAAAAAAGTTGGACGTAAGTGGGTGTGCAATGCTCAAAGAAGTGCCAGAGGGAATGGAGATGTTGGTCAAGTTGAGTTACCTTGATCTACGTGGCACAGAGATCGAGATGTTATCAGAAGGACTGTTGGGGAAGCTGGTGAACTTGCAATATCTGGCAATTGGAAAGGGGCAGACATGGTTAAAGGGAGTATTAAAGAAGGTGGAAGTACTCTATTGCTTTATTTCAAATGTTGAAACATTTAATGCATGTGTGAGGTTTCTCAAGCAAAACAGCTCCCTACCATACGAACTGTGGTTGAATGACTCAGGAGACCACTACTTTAAGGATAAGCACGAGAGGCATATAATCATCAAAAATTGCCATAGTATTGCGGCAATGGTAGATGGAGAAATTGGTGGGGACGGCCACGCTTTACTTCCGAAAAATGTGCAAGTATTGGAAGTAAGACGGTGTGATGGGATGACAAGTTTGTGCAAGGTAGGCCCACTTGATAATCTAGAGGAGCTGGAGATAGAGGAATGGGAGGAGCTGGAGGAGCTGGGTGCTGCCCACTTCCCTCGCCTACGGAGACTGAATATCACTCGGTGTACCAAACTGAAGCATTTCTTGAAGGAGGGGCATGAGCTCCGATATCTACGATGGATTAAAATCGAGGGCTCGGAGGAACTAGAGTTGCTTAATATAGCAGCACCTTTTCTTTATAGTGTAGAAGTGCACGGGTGTCCTAAAATGAAGTGGATGGTGAAAGGGCAGTGGCTGACCACTCGACTTCCAAAGCTGAGGTCCATTAAAATAAAAAGTTGCGAGCAATTAGAGGAGGTAATAGGTGGGCCAGCAATGCCAAGCGGTGCTACTCATTGTCTTACAACGATTGAAATAGAAGGATGCAACAACTTGAAGAGAGTGCTGATGAGCCATGACATGTCACTGGACCTCCCTTTCCTTCGACGTTTATCAGTCAAAGACTGCAAGGGCATAGAGATGATAATAGACATTGTTTTCAAAATGACGCAACCCTCCTTATCAAATTTAACGGAGCTGACTCTATCGAATCTTCCGGAACTGAAGGGCATATGCGAAGGGACCGTGAGTTGCCTTTCAATCAAATCTATTTGTATAACAAATTGTCCGAAGCTGAAGAGGCTTCCTCTGCTTGACGATGGGCTCTCTTGTCCTCCCGACTTTTCTCGGTTAATTTGGATAGATGCGTTTATTTGGATAGATGCGTTGACGTGGCAGTCGCTGGAGTGGGACCATTCTGTTATCCCACCTTCACTTGAGTTCTTGGCCAGGTTTAATGGTAAGTCAGCCCCAAATTTTTATATTTCTTTTATCCTCTCCATCTCTCACAGGCCCTTCTAAGGATCCAGTCTCGCGGTACAGTAAGTTTCCTTTTCCTTTTCCTTTTCTTTTTCTTTTTTACTTGCAAACTTTATACGACACTGTTAGGCCCGGTGCTTATGACTTTTATCACAGCTCGTAAGTATATCAAAATTGTTATTTTATTTTTATTGAAATTTCGGTAAATAAAAAACTCCATTCACTTTGAAAGAATAATACTGGCAACAGTCCTCCTTTTTTTTTTCTTGTTGTGCCTTAAAAATCCTAAACTTCTTCATTTGGTAAATTATGACGTCTAAAAGTGCCAAATTATCGATTCAATTCTTGAGGTATACTTCATGAGTTGGGCGAGTTCAAGAGAGCATGTTAAATGCTTTTTACATTTTCTTTTTGTTGCCTATTCTGTTTTACCTCATCGAGTTTCTATCTTTGCTTTCAAACTCCAATCTGATTTTTAAATTAATCACTGTACTTCAATCAAAAAATTCAACCAGTGTAAATTAGTCTCTCTTTTTTAGAAAGGAACACTTTCTTGGACTTCCAATTGCATATTTGCACATGTTGAATTTCTTTCTGTTTAATTTGATTAAGCTCGATTAGTCCGGGAAGTCTCTAATTTCTTCCTGTTGTTTACATTCTCTCTTTAATTTGATATGTCAAGGAAGAATCTAATTTCTTTGAATTGTTTTTTGTAAAACCTCGTGAACAAGGCGTTTCCAATTGGCATGATCAAAGGATATGTGTACGTATTAAAAGTGATGACGACGCTGTTACGACAAGGGTAGATGGACTTGTCGGTTGGGATGGCCGCAATTTACTTCCAAGAAATGTGCAAGTACTAGAATTAGAAAGGGGCAGTGGGGTGACAAGTTTGAGCGAGGTAGGCCCACTGGAGAATCTAGAGGAGCTGACTATAGATCAATGGGAGAAGTTGGAGGAGCTGGGTGCTGTCCACTTCCCTCAGCTGCGGGGACTGAGCATTGACTGGTGTTCCAAATTGAAGTGTCTCTCAGCGGAGGGACAGGGGCTTCCACATCTACAGCGGTTTAGAATCCTCAACTCAAAGGAACTGGAAGGGATTGATTTAGTTGCGCCCAATCTAAACTTTATGGAAGTGCATTATTGTCATAAAATGAAAAGAGTGGTGGAATGGGATTGGTTGACCACTCGCCTTCCAAATCTGAAGTCCATTGAAATATGTGATTGTGAGAAATTAGAGGAAATAATAGGCGGGCCATTGCCAATCGGTGCCACTTGTCTTCTTACACAGATCATAATTGAAAGGTGCAACAACATGAAGAGGGTGCTGCTAACGCATGATATGTTGCTCCACATCCCTTGCCTTCGAGATATAAGAGTCCAAGGGTGCAAGGGCATAGAGGTGATAATAGGCACTGCTCCCAACATGACGGAACCCTCCTTCCCAAAGTTAACACACCTGACTCTAGCATTTCTTCCGGAACTGAAGATGATATGTGATCGGATGGAGAGTTGCGATCACATCCAATATATTGAAATAGAAGCGTGTCCGAAGCTGAAGAGGATTCCTTTGCCACTGCACTCACCTGACAATGGCCTCCTTTCTCCTCCCCGCTCCCTTGGACAGATTTGGATAGATGACGAGGAGACGTGGCAAGCGCTGGAGTGGGACCAGCCCCTTGCCCCTATCTCCCTCGAACCCTTCATCGAGTTTATTGATGGTGAGTTACCCAAAATTTTCACGTTTCTTTTATTCTCTCCATTTAACCATCGATCTCCCACGGTACGGAAAAATCACTTTTCTTCTTTTCCGAACTTTATAATAACTATTAGGCCCAGTGCATATAACTTTTATTATAGCTTGAAAGTATATCAAAATGGTTATATTATCATTGCAAATTAGTTGCTGTGGCATTGTTCAAAGAATAATAATGGCAATTTCACTTAAAAGTGCCAAAAAATCGGGTCTAATTCTTAAGTTCTACTTTATTAGTTGGGACAATTTAAGAGAGAATGTCTAACCGTTTTTTTTTTTTTTTTACCTTTTCTATTTTAGCTCACCCAGTACTCCTATTTTCAATTGCAAACTCCTTTTCGGTTTTTAAACTAATTGCTGTACTGTAATAAAAAAATGAAATCAATGTAAATTAGTTTTT
The DNA here is from genome assembly GCA_007663325.1 of Eucalyptus pauciflora. NCBI lineage: Eukaryota > Viridiplantae > Streptophyta > Magnoliopsida > Myrtales > Myrtaceae > Eucalyptus > Eucalyptus pauciflora. The sequence continues at coordinate 2,336,342 of VMYD01000413.1, read as the reverse complement.
TCTCATTTTTAGGTGTCATTAAGCGAATGGGCCAAAGATCGTGTTTTTATAAGCTCTATCAAAATGCATTGCCATACATATGTTGATAGATTTTTCATTAATAGTCATGTGGCACATATTTTCTATAAGACGATGATGATCTTTGCAAATGACTAACAAAATTTAATCGTTCTGGACCTAGAATGATGAAGGCGCAGATGATCAGCTGAGGATGAATTGTCTTCTGACAGCAGTGGACAACAAAGTTATCGTCATTTCTACGTCGTCCTGCTCGATTGATTTTTAAAGTACTCCGGTTTCTATGATTACATATGCTGAATTTATTCTTGTCTTCTTATCCTATCTGTGATAAGCATCTCTCTTTCTGTATTTCTCGATATGTCTTCCTTACTTGTCACTTGCCTCTATTTTTGTTGCTTGAATAGATACTCTTGAGTTTCAACCCAATATGCCATAGGAGGTTTGATTTTAGAGGGACCATCTTGCAAATGTTTGGTGTATCCACGTAGCATGTGTATTCAATATGTTATGGTTTATTTCCATTGACATGGCTCAACTTTGGATCCCTTTGTAAAAATGCATAATTTTTGCTTCCATTAAAAACAACTTGCTTTTCTAATAGAAAAGTTCTACGTTACGTTTTTTTTCTAATCCTTGCACTTTTAATATATCTAATTAATCCATTTCACTTTTATAATTTTTCTAATTAAGTCTCTCTGGCCTCAAATCCAACCGAATCTAGCTAAAGTGGCCTCCAACAACATGAGAGTATGATGTGGATTATTTCTTTTTTTCAATTTGGATGTCCACGTGGGTGTTTACATTGGCTAAATTTTATCCACATCAAACTTAACTTTGATATTGTGTACTCCTATAGCTTTCCTCGCACCTTTATGTGGGCATCCACATTTTATCATCATACTTTGGTGTTGTTCGGTGGCCCAGTAAGCTGAATTTGATCGGATCTGGATCTGGTGTTGGGGGAATTAATTCAAATAATTATGAAAGTAGAAGGGCTTGAGTAGGCATATTAAAGTATAAGAGTGTAATTAGAAACAAGCGTAGACATTAGCCATTTAACAAATTTTAATTTTTTTATCAATTTTTTTTTAATTTTTCCTTCTTTCTTTTCTTTCTTGGTTCAAATGGCTGGCTGTGGTCGCTGGCCACGAGGTGAGGGCTGACAAATCCCTCCCCCCACCCACTGGGCAAGGACCACAAAGCCCTCACTGTTTGGGGGTAAGGCTTGCAGCCGGATCAGGTAAGGGCTCGCATGCCCTCTCTATGGCTGGCGAGGGTGTTGCGAGCCCTCACTTAGGCCCTTCCCGACCATGAGCGACCATTGTTGCTTTCTTCACTCCTCCCCCCCTTGGGTTCTTTTCATTGACCTTTGAAGATATCTTCAAATTGATGAATCAAGCGATTCTACCACCATGGGGGATCAGGATGGGATTCTGTTGAGCAGCCTCAGTGTTGTCTCCACCAATCCTTAGGAAATTGAGCGTGACGTCTCGCTGAGGCCTTCGAGGTACGCTTGCTTATCTTCGTCCTCCGAACCAACCCAATCCCCTTGGTCAATTCCGTTGAATTTCTTTTGCCGTGGATTGCGTCGCGAGTCCATTCTCATGACACCAAGGAACGGTAGTGTTAGTTTGGTCATTCCTTTCATGCAAACTTTCAAGACGGAGTAGTTGATGGTCCTTAATGCTTTTCTAAATGCCTTGAGAGCAACACCACCACCCTGGGAGATCTCCAACAGTTAACAAACAGAGCCTAGTACTGAAAATGTAAATCAGTGCGTTACTAGCAATCCCTAGCTGTGATTTTGCAAGGCAGGAAGAGGAAAGAGTAATTTTATTAAAGAAAAACCCGGCGACATGACTCGATATTAGCATATAGGACCATTGCTCCACTTATTTGGAGCAGTGGGATCAAGATTCGCGGCCAGCTTGGTAAATTTCATTAAGGTCGGACTCTTTTTGCATGATATAGTATCGTATAATTTCCACAATATGCTGGTGGCATTGTATAAGCTTGACTCAAAATCAAGAAGATGATACTATGGATGTAAACAATTACCACCATAAGCCGCCTAACAATGCCAGAAATCATGGAAACTGAGAGGAGATTGCAGGCTTGTCATATTCTTAAGTTTTTCAATTCTCGTTTAACGTTTCTTAGTCAGATCATGCATTGATAACCAAGATCAAAGTTTAATAGTTTTCCCGCAGCAGGTCATATTCTTTCAACATTGCGGATGCCATTAAAGCTAGCATCATGCCCTCTGTGTCGAGTGGAATAGCCACTAGTCTGCGCCGAACCAAGAGCACCTCCCACAGTAAATTATACTTGCTCTAAGTGGACCCTCTAATTCAAATCCAGATCAATCCTTTCCACGATTCATTTAAGTGGCGGTGAGAGTAATAGAAAGAGAAACGTTTAATGAGGTAGAAATAAGGGATAATACAAACCGAGAAATCCAGAAACAAGACATAGTTATCATAGATTGGAAAAGGAGGCATAAACTAAGCATATGCCATCACAAGATTCAGTGGTACTTTAAACGTCAACCGAACAGAGGATGATGCAGCAATGGCAATAGAAGTTTGATATCCACTGCCTTCTCAAGACAATTCATCCTACACTAGATCCTCCACGGCTTCATCAGTCTGGGGGCAGAACTATTAATTTTTGTTAGTCACTTGCAGTTGAGAAAAGGCAACAAAAAATAGAAATACCGAATGAGGTAAAATAGAAAAGGCAACATAAAGGAAGGTAAAAAGCATTCGACATGCTCTCTTAAACTATCCCAACCAATTAAGTAGAACTTCCTAATCTAGTTTTATTTTTACTAGGCTTTAGCAACTTTCCAACAAGGGTGTCGTGTTCAATTTTTTTGTGTGAGAATTCTGCAGCCACTAATCCTTCGCTCTCTCTATGCTGTGATCATCTCGTGACCACAAAAACTGGTTACTTATAATAGAGGGATTTGTATATCAGCATATGCAATATTTTTGCATACTCAGAATGTCTTTTCTTGTAAAATCGGTGTGAGAAACATCTTTTAAATGTACAAAGAGTGCCTTGGCCAAAAAAAGAAGAAGAAAAGAAACAGAGCAAGGACTAAAGCCATTGTTATTCATTCAAAAGTTAAGGGAGTATTTTTTTTTTTTAATTTTTTAACACCGCCAAAACAAGTAACGTTTAATAATAACATGACCGTCATGCTACACTTTCAAACTGGAACAGAATTCATATACCAGTGTCTAGCACAGTTATTTAAAATAACACTTGCCGTAAAAGTTAGGAAAAAAAATGAACTTCCCATACGGCAGGAGAATCGATCCTTAGTAGGGACCAAGGGAGATGGAAAGGATAAAAGAAGAAGTAAAATTTTGTGAGTAACTTACCAAGAAACTTGATAAAGTGTTCAAGTGAAGAACGGGCAAGGGGATGATCCCACTCCAGCGACTACCACGTCTGCTGATTTATCCGAATCTCTCGAAGAGAAGAGGGAGGAGAAGGGAGCCCATTGTGGAGTAGGGGCAGCTGCAGAGGAATTCTCTCTAGTTTTGGACAATTGTCTATAAAAAGCACCTGAGAGAATCGCAACTCGTGGTCCCATCACATATGCTCTTCAGTTCCAGAAGATTCTGCTGAATCAGGTGCATTAACTTTGGAGAGAAACAGTGCGTCATTTTGGCAACAGTGCCTATTTTAACATCTATGCTCTTGCAGTCTTTGATTGATATCACGGGGAGGAAAGGGAGGTGGAGCTACATGTCTTGCGTCAGCAGCACCCCCTTCATGTTGTTGCATCCATTTAGTCAGAGATATGTAAGGCAATAAGTGGTTCTGCTTGGGAATGGCCCACGTATTATCTCCTCTAATTTCTCACAACCATTTGTTATAATCTCCTTCAGATTTGGAAGGAGTGGTCAGCCACTTCCATTCCATCACTCTCTTCATTTTATGACAACTGGACAACTCCAATGATTACTCACCTTCCGGTAGCATAGCGTAGCCGTCTCCACTTGTTCCATCTACACTCATAGCAATATGATCGCCACTATTGATGAGTATACTCCTCTCTATCTCATCCATAAATCAAGGTGGCAATCGTCTGGTGCAACCATCACAAGCCTGTACCATCGGCAACTATTGTGCTCGAGATACCCCACTCCTGCATTGAACGTTTCCACATTGCCAACTGAACAATAAGTTACTCCAGCCCCGTTAATTTTACCTTCGTGTCCTCAGCTTTTCAATCGCAATATATTGCTAGTTCACCAGCTTTTTCAACACTCCCTCTGGTAATGTCTCGATCTTTGTGCCATCTAGGGTGAGGTACCTCGGGTTTACCAACATCTCCATGCCCTCCGGCACTTCTTTAAGACTATGAAATGATGTTCCCCATTTTGGTACATGAGATTGAAATTACAAATATAACTATCCATCTCCCAAGTCAGCCCACTCGCAAAGGAAGTTCACTAATCAAGTGAACTTTTTTTCACAAGCAGCAATCTGTGCGATATGGTTGTGTGCCTCGATCTCTGCATCTAAATTGAATTGACAAGTTGTTATACATTTATTTAAAGCTTTACATAATCGCATTTCACATATAAACCTCCCTCCCTCCCTCCCTCTCGTGTCTGATTACAGCATTATTTCATGGCCCGGGCTCAGCTGCACCCTCAGGCCTTCAATTTGCTTGATTTCTTTTAATGTCAATCCTCTCGTGTCTGATTACAGCATTATTTCATGGCCGGGCTCAGCTGCACCCTCAAGCTCTTCAATTTGCTTGATTTCTTTTAATGTCAATCAATTCTAAGAATGGACGGTAGACTATCCAGTTTGGACGCGCCTAGTATGGCTTGACCAATGGCTTTCAAAACTAGTTGGAGTTGAGAACAACTGAAGTGGAAGCCACTGGTCGAGCCAATTATGTAACTTATTGTTGATAAACCCAATAAAAATCTTCGCTCTTTGCTCGCCGGAAACATTAACCATCTTATGTGATTGGGGAATGCCTACCGGAAAAAAGGTCCAGAAACAAGACCAGACATGATCATTGCGTATTTTCTTGTTCCATATTGGCCGATTAAACAATTGAAGCGTTCTGTGTTTCTTACGGATATAGAAGATCTGGGAATGTAAGTAGATTGCACGGTTAAAATCCTAGGATAGGGCGTGACGAGTTGCAATAGAAAATTCATACAGGCATGCAATTGTACAATGAGGGTAAAATATGACGTACGGAGAGGAAGGGGACTGAAGCTCCGGTCCAATTGCTAATCTCTGGTGTCGATTTGGTCCTTCAGCCCCAGAGCACACACCCTTGACTCCGGTGACAGCCAAATATGAAGCGGTGTGCAATGGTGAGATGAAAGTAGGAACAAGAAAGACGACAGAAGAAACCACACAAAAGTATAGAAGTCTCAGAGTAACGTTTGATGTTCAGGATAGAATTCAGAATATGATAGAATTTATTTTATTTTATGTTTTGTTCTTGCCAAAAATAGGATACAATTAGATATAAAGGTGATATAGTTTGGATAACATCATCTCATGGGGAAATGGAATAAAGGTGAATGTGATTTCTAATATCAATAGTATAAAAGTTATTTTTCTCAAATAATAAACTTTTAAAATTGATAAAATTAAATAATATTTGAATTTTAATAAAAAAAGTTCAAAATAACAAAAAATAACGATAATATGTTTTTTATTCATTCCTATATTTATTTATATTTTTTTAATTTATATCTATCTTATAATATAAATTTAATATATATAAGATATATATTTATTACATATTTTACGTATTTTAAGTATATTAGTATAGTTTACTATTTCATAAAATTTATTAGAGAATGACGGAAGGGGAAAAAGAAATTAAAAAAGGAAAAAAAAAATAAGCAAATAAAAATGAAGTAGGTAAAAGCATCGAGAGAGATTCTTATCATCTTCATTTGTGTAATTATTTGGTTTATTTGCACCGATATGCCATGCATAACAAAATTGAAGACAATAGGATGTGAAAATATCCTATTTTATAATTGTGATTCGCCAAAAGGTAGATTGGATATAGATAAATCCCCGGATTTTAATATCATATTCTATTTAGTAATATCATGTCTAGAAATCCAAACGACCAAATGCAAACCGAGAATGTCCCCAATCTGCAAGAGCAACGCAAGATGACACTTAGCCCAACTCTACGTCCAAGGAATCTTGAGTTGTACGTGCCACTCTCTTCGAGCTCTTTTAGAGGAATATTTCCCTGTTTTCATAGGTGTTTCGGTATGGAAGTCTAACTACTAGCTCTCTCTCTCCTATTAGTGAAGTTGGTTTCGTTATCTTAACTGAATCCAAAATTATTCTCGTTGGCTGCGCATTGTGCTTTATAGGACTTCACTAATTCTGGTGTTCTCCATTCGCTTTGCAATTTATTGTCGTCAAGATGCTTTTCGCCGCACCAACTTTATCGAGCTCATAATGTTCCTTTCTTCCAATAATCCGATGGTTAATTTTGCTTATCTATACTCTCCTCTCATTCATGAAGTTAGTAAAACTATACCTTTCATATTTGCAAACTTCAACAGAAGTTCTCCAAGACAACCCCCCGTCTTGCTTACCAGAGTTTTGGGCTAATATACAGAGATTCGAGCACATCTCCGAAATATGTCTACAGAAACACATTGTCTGATAGCTTGAGAGACCACAAAGAAGATGACAAGATCTTTGGGATACTTTCTTTGGAAATCTGGACTTTTGACTATCATTCCCACCTGCATGTACATGATATCTGTCTTAGCAGCGAATGACAATGGTGAAGGTGCTCGCTCTGGCTCGCCACTTCTTAGGCACTACAAAGTTTGTCGTTGCTATGGCTTTTCATTGCATTATTATAATAAAATGTTGTTTCGTTACAGGCGGTACGTTTGCTTTATACACAATTATTACATAGGCACTCAAAGATGTGACTGCTGAGCAATTCAGATGCTGCATATCACTGCATATAATCTTACATTCCTGATGCCTCATTAACAAAGGAGACGACGGCCAGCTTGCTTATCGTGGAATTTTTCGAGAAGCATCGGAGCTCTCGTATATTACTTGGTTTCTGAAACGAACGTTCTAATGTCCCAAAATGCTAAAAGAACAAGGAAGTCATACGCAGCGAGAAGTCCCTGAGCTCAGGACCTGTTACACAAGAAACACCTCTAGACAATGCTCGAACAAAAGCTTAATGTTCATGGAGACTAATCCCCCTGCACGCCCGGTCAGCCTCCGAGTTGGGCGACAAGGTCGGTCCAGATGCCTCACATGGGACTAGACTCCCAAACTCAATATCTACTATTGATTGCGGATCGGCAACAAGCAACAGCATCTGACCGTACTTGTCGATGGCACAGCTACTTTTTTTCCTTTTGGTCGAAAATGGCACGGGTATGGACTCCGACCTTTCCGAGTACCAGAGGACAAGATATTTGGCGCTCTGCTCCAGTCAGAATGGGTTTCTGCACGACAACCTTCCTCAAGAGCATTAATTACAAGTTGGCTGCTCAGATGATTTCTAAGACGGTCAACATTGCGGATGCCATTAAAGCTAGCATCATGCGCTCTATGTCGGGTGAAATAGCCACTAGTCTGCTCCAAACCAAAAGCACCTCCCATGATAGATTATATTAACTCTAAGTAGATCATCTACTTCATATCCACATCAATTCTTTACACGATTCATTCAAGTGGGGGGCGAGAGATATAGAAAGAGAAATGCTTAATGGGGTAGAAATAAGGGAATAATACAAACCGTGAAATTCAGAAACAAGACATAATTATCATAGATTGGAAAAGAAGGCATAAATTAAGCATCTGTCATTACAAGGTTCAGAGGTACTTTAAACATCAATCGAGCAAAGGATGATGTAGCAATGTCTAGTTCTTAAGTTTTACTTTGTTAGTTGGGACAGTATGAGAGAGCATGTAAACTGCTTTTTTGTCCTTTTTTTTTTTTTTTTGTTGCCTTTGCTATTTTATCTCATCCAGTACTCCTATTTTCAATTTCAAACTCCTTTTTGGTTTTTAAATTAATCGCTGTACTATAATAAAAAATTAAATCAATGCAAATTAGATTTTCTCCTTTTTAGGTGTCATTAAGTGAATGGGCTAGAGATCATGTTTATGTAATCTCTCTTGAAATGCATTGACATACATATGTTGATAGATTTTTCATTAATAGTCATGTGGCACGATATTTTATAGAGGACGATGACGCCCTTTGCAAATGACTAACGAAATTTAATTGTTCTACACCCAGACCGGTGGAGCGGCAGATGATCAGCTAAGGATGAATTGTCTTCTTACAATAGTGGACGTCAAAGTTATCGCCATCACTACGTGGTCCGGCTCAATTGATTTTTGAAGTACCCCCGGTTCCTATGATGACATATGCTTAATTTATTTATGCTTTCTTTTCCTATTTGCGATAAGCATATTTCTTTCTATATTTCTCAGTTTGTCATCCCTACTTGTCACTCGCCTTTGTTTTTGTTGCTTGAATAGATACTCTCTCATGTCTCAACAGGTTTGATTTTAGAGTCATCATCTTGCAAATGTTTGGTGTATCTATGTAGCATGTGTATTCAATATGTTATCGTTTATTTCCGTTGACATGGCTCAACTTAAGATGCCTTTGTTAAATAATGATTCTACATAGCATAATGTTTACTTTCATTAAAAATAACTTCTTGTCTAACAGGAAATTTCTACTTTTTACCTCAATATCTTAATGTTTTTTCTAATCCTTGTACTTTTAATTTGTCTAATTAAGCTCTTCTACTTTTACTAATTTTCTAATCAAGTTTCTTTGATATTAAATTTGGCTGAATCCAGCTGGCATGGCCTCGTACAACAACGTAGTATGATGTGGACAAAATTTTGGTAATGTGGATATCCGCATGCAGTTTACATTGACTAAATTTTATCCACATTAATCTTTGACATTGTCTACATTGAAAATATTTTCCTAAAACATCCACTTGGGCATCCACGTATTTTATCATCATCGTACTTTGGTGCCGTCTGATGACCTTGTCCGCTGAATTTAGTCGGATTAGGTAAGAGTTGATTAAGAAACTTATGAAAGTAGGAGGACTCGATTAAACAGGAACTTTTCCCTTGTCTGAGAGATGCGGTTTTCTGCATGTTCAGCATAGGGTTGGTTGTACCACCTAATGAGGGCAGTCCCTTAAGCACTGGTCTTACAGCATACTCAGCCATACTCTTGCATAAAGGCGGACATTCACATTCACAAATTAGAAGCTTAACTAAAAGGATCAAAGTAAAATCATTAGTGGCATAATGGTTAGACATATATGTTATCTTCTTGAACATATCCATGACCAGATTAGTGATTCCGATCCCTTAGAAGTCACTGAATTGTAAGGTAACCATGTGTTGCCATGAACAGCATAGCCTAATACTAGCAAGTCAATGAAATTGATAGTTTCATTATGTGGAGTACAGTGCCTTAAACTGAAAACAACTATGAGTCAAAGTTCAGTACAATGCGTTTTAATCATGTGATGGCAACTGCTTTAAGGCAACGCAACCTAGTTGAAAGATAAACTCTTGCGAGCATTCTCCGATTGTTCAGAGACAGATTCAGTCATCCTGCTTTCTCAAGTCCAAAAGGCATAACCGAGAAGACAAAAGAAAGAAGTGATCATGTGTTCCTGTAGTCAATGCTCCTACGACCGTACGTGACCCTTCGATTCTTTTCAAAAGGATGGAAAATTCTAGGATCAAGATCAGTCATTTAAGTCTACATTAATCAAGTTTAGTTCAAAGTAAGATAATTGAATTCCTTCATACACCGGTGCATGCACTCTCCCCAGCTTCCATTCCAGCCATCGTATCATACGGAGGCTGACAGGTGAAACGCTAGTAATCCTCACAGAATGGCAAAAACCACAAAGACCGCAAATGGGAAGCTGCCTCCTAGAACCGCCACGAAAGGCACCAAAATCACACTCATTTGCGCCGCCTGAGCTACACAGCCATGAGCCACATTCCTCACCATGGTTGGAAAGAGCGCCGACTTGTAGATGAAGAGCAAATTGTATATGCCAGCCATGCCAAGAGCGTCGTCCAAGGGAAATTGGACATCTTTATCAAGGTTTTATTCATTTCTTTGCACTATATTTTTTTTTGGGAGGCATAAGGAAAAAAAAATCACGTTGCTTCTTAGAATTTTATTTTGATTCGAAATCTGTGATGATTCATTTGTGATTTGAAAAAGTTGTATCCGTAGCCATTTATTTTATTTTACTTTTGGATTGAGATGTTTCTTTAATCTTGCCTGTACAAAGACTCTTTATCGTCAATCTAATGAGATTTTCAATGAATTTGTTAGTAGAATTCTGAAATTTTGTTCATAGGATGCATTATAATTACATCTATTCACGAAAAGAAAATCGATGATCAAAGTTACTGATTATATTTTGTATAATTCAGAACTTTGATGGTCAAAGATAGTGATTTCCTCGGGGTTCATTACCTTATGTTAGCCGTGACACAGAAAACTAAAGAAGAATCATTTAAAAATAAAATAAAATTTGCGAAGCTTGGAACGGAATGACTTAGGTGACCGGATATCCATATTTCCTTATGGGGAATAAATCACAAATTCGTCTATTGGCAATCTGGGGCTTAATTATTTTGCATCTTTTTCGGAAAAGAAGAGGATGATGATATCATCAAGGCTAAAGTGGTGTGATTTACCAATTGTCTGCTAAAAAAAATTTTATGGCGACCATGGATCATTATGCTTCTCTGGAAATAAAAAACAACCTAGTAACCAGTTGCATGTTCATATATAAATCGTCTGTCAGCGGTTGATAAAAGGAAAGATCCTCGGAAAATTGTGTAATATTAGTCACGTCTAAGATGACGCGGTTGCTCCTTATCCCTCCTCCTGCTCGCAGTTCTCTCTCTCTCTCTCTCTCTCTCTCTCTCTGATTTCGCGTGTTTCAATCCCGATAGTTGACGCGCTACTCTCTTCATTTCAATTGTCGGTGTAAAATGTTTATCGAGTGCAGGATATCCTCCAGGATCACTACACCATGAAGCTTCACCTTGAATGGCTCTTGCCCTGCACAATCTTTTCATGTAGAGAAAGATTAACAGTGTACACAATTTTTCGGCTCTACATTATTTCTGTCCTATTTTGATGTTTGTTGTGGTTTCTGGGCTGCAGCTAATTCGAATGGAGGCAGATACCGTGACGTTTTAAGTGGTGGATTTGTTCCACCGCTGTGCAGTACCTATGTTTCTTTTTTATTAGAATGCCTCTTGAGTGGGATGATTTTGGTGAAGGGGCTCTGCCCGTAAGTATGCTATTACAATTGGAGATTCTCAGCTTTATCATTAGAACTTTCCACCTGAACAAGCTATGTAGATTATGTTTTGGAGTTTGTTGACTCAATATCTTGTTAATGGTTCTTTCAAGTATGCGCGTTTCCTTAGCGCCGCATAAAACAACACTTCTTCTAAATGATCCAGAAGAAGGATGGAAAAGAAAAATAACAAAACAAAGTGGGATGATGGGTTGAAGAATGTGATTGGTATGGGTTAGAGCTTTGCACACGCAATGCTTATTTCATGCCAAAGAATTATATTTGATTATCCCTTGCAACCTATGCCAGCACAGTGGGATATGAATTTTGCACAGAGTGAGAATCACTTAGTCCAGCAGAACTGATTTTGCCGCAAGATAGATCCCCTGGTTGGAACTTAATAATGTTCTTTCAGCGAAGGGAGCTTTCCTAATGAAACTCTTCAGTTGAATTGAGTCTTTTCTCTCACTGTCATCTTTAGTACAGTAGTGTTTAGATACATCATTTTTAACCTCCCATGGTGCTAAAGCGGCTTCGTATATTTGACTGGATTGTTTATGGGTCTTTGCAGTTTTTGAGCAACATGGATGAAAACTTGATGAGCGACCTGCTACTTTGAAGCCCTCAAAAGTGGCATCGACTGAACTAACTGTAAGTGAGTTCTGCCACAAGTAATGCATGGAATGCATAGTTTTATTCGACAACTAGAATAAAGCCACATCTCACATTACCTCCTGAAAAAAGTACTTTCATGATGGAGGGAAGCTGCACTTTGTTTTATTGATTCTTTTGTTTTTTTTCTTCTTTTTTCAGAAGCCTAAGAAAAAAAGGACACGGCATATTGATGGCATGCTACCACTCTGCGATTGAGTAATTATTTCCGTTTTTCCTTATTTTAATACAAATTAATTGAATTTTGAGCCTTTTCTAACCTCCCCCCTTGGCAAGTCTGTCTTTATTTATGAATTTGGTTGCAAAAACCTTCAACTTTGTGAAGATATGGAACAAATGATGCATATCTCTACTTTGTGCTGTAATTAGGTTGCATTGGTGAGTTTAATTCATACATTAATTATTCAATTGTTTGATGAATCTGCCTTCTACATGCGTTGTGATTTGTAATATCAGGTGCAAGTCAAATGCTCATTGACATACATGGACTTCAAGGGATGTGCAGACAGCGCAGCAATTAAATCAAGAGTTGCCCATGTCCCTAAAGCTTGTAAGGTTACATGCTTTAAATAGTTTGAAGGGTGACCAGAGACCGTCGGGTCTCTGTATCAATGTCAAACTATGTTATTATGCTCCAAAGCCAGTCATGGTTCACAATCCTAAAGCATCTTAGCGTTCGTGCAGGCATATGTAATGCCTGCTGGAATAAGTAGTTTTCCTCATTGCTTTCTATCCAAAGTGAGGTTTCACCTGGTGATGCTTGCAATTCATCAGAAGATACAACTTACTCACAAGATTGTAGTACTTATTTTGCTGGTCAAATGATAGTTATCACGTTGATGTACTTTTGCAACTAAGCACAGTTGCATTGCAAAATATAACTATATGATCTGTTGAGTATAGACTCATGTTTTGTACTTTTTGGATGTATGGTGCGAGGATCAGCCAAGGCAGCAGAGCATTTGAAGCAACACTGCTTGAAAACTGTCTGCCCTCAAGTCTATGCTCTTTGAATCGAAGAAACAATTGATGTCAAGTCTGATTTATGTGCTTATAAGTTACGTTTAAGACATGCTGTGTATTCTAAGCCATCGTGATGCCGCAAATATGTGTCTTCTGAATCTTGTTTTGTGACATTTTGGCACAACTTTCTGAGAAATCGACAAGGAATGTGCTTCTTAAAAGGTGAGCTCAGGTTGTAGTTGATCTTCATAAAACTTGATCGCCATGTTTCTTTTCTTGTTTAGTATATGATAGTGATGGGTTACACAGCTAGGGGGATTATGAAATTGCTTGGATCGACACTGGAGTTGGAAAGACAGAAAACGGAATGTTATCTTTGCTTCCTCTGTCAACTTCAGCACCGCCATATAAATCAGAACTCGTTGGTGATTTGAAGTACGCAGATTTCAAACGGTTCCAAGCCAGCTAACATGGCTTTTGCTTCTCCAACAGGAGTAGCGATGATGGTTTTTCACCCGATGAGCAAGACAGTCTCACAGGGCTTGACACAGTCGTATGTCGAACTTTCGGTGTTTGCAGGTAGCATTTGCAGGTACCACTCTGTCCTGACCCCCTTCGTCTCTGATCAAAGCAATCGAGACTGTATAATTCTTCATGATTGAATCTGGCCGTGTCCAACTCATATGAGGGAAAGAATTATAAATGCCTTCTACCTTTTGTTTTTCCACCCTGTCATTGATTCGGTGCATTCTAATCTTGCAGGGCGGTTTATTCAGCACTAAGCAGATTGTCCTCGAGCGACCTCTTTGTTAAGATTATTACAAGATTCATGGTTATTTGTAGTCACAATTTTATTTGCTTTGAGATTAGATACATATGTAATTCTACTCTACTTACGGCGAAAAAAGTAAATACCGTGTACCGAAGGGAAATGCCACCTCCACATGCTACTCCAGATGAGGTATGGACTAGTGACTACTGATAAGTATAGGGGTTAAAACCATGAAAAACTGCAAATTAGTACATATGTGACAAATTTATCCTAAATTAATTTTTTGATCAACAAAAACTCCAAATTGGTACACAAATGACAAATTTACTCCAAATTAATCTTTTAACAACAAAATACTCAAACTGATACATTTGTCACAAATTTACCATTCATTAGTTTCCATTAGATTAATACCACGAAAAATCACAAATCGGTACACTTGTGACAAACGGAGGATAAAAACCTAAACAAGTATATTCGTCAATTGACATATATCATCCAACTCAATAATTTGACACTAAAATTTAACAAAAATTAATGGAAGATGAATTTATCATATGTGTACCAATTTTGAGTTTTTGTACTCAAAAAATTACTTTGAAGTAAATTTATCATAAGTATACTAATTTCAGATATTTCATGATATTAACCCTAGGTATAAATCCATAGACGGTGTGTGTATAAGTTCTAATCCCATTAAAAGAAGTGGCACATGGGAAACATTAATGGTCATCTCCACTATAGTGGATTCCATTCTTAGGTAGCACCACCACCTTAAGGATTTCGCCATCTTTCTCTCTCTATCTCAACATGGACTTGTTTCTTCAAACGACCATTGCAAAGTAGTTTTCCTTGCATACTCGAAATCCTAGTCATGTCTTAAGTCTATTGAACGCTGGGCATAAGATGTTTATCCCTTCCGTATTTTCCAAACTAAGGACCCGAAACAAATGATCCAATCTTATCCGACTTCACATTATGTATGGCCGCCACTACATTGGCATTAAGAGATTATTCGGAAATACTATTTTGAGTTAATATCATGAAAATTCCTAAATTAATACATATATGACAAATTTAACCCAAATTAATTTTTGACCACCAAAAGCCTCAAATTGGTACACATGTCATGAAATTTATTTTGTATTAATTTCTGTTAAATTTTATCGTCAACTTGCTAAGTTAGATGATGTGTGATAGTTAACCGATGTATCAGTTTAGAATTTTATTCTCTGTTTGTCACATGTATACCGATTTGCGATTTTTTGCAATATCAATTTTATAATGAAATTTTTTTACCAAAAAAAAAAATATTTAATGAAAAATAATAAAGAGATAAATTTATTATAAATGTACCAAATTGAGGTTTTTTACAGTCAAAAGATTAATCTTGGATAAAATTCAATCAACGCACTCTCTCTCACCCCCACACAAACTTACATTTGTGATGAGTATAAAATTTAATCAAGAGTCACATTTATATCAATAGCTGTCGCGACCTACCCTCGGGGGGAGGGAACCGGTTTAGGGGTATTGCCTAAAAGATAGGCTTAAGGCCCATAATTAGGCACAGGCTCTCCCAAGCCCATACCCCGCGTGACATTGGGATATTTTTTAAGAATTTTGCATAAAAGGAGTCGCCACTAGCCTATTGGGGTCGGCTAGAAACCAAGTGAGGAATGGGAGCGTGCCTCACTTCCTACGTAACCAGAGAATCTAGGTTCGGGGATTTGATTACACTAATTGACCAATTAGTGCCCTTTCGGTACCTAATCTTGTTCGTTTTAATAAAATGATTTTTGGCTGACGGTTTGAATTGATTTTATACTTATCCACTAAAATGTAAGGTGACCATGCAGGTGCGCAATCATTAAAGTAATAATCATAACTACCAAGATCCTAATTGCAGTGAAATTAACACAAACAATTAAACAATTGCAAATATAGTAAAACATGTAAATTAAACAATGCAACATAATCAATATACGAGCAATTAAAGGCATAAATACACTATAAAGGTAATACATGGCCATTCCTAATCAAAACTTACATTTTTTTGGATTTTCGAAATTTTAAATTTTTTTTTTAATTTTTTAATTTTTTTTTTAAAAAGAAAATATTTTTTAATTTTTTAAAATTAATTTTTAATTAAAAAAAGGTGAACCGGGTCGGGTTCGGTTCGACCCGACCCGGTCAACGCGGATCGGGTCCGGTCAGAGACCGGACCCGGGTTCGGTCCAAATGGGGGGGGCCGGCCGAACCGGCCCGTCCGAAGGACAAGGCCCGGATTGGGCCCAATATGGTCCAATCTCTTTTATTTTTTTTTAAAAAATGAGGCCCACAAGTCCATAAGTCCCTAAGCCCACATGCAAAAACAGCCCAAGCCCACAAGCCCACATGCAAAAAATAAACCAAGCCTGCCAGAGTATGCCCAGCCCAATACGTCCAAAAACCCTAATCAAAATACCTAAGCTTGATTAAATAAACTAACAACCGATTAAGCATAATTAACTCACTAAGCAAGCGTTAGTGTGGTTACCCACCGGAATCGAGCGCAACCGGTACCAAATCGACGGGCTCGGCGCGAGGAACAACAAACCCCAAAGCGGGTCTCGGGTCCGGGGCTCGGAAACGGCCCAAAGCGGCCTCGGAAGTGGCTGGAATACCCACCCGTGGAGGCTGCGTTTTCTGCAAAAGAACTCACAAAACAGCCACAAAACACATCTACAAGGGCGGCAAGGCACGGGGAAGGTCGGGGGAGGTCCGGCGAGCTCAACCGGTGGTCGGAGGTGGCCGGACGAGGGTTGAACGGGGCTGGACAGCAGCTGGTTCGCGCGGAGGAGCTGGGCAGCGCACGGGCAGAGGTCGCGCGGGCGGAGCTAGGCTCGCGGGCGGCGCGAACGGCGGTGCGGGGTGCACGGGCGGCGCGGGTACGGGCGGCGTGCGGCTTTCCGGCGAGCTGCTGCTGCTGTCTTCTTCAATTTTCTGGTTTGCTGGTTTTTCACGGAGAAGAAGAAGAGAGGGGGGTTTCGTTCACGTGGGGGTGGGGGCTTGGGCGGCGACAGGCAGGAGGGCGGCAGGAGCGTCGTCGGGCGCCGCCACCGCCGTGCCCCTCTTTCCGATTTTTTCTCTAGGGTTTTTTTTTCTTCCTCCTCTTTTCTCTGTCTGTTCCACGCTCCCCCTCTCCTGTGTTCTTCTCTCTTTTTCTCCCTCTCTCTCCAGCCCCCCCACCGTTCTCTCCTTCCTCTGTTCTTTATTTTTGGTTTTTTTTTTCTTTCTTGCTCCCCCCACGCGAAGACACGGAAGGAGGAGCGGATGGGCCGGGCCAAGGCGAGATCCGGCCCGGCCCGGCCCCTTCCACACTTTTTTTTTTTGTTTTTGTTTGCTTTTGTTTGTTTTTGTTTTTTGTTTTTTGTTTTTTTTTTAAAAAAAACGACTAATTCCTAATTCCGCGATTAAGCCCTAAATAAAGATTGTAAAATTTAAGTGTCAACAGCTGCCCCTCTTTGAATGGGAGCTCGAAGTGGTTCCTTTCAAAGACAAAAGACACCTGAATTATTTTGACGATAAAGAGACCCCAGGTGCATAGGCACACGTCAGGTCGACGGAAAGGACTTATAACTATGGAAGCGCGTCTTGTCAATAAGAAGAAAACTCTGGGATACAAAGCTCTCCGGGTCATGAGAAGAAAGGGAAGACTCCAGGATACAAAGCTCTCCGGGTCATGAGAAGAAGGGAAGACTCCAGGATACAAAGCTCTCCGGGTCATGAGAAGAAAGGGAAGACTCCAGGATACAAGGCTCTCCGGGTCATGAGAAGAAGGGAAGACTCCAGGATACAAAGCTACCCGGGTCATGAGAAGAATGGAAGACTCCGGGATACAAAGCTCTCCGGGTCATGAGAAGAAGGGAAGACTCCAGGATACAAAGCTCTCCGGGTCATGAGAAGAAAGGGAAGACTCCAGGATACAAGGCTCTCCGGGTCATGAGAAGAAGGGAAGACTCCAAGATACAAAGCTCTCCGGGTCATGAGAAGAAGGGAAGACTCCAGGATACAAAGCTCTCCGGGTCATGAGAAGAAAGGGAAGACTCCAGGATACAAGGCTCTCCGGGTCATGAGAAGTGGAGGAAGACTCCGGGATACAAAACTCTCCGGGTCATAAGAAGAGAGAAGAATGAGGTCTCACCGTGTACGAACGGGTTTCGACTGGGTATGATAGTCTCACCGTGTATGAACGGGTTTCGACTAGGATGAAGGTCTCACCGTGTACGAACGGGTTTCGACTGGGAGCGGACAAGTGTGGTTTACAGATGAATCCACCAATCTTAGAAATGGCATGGTTTAAGGCCAACCATAAACCTTTGGAGATGACATGGTTTAAGGTTGACCATGAACCTTTGGAGATGACATGGTTTAAGGCTGACCATAAACCTTTGGTTTTTTTTTTTTTTAGGAAAATACCCGCTAACCCCTTGAAAATTGCATGGCTTCATTGAGGAATCCTGTCAAACTCAACTTGAGCAAGTGTCATTAGAGACGTCATCAAGAGACGTATTGGCAATATTACAGCATTAATTGAACCAACTAATCAAGCTAAGTTCAACTTAAAAAAAAAAAAAAAAGTATTCAATGTCAATTAGCATCATGTAGCGCAAAATTGTCATATTTCTTGAGGATGTATCATTAATCATCAAATTCTCTAGGAGTCAAGTTCTTATCAGAACGGCTACGACTCATAAAAAATGTTCATTAAACATGCCAAACTAGAGCTTCTTAGTCAGAAAGGGCTTCTCGCACACTCTTGATAAAATAGCTGCTTGATCCCATCTATTCACATGGGAAATAACTGATTGCGGGTGGTATCTCACATAACCCACGTCAAAGGCTTTCAGAAACATTCGCAATGAGCACAATCTAATCGATCAAAAAGGTCTTTTGAAAGGACCGCAATATAGGCTTGGTTAGGACTTACACAAGGGAATCATTGCTTTGAGGCCAATTAAGGACCATTTGTTGCTATCTTCATCGGGTTTACAAGTCGAGAACTTGGAAAATAAGATAAGATAGAATTACTTCCACTCCTTCAAGCAATAGCTTCTTTGTGGCATTCTCATTTTCACTCAAACCATCCCAATCAGAAGAGGCTTCGGAAAATGGTTGTAATGTTGGCTCAGGAAAGGCTCAAAAGGCTTAAACTTTTCAAGGGGGTTTTTTAGAGCTGGTGATCATCATGGCATTGTGACCAGGTCAATCGATCTTTTGAAGTCATTTGGATTTTGGAACACAGCGCATCTCGAAAGTTCCTTTACTAATCATTTCTGCATGGGAGCTTTGCTCCTTTTTCTAATTTCCTTTGCACTTGCGATGATTTTTTACGCAGGCACTTTGACTTTCATCATTTTTTTTTTTTTACATAAGATGCAGTCTTTTGGCTCTTTTTTCTTGACGGGCATTGGCCTTGCTTTTACTAGGCACACTGTTTTTTCATGCCCCTAATTTGTCGAGCTTTTTGCTCTTTGAACTTTTGTAGCTCTTATGACTTTCGAGATGCTTTTCACATTGTCTCATGACTGTCAATTGTATTTGGTCAAATTCTTATGACTTGCCCCAGTGAAAGGGGATGATCACCGCTCGGGGTTCAGAAATGAATAATCAGGCCCAAATTGGTTAAAGCAATAGGGTATCAGTGTTTGGGTAGAGAAAGAAATGCTCTTCTTCACCTTGGGATGAGTCAAGCTCTAATGAGAATTCCTTTGAAGCTATCGCCAGAAAATTGGTGTGAGTGAAAGTAATAGAATCTTTCTCAATCTTTCGCTTTACGACATCATCATAACTCCTTGTGCTGCCCCAATGTAAGGTCGTCCTCAACAAGGGTACTTTGAATGATCATTTTTTTGGTGGCCCAAAGGGGTAGCAAGAGATTAGTGCAATACTTGGGATTGATGAAGGGAACACCTTTATCATTTCGATCTTTGCGCTCAATGCGAATGAATCATTCGTCCTAAGATAAGGTCGATTGTCACTCAACTCTCAAAAGTGTTTGAAGGATGTGTCTGGAAATGGGCTTGCCTTTCTTCATCCTAAGTACTTCTCGTTTGGCATGGTTAACATTTCACTCTTTCGAGATCATCTGAGTAGATCAATCTCCATAGGGAAATTTGATTTTAAATGAATAATCCACAAGACGAGAAAACAATTTTGAGATAAAAGAATACTCAAAAAGTTTGCAGAAATTTTTCTTTTCTCATTTTTGTGCTTGTCTCTAAGAAAGCGCCAAAGGTTTTTTTTTTTTTTTTAAATGGAAAATTTCCCTTTTTTTTCACTTAAAAAAAAATTGAGAAGAAGGGTACTTACCTGTGGCATGGCGACCCGGTAATCCTGTAAAGAACGCAAAAGAATATGTTAGCACAAAGATCTTTAGGGATTGAAATGTTGGAAACGATACATTATTACCCTTCATTCGCTTTTATCCTTTGAGGGCTAACATCTCTTGGATTCATCCTCGTGTATATTTGGTAACTTGACATTACCTTTCACTTACATGTACCCTTAAGCGTTTGATGTATTCCTATCAAGAAAAGAAAGAATCATGTTAGAGACGCTATCCAAAATGAGCAATTGGAATCGACACCATTTACCCTTCACATGTTTTCATTCTTCAGGTATGAACTTTGCTTGAAGTTGCTAGAATTTATTGAAAAATGGCTATGCGGCCCTGATTTTATCCATAAAGAGCACTTATTTATTGTATACAACAATTCACAAAGTTTGATTCCTGTTTTGTTTTTTTTTTAGATGCTCTTTTTGAAGAGATGGTTAGCTGACAAGGAGCTTGAAAATTTTATATATGGATCATGAGATGTGTTTTTCAAGATTTTGCTTTGAAAGGAGAGTGGGTGCTCCTTGTTTCTATATCTGAGGATATTGTTCTTTAGATGCTTTGCCCTTTTACTGCCTTGATGGAAGGTGCTGCTTCTACGGTCAAGGTGCAACATTTTTCATTCATCACCCTGTAAGAAGAGGAGATGAAACGAGTTATCTCCATACTTAGTTAGGTTCAATTTAGGAACGATACATCCTTCTTGATGAATCTGACAATGTTGTTCCGGCACATTTCATTTTTGGGGAGATGAGAGATTTTTCTAAATCAAACGTTGCTCTCCCACTCTTTATTTGACAAACCTTTGTTGTGTTCGAATTCGTCCTGTATCAAAGAAAAAGACATGTCATTTTTTATGCTGAAGAGAATCAAGTTTAGGAACGAGATACATCCTTTTCAAAGTCGAGCGATCAACATCCCAAGGTATCTCTCATGGAGGAATGGATAATATTGCCCCTCTATTTCATCATTTGAATCTTTCTTTGTTTAAGATGAACGGGACTCAATAATGCTCCATCGCGTTTGTTGGAACGTTACAAAACTTGAAACCCCTGATGTCTCCTTGACAATGAAAAGAAAATCATGTCAGAAATGGTATCAGAAATAGATAATTGGAATCGATACAATTTACTCTTCCTTCGAATTCGTCCTTTTGAATACCTGGCAACTCCCTTCATTTCTCTCATCATGCAAAGTGAGGGCTATTTTGGCATCTAAGGCATTTGCATCACGAATCTCTAATGTTGATTGCGGAGAACTCTTATAGCCAAATGTTCAAATGCTTTAATTGCCAAAATGCGCAAGAGCCCTAATACTAGCCTTTTAGTAACATATGATGCGGCTCTTGATAAAACTCATAAAAAACAATTTGGTGCTGGCAAAGCCCAATCTCCAAATAAAATAAAATAAAAACTTTTAGAACGGAATTCAGCTTTGTTTTGCCTTTATGGAAAATTAGCGCCTATAATGCCTCGACACATGCTTAATCCTCAAATTCCATGAGTCTACACTTTTATCTTTTAGAAAAGGCAGATGTCGATCTCAGATAAACTCCTCATCCTACCGGAGAAAGCGATTTCGTGTAGAGAGGGCTTTGAGCAAAGCTTTCTTAAAATTCATTTTGGAAGGTAGACAAAAAGGTTCGCTTGAAACATTTCTGAATTTGTTTTTTTTTCTTTTTTCTTTTTTTTGGGGGGAGATGATTTTCACGAAATTGAATTCCATCATGAAAAAAAAAAAAAAAAGTCGCATGATTTACCGAAGCATCAATCGGATTCGCGATCAAAACCCAAAATGGAAAACAAAATTCTTAACAAGAATAAAAACAACGATAAAATGCAAGAAACTCTTGTATAGATAAGAGTAAAAATCAACTCTCATTCTAGCCCTAGAATTCACATCTCTATATATTCAAACACGAGAATGTCATGGAGCATCACGTGTAGCCTGCAAAAAGGTAACAATGTCAGATAACCGGTGAATGAGAAAATGATCTCTTAATGAGGTCGCTTCTTACAACAAAATCGAGATGACGGTACATGCCCCCAAAGTCCTTACTATGGGATTTTGGTATTTCGCCAAGATTTATTATAAAAGAAGAGATCATTAAAATAATCAATCCACGGCCATCAATCGAATGTCTACTTTTATTCCAAAAGTTTTGCATGCACAAATGGCATTGATTTTTTTTGAAGAGATTGATTTTATGATTTTACTCTTGCAAAAAATGCAGTGACTTCTATTTTGAGAAATCTATACAAAATATGATTTGCATTTCAGTCCCTAAAATGTGAGAAGGAAAGAGTTTGATAAAAAATGCAATCTCAATTTTTGTGCTCCAATATATAATTGCAACTTGAAAGCTTTTTTTTTTTTTAAATGATTTTGAGCCCATAACAAGAAATTTAAACAAAACCATGTGTTCAGCAAGGCCAAATCAAAGTGTTTAGAACTTGCATTCAAGAATGATTGCCAACTTTTTCTTCTTCTTTTTTTTTCTTTTTTTTTAATCAAAAGCCTACAACACCGAGGGCATTCGATTAATTTCCGCGAATTTCAAGATGAAAATGCAATACAAAATGAGTAAATAAAAATAAAAATGATACTTACAATGGGTGCCGACCTTTGTCTCATGCTCTTTTTTTTTTCAATCACGTAGACATGCACATGGAATGTGGTTCGATTTCTACTCTATACGGCCCAAAATGGAGCCATGGGATCACAGGACTGAACCAACAAGCTCATGGCTAGGTCGTGTTACCCATGACTCCGGCTTCGTCAAAGAACCGACCCGTGTCGCATGCTCACAGACCGGGGTGGGTACCTTCGACGTGAAGAAAGAAATTTCGGGGTTAAGGTGGGCGACTCGTACTACATGCTTGTAGTCGGAGTGATATCCACCTTAACACCATCCTAAATGATCCTGTGCAGCCCAGGTCCGGCGGCAGGTAGTGCGTGCTATAGTGTAGTGCAATGCAAAGGAAATGCAAGCATGACAATTTATAGGCAAACAACACTTCATAAATTCAAAACATAAACATTTATTCCCAACTCCACACCTGCAAGACAAGGGGTTAACAATCACTCCTCCCATTATAACTCTCAACTGCAAAACATTTAACACCTAACACGTTAGGGACATACCCAACATCCTCGCTGCCAAACAAAAATATTTTTGAACAAGATTAATTTTGGCCTAAGTCCTCTAAGGTCTAAAACCAAGTCCCCAGCGAAGTCGCCAAGCTGTCGCGACCTACCCTCGGGGGGAGGGAACCGGTTTAGGGGTATTGCCTAAAAGATAGGCTTAAGGCCCATAATTAGGCACAGGCTCTCCCAAGCCCATACCCCGCGTGACATTGGGATATTTTTTAAGAATTTTGCATAAAAGGAGTCGCCACTAGCCTATTGGGGTCGGCTAGAAACCAAGTGAGGAATGGGAGCGTGCCTCACTTCCTACGTAACCAGAGAATCTAGGTTCGGGGATTTGATTACACTAATTGACCAATTAGTGCCCTTTCGGTACCTAATCTTGTTCGTTTTAATAAAATGATTTTTGGCTGACGGTTTGAATTGATTTTATACTTATCCACTAAAATGTAAGGTGACCATGCAGGTGCGCAATCATTAAAGTAATAATCATAACTACCAAGATCCTAATTGCAGTGAAATTAACACAAACAATTAAACAATTGCAAATATAGTAAAACATGTAAATTAAACAATGCAACATAATCAATATACGAGCAATTAAAGGCATAAATACACTATAAAGGTAATACATGGCCATTCCTAATCAAAACTTACATTTTTTGGATTTTCGAAATTTTAAATTTTTTTTTTTAATTTTTTAATTTTTTTTTTAAAAAGAAAATATTTTTAAATTTTTTAAAATTACTTTTTAATTAAAAAAAAAAAAAAAAGTGAACCGGGTCGGGTTCGGTTCGACCCCACCCGGTCAATGCGGATCGGGTCCGGTCAGAGACCGGACCCGGGTTCGGTCCAAATGGGGGGGCCGGCCGAACCGGCCCGTCCGAAGGACAAGGCCCGGATTGGGCCCAATATGGTCCAATCTCTTTTATTTTTTTAAAAAAAATGAGGCCCACAAGTCCATAAGTCCCTAAGCCCACAAGCAAAACAACCCAAGCCCACAAGCCCAAAAAAAACATAAGCCCACATGCAAAAAATAAACCAAGCCCGCCGGAGTATGCCCAGCCCAATACGTCCAAAAACCCTAATCAAAATACCTAAGCTTGATTAAATAAACTAACAACCGATTAAGCATAATTAACTCACTAAGCAAGCGTTAGTGTGGTTACCCACCGGAATCGAGCGCAACCGGTACCAAATCGACGGGCTCGGCGCGAGGAACAACAAACCCCAAAGCGGGTCTCGGGTCCGGGGCTCGGAAACGGCCCAAAGCGGCCTCGGAAGTGGCTGGAATACCCACCCGTGGAGGCTGCGTTTTCAGCAAAAGAACTCACAAAACAGCCACAAAACACATCTACAAGGGCGGCAAGGCACGGGGAAGGTCGGGGGAGGTCCGGCGAGCTCAACCGGTGGTCGGAGGTGGCCGGACGAGGGTTGAACGGGGCTGGACAGCAGCTGGTTCGCGCGGAGGAGCTGGGCAGCGCACGGGCGGAGGTCGCGCGGGCGGAGCTAGGCTCGCGGGCGGCGCGAACGGCGGTGCGGGGCGCACGGGCGGCGCGGGTACGGGCGGCGTGCGGCTTTCCGGCGAGCTGCTGCTGCTGTCTTCTTCAATTTTCTGGTTTGCTGGTTTTTCACGGAGAAGAAGAAGAGAGGGGGGTTTCGTTCACGCGGGGGTGGGGGCTTGGGCGGCGACAGGCAGGAGGGCGGCAGGAGCGTCGTCGGGCGCCGCCGCCGCCGTGCCCCTCTTTCCGATTTTTTCTCTAGGGTTTTTTTTTCTTCCTCCTCTTTTCTCTGTCTGTTCCACGCTCCCCCTCTCCTGTGTTCTTCTCTCTTTTTCTCCCTCTCTCTCCAGCCCCCCCACCGTTCTCTCCTTCCTCTGTTCTTTATTTTTGGTTTTTTTTTTCTTTCTTGCTCCCCCCACGCGAAGACACGGAAGGAGGAGCGGATGGGCCGGGCCAAGGCGAGATCTGGCCCGGCCCGGCCCCTTCCACACTTTTTCTTTTTTTTGTTTTTGTTTGCTTTTGTTTGTTTTTGTTTTTTGTTTTTTGTTTTTTTTTTAAAAAAAAACGACTAATTCCTAATTCCGCGATTAAGCCCTAAATAAAGATTGTAAAATTTAAGTGTCAACAATAGCTATCCAAATGTATTAAACTCCAAAGACGGGTTGGACGTTGCAATCACGATGCCAAAGAAGAAAGTTAAAAATAGTGGTCCGCAACAAAAAGATGTCTATCCCTTACCAAAAAAACAAACAAAAAGATGTCTATCTCCTCCCTAAAAATGGGCTACTATTTATAATATTAAGAACAAACAAGTTCATCTCTAATGACTTCTTTCTTCGATAAAGATATAAGGAAAAAAATTCATGCCGCTTCTTAGAATTGTATATTGATTCAAAATTTGTGATGATTCATTTATGATTCGAAAAAATCGTCTCCATAGCAATTTATTTTATTTTATTTTTGGGATTGAGATGCTTCTTTGATTTTGTTTATAAAAACTCTTTATCAATCAATCTAATAAACCACTGAGATTCGCCCTAGTGGCCACTCTTCCAACATGGAAGGGGGAGGTGAGGGGTTCAAATCCCCACATTCTCATGGGTTACCTCCCCACCTTCTCAGGGGGTTGGGGTGGGGACGCGTAAGTTTCAAGAGTGGTTTCAACTCCCACGCCCTGTAAGAGGCAGGGCAAAAGTCTAAGAGTGAGTGTAGAATAGTCCTAGAGTAGGACTGACAAAAAAAAAAATTCAATCTAATAAGATTATCAATAAATTTATAAGTAGAATTTTCGACGGCGGAGGAGGAGGCCGCGGGGGTGCATGGTTCCGGTGCTTCACGCTTGAGAGCTCCATCTGCGAGGGGAGGGCTGCCGAAGATGTCGCCGGAGAGGATCAGGATGGCGGTGGGCGGGGAAAGGTTGGACGGCGTGATGGGGAGGAGCGAAGAGGAGGAGGAGATGCTGGTGTTGGAGGACGGCGCGTTCCAGATCGCCGAGGGCGGGGGTGGCCGCAAGTTGGGGTTTAGGAGAGGGCAGAGTCTAGGGAGCGATGATTTGTTGGAAAAAATTATGTGGACCAGGGTAAGCGGCATCCGGTTCATAATTTGATCGGGTCGATTCGTGTCGTCAAACCAGGAGAGTTGCGGCGGCGATCAGGCTATGCTTTTGATTGATCCGTTTGTCCTCGTCTCTGTTCTAGTTGTGTCCGTTAGAATTCAATATATTGGAATCTGGAATTTACTGATGGTCATGGGAATTCGACATTGCGCTTTTATACAGATATATGGCAGAGTAGGATGTGATGATGATCAATGGCTATGGAGCTCCGAAATTATGTCATTTTTGTTAGGGGAGTGCAATACAATTGCTATGCATTTTTAGATATGGAATTAATTGAATGCTCTTAGAGTTAGAAGATCAGTGATAATGAAAAGCTGAATATGCTAACAAGTGATTAATTATCTCCTAGATTCTGGGAAAGATGGGAAACTCACGGATTGGAAAGATCTAGATTCCAGGTAAATTCAGTTGGACTGGTGGTCTTCTGCAGTAGCTCTTTCCATTCATAATTGATTATGGCTGCGCAGAACCAATGGTTGTTGCAACGCTTGAAATTCTGGCTAAACTGAAATTGCAATTGGCTGATTATGTATTTCTTAGATTCTGGGAAGGATGAGAACAAAAGTTTTGAGGATCTAGAGTCTAGACTAATCTGGTTGGGCAGGAGGTTTTTTTCCTGCTAGCTGATTATCTATCATTTTATGTGGAATTTTTCTACTCTTTTCTCTGTTTTCTCTTCTCTTCATTCCATTTTATCTCTCTCTAACGATATCTCTCTTCACGCCACTGTGGATCAAGGAGCCAACAATTCTTCATCACCCGCTTTGCATATGCAAACTTTTCACGCTGTTACATTTCCTCCGGGGTCACTGATTACCGTATCGACCTGATGTTATCTTTGTAGACGGGAATTCATGTTCTAATGCTTATGATTTCTGCATCTGTGGAATAGTCTTGTGTGTGTATGAAATCATTTGTTCCCTTCCTGTTTATGGGGTGCATACTACACCGTTTGTCTGTGGTACCACAGATTTTAGATAAAGTGAAAATCGGATCTATATATGGCACCATGGTCGGCATTACTAAACAGGGTTTGGCAGTAACAACATGGAGTAGCCTGAAGCACAGAATATTAGCTTCAGTACAAGTGGAAAGAACCTTTGCTCTCTTTGTTTAGGAATTGTAGCTGGATGAGAGTAAAGAATTTTAGGCACGTGTTTCTTTCAACGATTAGTTTTTGATAGAGTATATAGATTTATTGAAGTTACCAGAATAATCCTCACTCCAAAATCTGTAATAGCCTTTTGAATTTAGAGAGAATATTTAGTTATGAAGGAAACTCAGTCTTTCTTATTATCATTACTCTTTCATGGTGTAACATTCGAATATCCTTTTGAGGAGTATGCTTGATATGCATAGTTCATTGATGGTGTGAATTTTTGGCAAAATTGAGTGTTTAACATGGTCTAGGTGCTCCACTCATGATTTCATGTTGTATCCCTCTTTGTTTGGTCAGTGTGTGTCTATTTTCAGCGATTGTGCTTATCCTCATCAATGTGGTTATATCTATGTACTGGATAAAGTATAGCTCACATTGAGGGGAATGTTAAGAACCATGCTGACAAAACTGTGAGTACTATTCCTAACAGTTAAGCTTTTGACAAAAACAATTGTGTAACATGTAAAAGAGTAGAAGAAGGAAAAATGTCGATTCGGTCCCATGCCCTAATAAACCTATGGGAGTCTATGTTGCGAGGATCTAGAAACCTTTAAGTTTCCTTAACAGTAATTAACTAGAAAAGGTTTTCTGATAGGCTACTTTCAAGTGGTATACCTAAAAAATGCCTTGCCTCCTTGAGAATATTCAACATGCCTTTCTTCGTTCATGGTTCGATATTCTGGTGTCCTGGGTGATCTATCCATGACCAGGATGAAGCTTGGGTGAAACTAAGTGGAGGTCCGAACCGACTGATGTTGAAGAATCAGCGGATGAGTTGTGGTTAGGGGTGAAATGCCAGCCAACCTTCCTGCAAAAGATCTTTTTTACCATCAAATGGGTTGATAAATCGGCCAAAATAACCATGAGCAGCTACGATATTATAAGTTTCTTCCTCTTCTTACCCTGAAAAAGCAGGGGCACCTTGCGTCCTTGAACCGATAACATGTGACCTTTGATCGGAACAACGCCACACGTGATGCTTTGAAAAAGCCGTTTTGCTTTAGAGCTGCTTTTGTTGGTCCCAAGGGAAATGGGGTGACAAAGAGCAGCTTGCTTCTCCAATTGGATCATTGCTCGACTCGATGGGTACTTCTACTGGTTTGCCGGAGAAGCTCTTGTTTTTCTTTCGGGAGTTGCTTGGTGGCATGGACACCTAGCCTTTTCTTATTTATAGTATTTGTACATTGATTATATACCAATGGATTGTTTCACCTACTTGTGCTAGAGTGTTATCTTGATCTCATAATTTTTGCTACATGATGAGATTCTTGTATCTTTTTCCGGGGATGAATTTTTTTTTTTTTTTTTGCTTTCACTAATTTGCCAAAACATTTGTTTGTGATCACAACAACGCATTTGTGGTAATAGTAAAGGGCCTAGCTATATGGATCCTTTCTTTGCCATTACAAACTGAGTTCATGTTGTAAATGTTCTCCAGGGCTGAATTAAGCAGGCTAAGGCTCTTAATGGCAAGCTTGCATTCATCTATACTACACAGAACAATGAGCATAACGACTTGACAAGAAATATTGATTTGATTTCGTTCATGTTCTTTGAGCGTTGTGCATTATTCTCCCCTTCATTCAATCTTGCACCGTGAATATTTCTCCCAGCCCTAATCAATCGCAACTAGGATTTCCGATAACAAACCTTTCCCAGTGAACAGTATATTTCCTTTTCCCTTCCACCTGACCTGTTCTCTCGTTTCATCCTCTTCTGGTGCATCTATCCCTTTTCTTCTCCTTTTTTGGGCACCTGTAAGAATTCTATATCTAGGGTGGGTATGTACCTCATTAGAGTAATTAATCATGAATACTTGTAATTACCATCCACCACATGAATCTGATGCGTATTTATAATTCTGACCTGTCAACCCAAGTTTGTCTCTGCATAGCACTTTGATTTCAGACCTGCACCTCTGCAACGGCATGCGTTCTCACTTATTACTTGCAGAATGTCTTCTAGGTGTTGTCTGTTACCGAAATCGGCATCACTTTAATGGAATAAAATATCAACATCGATTTTCATTTTCAGAGTTAGTGTTTTGTGTATTCGATGGCAGTTTTTGGTTTGATATCTTCTGTTAAGCGCTCTTTCTAGCCTGCTCAGAGCTTGATTAAAGTGTAGTCACATGTAGTGGCGTTGTTAAGTAATTCGGGTAGCTTTGCGTCTCTGCAACTGTGTTTCTGCCTAGTTTGTTCCACGTTCAGAATTGCTCGGTATGAACACGCTTTATTCTTTCTCACAGTATGTAACTTACACTTCTCCCACAAATGCATTCAGTCGCCCATGGAAGAAACATGGAAGGCATTGTTTTGGAGTGTTGCACTTGCTAAAAGTTTTCACGGGTCAGTTTGCTTCCGCCATGCCATTATGTCGCCTTTGGGATATGAGAATGCAGTGTTATGTTCAAGGGACTCTGTCAGCCTGTAAACTGCCAGGGGCCATCTACACAAGATTTGTGGCGGAATGCCGGTGACCGTAAGGCTGCTTGACTGTCTGAGTTTGGAAAACTGAGTAAACTTTATAGCAAAAAATGGCACTGCTGAGGCACTCTATCAACTCACTGGTTAGCGGTAAGCGATTAAACGTAAGTATAGTCAAATTTGGACAAAAATAATATATATTTTTACTCTAGTCCACGCAAGTATATTATGATACGAAAATCATAGCATTCTGTTAATCGACGAAAGCTAATTGAATGTATGTTAAAATAATAGTCACCGAATAAAACATTCTTTAGTTGTGAGAATCGTCATTGATAATAATATCCGACGTGAACCAATTAGTTATGTCAAATTAATATTACTAGGAGCTTAATAAAGATCCCTCGATAGTCACAATACATCCCAACATACTGTAGCCTAGCTCGATCTCATTTGTGGCCCTAAATAAGGTCACCGGGAGATTATCATTTGACGAAGCGAGCCCAATTAAAAAATAATGCTCTAAACCCGGCTGGGGCAAGCCTAACTTTGCTCTAATTTTTCTTAAGCTTTAAATAGCATCATTTTAAGTCATCTTAAATTTTTGAAAAAGAACTTTTTTTAAGTATATTGATGGGAAAATTGAAGCGGCTTGGCTCAATTTGTTCTGCAGAAAGTAAACGATTTGAAAAATATTTTTCTAAAAATAATCTTTTGTATCGCTTAAAATAATTAATTAATGAAAAACATATTTATTATCAATAATAATTTATATTTAAGCATTTTCGTGGACGATGAATTTTTTTTTCATTTGCTCAATTTTAGGAAAATATTTTTCAAATCATTTATTTTTCACAAAATAAATGGAGCCTAAGTTACTTTACATTAAAATAAAATTTAGGGAATTAAAAGGATTGAAGTATGAAAATCGGAGCATATCAGTGATCCCACTTGCATGATCCAACGGTGAATAAAGAAACATGCAAAGCATATCTTAAAATCAAAATCCCACACATTTTTTTAGAATATTACCCAACTTTCTAAGACATACATAAGAAATTATAGGGTTTTCAGATGTGCTTTTGCCTCGTATGGCGAGGATGATACACCAGGCACGTTATCAGGTTCGGTATTCATTTTTGCCAAGAAGCATATCTTAAAATCTGCTATGGTATGACCAAAAAAGAAAATCCGGTGGGGAAAATAAAGTAAAGGTGCACATTTTTCCCAAACATGCAAAAAAATTGGTTTAACCCAATTTGGATCCACAAATGTCCGGGTTGCTTCGGGTCAACACTCTTGTGAAGAATCCTTTTTTTTTTCTTGTGCTTGAATCCTAATTTAAATTTTGGAATGGTTAGAAATATGATCGAACTAATTCTAATAATCTAGACATTTGCTTGAATGATAGTCGGAAATTTGGAGTGGGCATAAGTTCAAAATATTCAGTCTTGTTAGCCAATATATAGGTAATATCCTAAGGAAATATACAATTGATACAACTTTTAAAGGATGTCTCTTTATAGTTAAACTCTAAAGTTGGATAGGTATCACATTAAAAATTAGAGCTTTATTTCATCATCTTTTTCTAGGCAACTGATCGCTTTGACTCAAAAAATCGGACATTTCTTTTGTGAAGTTTCTACCCCTGACATGCTTATAAACTTTTATTATTGTTATTCATCAATTTTGTTTTTAGTTTCAAATCAGATTTAGGCTCTATTTGTTAAGCAAAAAATGAATGGTTTGGGAAATATTCTTTTAAAAGTAATCGGTTGCATCACCTGAAATAATTAGCCAATGATAAATATTTAATTATCAACAACAATTTATGTTTGAACATTTATGTGAATGATGAAATTTTTTTTATTCGTTCATTTTTGTGAGTGATTCAAGCAACTATTTTTTGAAAAAATATTTTTTAAATTATTCATTTTTCACGAAATAAAAGTGCCCACAAAAAGATTGCCTGTAATGCACTTATGGCTAAGTGCTTGCCAACTCTATCATCAGCTATAAATAATCCTTCGTTTGTGGAGGGACGAAAGTAACCCCCCATGCAAATACCTAGTGTCATAAAAGTGAGGAGGAAGGGAGAAAAAATGGTCATTTGATCCTTAATCCATCGTGCAAATATATTTGAATTAAAAAAAATTATGTGTTGCAATGTCCTTTTTCTATAAAGAAATGTAAAGTAAAGATGTTACTTTATCTTTAGACAGGGCTTTACATAAAGTGGCCGCCTACTTCGACCTATACCGTTGTAAGTCTTTATTCCGTTCTCACCAGTAATTATATTGTATTCCTCACGCAACTCAGCAGAGACCAGCATCTAACTTCTACCCATTTTCCTGATCCTTTCGTTCTTTATATGAAGGCGCCTTCAGTCCTCCTCCTCGTACGCATCTTTCGTTTGTGCAGCAACCGGACCGGAGCTCGGGTCCTCCTCCTCCGGGTATGTTCTTTTACCCTCTTCATGTATGCCTGTCTGAACTTTCTGTTGCGACTCGTGATGCTCTATTATAGGATCTTAACCTTGTAATCTAGTCAAATTTCCAGATCTTGTATATCTCTAAGAATCAAAGTTACACTTCAATTGTTAATCGGCCTAATATAGAACAGAAAACTAAGCACTAACTCGTACCAAAAGTCATGTTTGGTCCTGTTTTGGAAACAACTATTGTGGAGTTCTTAATTTTTTTTAATCGGAATTTGTTCTCTACTACATAATATGGTTCATGTTTCTAGTGAGGACAGAACGAAGACTTTTATTGCTTTACCAAAAATAAATTGCATAATTAGCTGAGTGGTCAGTCAAATGCTTCGTCAGAGATGCTTTAGATCCATGTTTGAACTCTCAACTCAAACTAGCTTTTGGAAGCCACCGGTCAAGCCATACTTGATGCTTATAAACTGGAGAGTTTACCATGTATCCTGAGAGATGGTTTGTAAAGAACCCAAGTAAATGGAAAAACATGAGGGTGCAGCTGAGCCCGGGCCATGAAGTTTTGCTCTAAGCGGAGTCAAGGGGCGAGATTAGGGGCTGAAGGGAGAGTGCATGATAGAGAGACTACCCAAGAAAGAGTGCGCACACCCACGAACATTAAACAAGAAAGAAAACCACGTTCCCAATGAGAAGATAACATTGAAAACACAACAGAAAGTTGTTACAAATCTGAACAGCAAAATTTCTAGAACCCAGTTAAGCATGTTTTCTTCATATCTGAGAGTGAAAAGAGAAGTTGGTTAGAAATGAGAGCGGGGGTCACTGAAGCATGGCCTTTTTTTCTAAAAAGAGTTGGGGATTGACGGAGACTTTGACCCAATTCCCAGTCCAAATTTAATTAAATATCTTACAGGCCCCGACGCCATTCTTCACCCCAAAAAATTCAAGGTCTTCCTTGAAACATATCTGCTCACTCTTTTGTGGGATGCAGAAAAAATGCCCAGAGAGAAGGACTCCTTTCGGGATTATGTAGAGTTCCTGCAGAACGACAGGTGGAAGTGTAAATTCTGCAAAAAGGATTATGCCGGAAGTGCAACCAGGATCAAGGCCCACTTAGCCGGAATTGGAGGATACGGGATCAATGGCTGCAAGGACGTCAGCGACCCCGTGAGATTGGAAGCGAGAAAAGCATTGAAGGGTAAAGGAGTGGCAGAGTCGAGCAATGGAGGAGAAGGCAATGTTGAAGAGGGTTTGCATCTGCCTGTGACTGCAAACAATGAAGAGGCTTGGAGAGAGACTTCATTCGCTGCCATGCCGTACCCGAGCTCTGATGTAATAAGCACTTTAGGTTCATCAGCCTTTCCTTCGTTGCCTCAGACGAATTTGCTCAGTCAGTCTCTTCCGGCTCAAAGTACGATCCCACTAAGGGACCTTTCATTCTGGCCACAGCAACCTCAATCTCATGCTGGTGATTCTTACCCTCAGCCGCAAAATTTTAGTTATCCCATCAGCCGGCCAGATCTCGCACCTGAAGTTTTGATTAACATAACACGACCACTCAGTGCAGGAGAGGAAGAACCCAATACAGAAGTTCCACAAGGTATGTGCATCTCCCAATTCAGCATATGTCAAAGCTCAGCTCATGCAAGACGCATAAACTGTTTTCTAGTCCTTACCTAAGAATAGGGATATAGGCACGACGCTCAGATTTCTATTAGTATTGGAAATCACAAAACAGACCGGAATTGATTGCAAGAGAGGAGTTTGATGAGAGTCGGTTTTGCAAATGAGCCGACAAATGCTTTGAAGATCACCTACGTAAAGAACATTCGCTTTTAAACAAATGATAAGAGTCATGTGAAACACGGGATCTACAAATTGAAGTGTAAGAACTTGTCGCCCACATTGCTACCTGTACATAAGTTCACCTGATTAGTGATTTGTGAGATGGACAATCATGTCGATACACTTATAAGCATCGGTCTAATTTTAACCTCATGCACTCATATTTCATCTATTTTACCTAATGAATTACCAAAAGTACTTCAAATTGAGGGGGATGCATAGAAGGCAAGCGTGTATTTGGTTGAGCCCTTTCTAGTTTTCAGAATATTTTCAATGTTTTGAGGGGACTGGCATTGACTTGACTACTTTCTAAAAGTCGCCGAAATTTCCTTGTTTCCCCTTAACGAGTCGACGGTATACGGATTTACCTCATAGTTCTTGGCCAAGCAACACGTCTCACGAAAATCAACAACACGAAATCTAAATTGGAAATAAATTTACGAAAGAAGAGTTCAAATTATTGGTGTTTTTTCCTAAATCCCGTTAGTGATTAAAATTGTAGTGCTATATAGAAAATTTAAAATTGAGATGATCGAGGAATTATTTTGTCGATTGCAAAATGGGTGGATGATGCTTTGATTAGAAAATGAAATCAAGGAATAAATTTCTTAACCGATTTGCTAATTTATTCATGACATATGTGCTAGCATAGTATATCAGTCTTTTTAAATTTATTGTTTTCTCGGATCAGCTTTTAGTGACCATTCTTAATTTTTTCTTTCATTGGCTATTATTATTAAAAAATCAACATAAAACACATATTATCGTCCAGGTTCATGATATGTTATCTTAAAAAGTTCATAATACATTATTTTTGTCTTATTTGGAGTAATTGATAGTCTATGAGGAGAAAAAAAATCATAAACACATCGTATTTGATTCCTCTATTTTATCAACGATAACTATTTTTCTATAAGTTTTTATTGATTTGGCCACTTACAACAATCCAATTAGTTCTCCAAGTAAAAAAATATAAAAAATAAGAATAAAAAAAAATATAGACATTCCATCCTTTGAAACCAACACCTTTGATGTTATTTGAGGAACAATAACTTCTATGTGCCTATTATGGATTTGCACCCCAGGATGCGATTTTTTAATCTTTTAAAATTTCTAAAACAGATTTCAATTCATCCGATATTCAACTCTTTAAAAAAATTAAAATTCATTGAAAAGCAGATTCTACTGGTATAAAAAAAAATCATAAGTTCGTCTTTTTATTCCTCTATTTTATCAAGCATAACTATTTTTCTGTAAGCTTTTATTGATTTGCACCTCTAATTGCAATTTTTTAATGTTTTGAAATTTTCAAAACAGATTGCAATTCATCCAATATTCAACTCTTTCAAAAAAAAAAAAATCAAAATTCAATGACATGCAGATTCTACAGGTTCAAAGAAATTATTGTTATCCAAAACCTATCGGTTCTAGAAAAATTTTATGATTGATTTTCAAATTCATGATGATGCTTTGAGTTAAAAAATTTTATAAATATCTTATTGGAAATATATATGATTACAAGTATATCTAGAAGTTTTGTCTCCTAGAGTAATCGCTCTAAGTTTACAATGGACAGGTAAATCTTGGAATTCATACGGTACTCAACTTTTAAGAATTCTGAAATCTCATTGGTATCCATAGAGTATTCAATTGCTTCGAAAGGTCATTGCAATCCGTAATATATTCAGTTCCTATAATCGATCTCATTGTTGTTATAAATGCAATGGCAAGCCCTGTTTCCTCCAGTTTTAATCACTGGCTCTTCCAACTCTTGTTCGGAATAAATCCTACATAAATGAAGGGCTCATATCATTGGTTATGAAAGGTATGGGAAGATTTTCTCCATGAAAATGATACTTGGTAGCTTTATATGTGAAATGCAAAATAATCAATTTGAAGTGAAAATGAGAGAAAAGGAAAGCCCTGACAAGGTGGTTCTGAAAAATGAGATTTGCAGCTAGTTGGATTGGGAAGGAGGTGGTTATTGCTTGAGGGAGAGAAAGGGGAAGTAGACAGTTATTGTAGGCAAGAATCGTTAATAATTTGCTAGTTATTTCTCATATGATTAGAGAACAACCAACGCAAGTCTATGTCTGTAGGCTTTATTAGATAAGTCTTCTTATTTTGTATTATAATGATGGCAGAGCTCAGTTCAACTCCCATGCTATCGAAATGACACAAGCACATCCATCTAAGAAATATTCCACATTTGTCAAATGCGTCCATAAAATATAGCACTTGCACATATAACTATTTTCTGACAGCGTACAATAAATTATTTGCTCTTTCAATGATTCATATCCTTTAATTGATTGTTTTCACATTCAAATGCCACCTATATGAGACTTTAACTAACAGCACCTTCAATCATCTCAAATTTAAGTTATATGAATATATTGCTTGTTTTCGTGTTTTTGAATAAGTATGGTTGAATTGTTGGGACACTAACGAAAGTGCAATAATGGGACTAAAGATTGTCATGCATTGCCTCCAAGCCATCAATAATATGTCGTTTCGTTTTTTCTAGTGCTATTAGTTACCATCACGTTTGGGTGACGTTCAAATGGGTCTCCCACCAATCAATGATCTAATTGAAAGCAAGTATAGCTTCTTTTTTGTTTTTTTATAGAAGAGTTGGTACATTAGTCTTTGTACATTCGATGTGGAAATGAGGTATATCTCCCTTTTTTGAATTTAATTTTCAAAATTCTACTTAGGGTCTGATTAAGGGGATTTTTATTTTTTACTTCTACTCTTAACTTATGGGGTTGATCTAAATTTTTCTTGTATTGTGCTGCTCGAACTTTTCAAAAGAATAGGTACATAAATGTTAGCATCTATATAAATATATAATAACAAACTCTTTCTTGAGGGTTGCCTTTAAGAGTGACCTATAGGAGTCTAAAAGTGCAAGAGATTGATTATACCATTTGCAAGTAGTATTTTATTGCACTCTCCACTCATTTTGCCTTCAACTAGGATTACTAACCCCATTCAATACCATGAGCTTCATCTTTAAAAAAAGATCAATTTAATAATTTTTAATGTTGCAAATTAGCAATTATTGAAAATTTTAACATTTTTACTCTTCCTATAAAGTATTTCTTTAAAATATTTTATTATTTTCTCTCAATATTACGGTAATGCAGTTTCTTTTGTTCAAAGCATTAAGATTCGTATAAAATATGATACATTTTAAGGAGTAATTTATGCTCAAACGCATACTTAAATTTTCATATTTGTTTATTAATATAAAATATAGGGAGAACCACGTCCCATACAGGCCTAAATATCAATGCAACCCTGTATGGCTCAAATATCAGTTCAACCACCCATCCCATAGATACCCCAAGAGCCAAAAGGCTCAACCCAAACCTACAGCAACTAAACCCAGCAGACCCAAAACCCAAAGTAAAATCTAAACCCAACGTACCTCAACTATAC
The DNA here is from genome assembly GCA_007663325.1 of Eucalyptus pauciflora. Lineage (NCBI taxonomy): Eukaryota > Viridiplantae > Streptophyta > Magnoliopsida > Myrtales > Myrtaceae > Eucalyptus > Eucalyptus pauciflora. The sequence continues at coordinate 2,298,567 of VMYD01000413.1, read as the reverse complement.
CCTCTCATCAAACCCATTAAGAGACCAAGCGCGGCAACAAGGCAAGTGCTCGCCCAGCCCCAAATACCTCTGGCCCAACCCTGCCCGCCCCCGCGCCCCTTGCCATCGCCATCATTTGATCCTTTATTTACAATCTTATACTTTATCAATTTTAATTTTCTTTTTTGGGTCTGAAACTTTATCTAAGTTCATTTCGACATAATTGCTGGTTTCTTCTTTTCATGAATTCATTTTGTTTTATGAACACTATGTTTCCATAAAGTATTATAAGTATTTCCTTAATGTTAGATGCGAGGACAGAGGATGCAGTCGTGATTAGTCGAGCAGGTAATGGTGGGCTTGTCGATGAGAATGTGCCATCTCTGAAAAGAAAGCGGAAAGAAAGAAGCAATCGAGAAGTTGTCAACAAATGTTGCCACTGTAGCTTCCGAAAGTTATCAACGACACATGCTGCAAGATGTAGGAAAAGTTCACCCTTGTTAACAACAGAACTAGTAGGTGGAGAAAGTAAGCGGACAATCCAAAGGATTTGCAACTATTTAATGGAGGATGAGATTGTCATCATTGGCATTTATGGAATGGGGGGAGTTGGCAAGACAGCCATTTTAATGCATGTCCACAATAGAGTACTTGAGAATCCTGCCTTCAATGATGTGTTTTGGGTCACTGTACCTCAAGAGTTTAGCATTTGTGAACTACAAGACGAGATTGCCAATGCAGTCGGACTAGACAATCTCTCAAAGGATAGGGACGCGAAAAGGAGGGCGTCCGTGTTGAATAGGCATTTAAAGAAGAAGAGAGCTGTCTTAATGTTAGATGGCCTATGGATGCATTTCGACTATGAGGAGGTAGGAATTCCAGTTGAGAAGGGAGGCATTAAGTTGGTACTGACGACTCGGTCACTAGATGTATGTCATAAGATGCTCTGCCAAAAACAAATCAAAATAAGTCCTCTATATCAGCAAGATGATCATTGGGACTTATTTTTAAAAAAGCTTTGCTTTGGGAGAGACCTCCCTTTAGAAGTTGAAAAAATTGCAAGGTCCATTTTGGATAAGTGCGAGGGTTTGCCACTTGGGATCATTGAGATTGCAACTCTCATGAGGGGAGTAGAGGTAGTGCGCGAATGGAAAGACCTATTGCAGAAAGTAGAAAATTCGATGATGGAACTTACTGTGCTCAAGAAATTGAAACTCAGTTACATGAACTTGGGTAATCCACAATTGCAACAATGTTTCTTGCATTTAATACTTTGTTTTGGACAATGTGGTTTCATTGAAAATGTTTTGATAGAGTCTTTCATAGATGAGGGCTTGTTAAGTGGAATAGCCACCCGGCATGAATTGCACGACAAGGGTAAAATCATATTGGACAAAATAAAAAAGGCTTGTCTGGTGTTGTTTAATGAGTACGGACAGTGGATATTAGTACACCCCTTGATAAGGGACATGGCATTGCAAATAGTGATGGGCACAACTCACATGGTCAAGGCCAACATGGGATTGAAAGAAATTCCAAAGGAAGAGTTTTGGACCGATAATCTAGAGAAAGTCTTTTTACAAAGCAACGATATAAAAGAAATCCCCTTCGGCATATCGCCAAATTGCCCTAAACTTACAAGGCTATCGTTGAATGATAATATGTTTTTGGAAGCCATCCATGAATCTTTCTTTAGGCATCTAAAGGGGCTGAAGGTTCTAGATCTCAACAACACTGGACTCACGGAATTACCTGACTGCATCTCTCACCTGGAGAGCTTGGAAGCACTATTGCTCCAAGGGTGCAAGAAATTACGTCGGATACCTTGTGTACGAAATTTGGGATCCCTAAGAAAGTTGGTCATGAGTTGGTCTACAATGCTTGAAGAAGTGCCTGAGGGGATGGAGATGTTGGTTAACTTGAGTTACCTTGACCTACGTGGCACACGGATCGAGACGTTATCAGAAAGCTTGTTGGGGAAGTTGGTGAACTTGCAATATGTGGCGATGGGGAGGAAATGCAATGTTCAAGTATTAGAGAAGGTGGAAGCACTCTATTGCTTTGTTTCAAATGTTGAAACATTTAACATATGGGTGAGGTTTCTCGAGCAAAACAGCCCTCGACCATATCAACTGTGGCTGAACGAATTTGGAGACTACTTCTTTAGGGATAAGCGCGAAAGGCATATAATCATCAAAAGTTGCCATAGTATTGCGGCAACAGTAGATGGAGAAATTGGTGGGGATGGCTGCGCTCTACTTCCGAAAAATGTGCAAGTATTGGAAGTGGGGCGGTGCGATGGGGTGACAAGTTTGTGCAAGGTAGGGCCACTTGATAATCTAGATGAGCTGGAGATAAAGGAATGGGAGAATCTGGAGGAGCTGGGTGCTGTCCACTTCCCTCGCCTACGGAGACTGAATATCACTCGGTGTACCAAACTGAAGCATTTCTTGAAGGAGGGGCATGAGCTCCGATATCTACAATGGATTAAAATCGAGGGCTCGGAGGAACTAGAGGGGATTAATATAGCGGCACCTTTTCTTTATAATATAGAAGTGTACAGGTGTCCTAAAATGAAGTGGGTGGTGAAATGGCAGTGGCTGGCCACTCGCCTTCCAAATCTGAGGTCCATTAAAATAGAAGATTGCGAGCAATTAGAGGAGATATTAGGTGGGCTACCACCGATCGGTGCAACTTGTTGTCTTACAAAAATTGAAATAGAAGGATGCAACAACCTGAAGAGGGTGATGATGACGCATGACATGTCGCTCAACCTTCCTCTCCTCCAACATGTAAGAGTCGGATGCTGCATGGGTATAGAGGTGGTAATAGGCACCGTTTCTAACATGACACAACCCTCCTTCCTAAATTTAATAAGCTTGACTCTAGAGGATCTTCCGGAGCTGGAGAGCATATGTGAAGGGACCGTGAGTTGCCTTTCAATCCAATCTATGATGATAGATCACTGTCAGAAGCTGAAGAGGCTTCCTCTGCTTGACGATAGAACCCGCGATGATGAATATATTTGGATAGATAGGCTGACGTGGCAGTCGCTGGAGTGGGACCACCAATCCTCTTTCCAACCTTCACTTCAACACTTAGCCTGGGATTATGGTAAGTCACCCGCAAATTTTTAAATTTCTTTTATCCTCTCCATCTCCTGCGGGCCCTTGGAAGGATGCGCTCCCGCGGTACAGTAAGTTTCCTTTTTGTTTTTGTTTTTGTTTTTTTGGAAACTCAAAACCACACTATTAGACCCAATATGTATGACTTTTATCACAACTCGAAATAATATCAAAATGGTTATATTATTACTGAAATTTCGGTAAAGAAAACACTCCCTTCACTTTGAAAGAATTATAATGACAATAGTCCTCGCTCTTTTTTTTCCTGCCTATTGTACCTTAAAAATACTACACTTCTTCTTCATTTTGGTAAATTATGACGTTTAAAAGTGCCCAAAATATCGAGGCAATTCTTGACTTCTACTTCATGAGTCGGGCGAGTTTAAGGGAGCATGTTAAATGCTTTTTACATTTTCTTTTTGTTGCCTATTCTGTTTTTCCTCATCTAATACTTCTATTTTCGCTTTCAAACTCTAACCTGCTTTTTAAATTAATCGCTGCACTTTAATCAAAAAATTAAACCAATGTAAATTAGTCTTTCTCGTTTTTAGAAAGGAACACCTGTTCTTGGACTTCCAATTGCATATTTGCACATATTGAATTTCTTTCTGTTTAATTTGATTAAGCTCGATTAGTCAGGGAAGTCTCTAATTTCTTCATATTATTTACATTCTCTCTTTAATTTGATATGTCAAGGAAGTATCTAATTTCTTTGAATTGTTTTTTGTAAAACCTCGTGAACAAGGCGTTTCCAATTGGCGTGATCAAAGGATATGTGTACGTATTGAAAATTGCGACACTATTACGGCAAGGGTAGATGGACTTATCGGTGGGGATGGCCGCAATTTACTTCCAAGAAATGTGCAAGTACTGGAAGTAGGAGGGGGCAGTGGGGTGACAAGTTTGAGCGAGGTAGGCCCACTGGAGAATCTAGAGGAGCTGGTCATAGAGGAATGGGAGAAGTTGGAGGAGCTGGGTGCTGTCCACTTCCCTCACCTGCGGAAACTGAACATCACAGACTGTTCCGAACTGAAGCGTCTCTCAATGGAGGGACAAGGGCTTCCAAAATTACACTGGTTTACAATCACAGGCTCAAAGGAACTGGAAGGGATCGATTTAGCTGCGCCCAATCTAAACTTAATGGAAGTGTGGTGCTGTCGTAAAATGAAAAGAGTGATGGAATGGGACTGGCTGACCACTCGCCTTCCAAATCTGAAGTCCATTGAAATATTTTATTGTGAGAAATTAGAGGAAATAATAGGCGGGCCATTGTCAATCGGTGCCCCTTGTCTTCTTACGGCGATTAAAATTGGAAGCTGCAACAACATAAAGGGGGTGCTTCTAACGCAAGATATGTTGCGCCACATCCCTTGCCTCCGAGATATAAGAGTCGACAGCTGCAAGGGCATAGAGTTGATAATAGGCACTGCTCCCAACATGATGCAACCCTCCTTCCTAGAGTTAACACACCTGACTCTATGGAATCTTCCGGAACTGAAGAGGATATGTGATCGGATGGAGAGTTGCGATCACATCCAATATATTAATTTATACAATTGTCCGAAGCTGAAGACGATTCCTTTGCGACTGCGCCCACTTGACAAAGGCCTCCTTTCTCCTCCCCCCTCCCTTGGACAGATTGTGACAGATGAGGAGACGTGGCAAGCGCTGGAGTGGGACCATCCCGATGCCTGTGTCTCACTTGAACCCTTCATCGCGTCTGTTGGTGAGTTACCCACAAGTTTTTCATTTCTTTTATTCTCTATATCTAACGATCGATCTCCCACAGTACAGTAAAATCACTTCTTCTTTTTTCCGAACTTTATACCAACTATTAGGCCCATTGCGTATAACTTTTTATTATTGCTTGAAAGTATATCGAAATGGTTATATTATTATTGAAAATTAGTTGCCGTGGCATTGTTCAAAGAATAATAATTGGCAATTTTACTTAAAAGTGCCAAATTATCGGGTCTAATTCTTAAGTTCTACTTTATTAGTTGGGACAATTTAAGAGAGAATGTCTAACTGTTTTTTTTTTTTTTTACCTTTTCATTCTGTTACCTTTTCATTTTAGCTCGCCTAGTACTCCTATTTTCAATTGCAAACTCCTTTTCGGTTTTTAAACTAATTGTTGTACTGTAATAAAAAAATGAAATCAATGTAAATTAGTTTTTCTCATTTTTAGGTGTCATTAAGCGAATGGGCCAGAGATCGTGTTTTTATAAGCTCTATCAAAATGCATTGCCATACATATGTTGATAGATTTTTCATTAATAGTCATGTGGCAGATATTTTCTATAAGACGATGATGATCTTTGCAAATGACTAACAAAATTTAATCGTTCTAAACCCAGACGAATGAAGCCGTAGATGATCAGCTGAGGATGAATTGTCTTCTGACAACACTGGACAACAAAGTTATCGTCATTTCTACGTCATCCTGGTCGATTGATTTTTAAAGTACTCCGGTTTCTGTGATTACATATGCTGAATTTATTCTTGTCTTCTTATCCTATTTGTGATAAGCATCTCTCTTTCTATATTTCTTGATTTGTCTTCCTTACTTGTCACTTGCCTCTATTTTTGTTGCTTGAATAGATACTCTTGAGTTTCAACCCAATATGCCATAGAAGGTTTGATTTTAGAGGGACCATCTTGCAAATGTTTGATGTATCCACGCAGCATGTGTATTCAATATGTTATTATTTATTTCCATTGACATGGCTCAACTTTGGATCCCTTTCTAAAAATGCATAATTTTTGCTTCCATTAAAAACAACTTGCTTTTCTAATAGAAAAGTTCTACGTTTCGCTCTTACTTTTACGCTTTTTTCTAATCCTTGCACTTTTAATATATCTAATTAATCCATTTCACTTTTATAATTTTTCTAATTAAGTCTCTCTGGCCCCAAATCCAACCGAATCTAGCTGAAGTGGCCTCCAACAACATGAGAGTATGATGTGGATTATTTCTTTTTTTCAATGTGGATGTCCACGTGGGTGTTTACATTGGCTAAATTTTATCCACATCAAACTTTGATATTGTGTACTCCTATAGCTTTCCTCACACCTTTATGTGGGCATCCACATATTTTATCATCATACTTTGGTGTTGTTCGGTGGCCCAGTAAGCTGAATTTGATCAGATTTGGTGTTGGGGGAATTAATTCAAATAATTATGAAAGTAGAAGGGCTTGATTAGGCATATTAAAGTATAAGAGTGTAATTAGAAAAAAAGCGTAGACATTAGCCATTTAACAAATTTTCATTTTTTTATCAATTTTTTTAGTTTTTCCTTCTTTCTTTTCCTTCTTTCTTGGTTCAAAGGGCCGGCCGTGGTCGCAGGCCACAAGGTGAGGGCCGACAAATCCCTCCCCCCACCCACTGGGCAAGGGCCACAAAGCCCTCAGTGTTTGGGGGTAAGGCTTGCAGCCGGATCAGGTAAGGGCTCGCATGCCCTCTCTATGGCTGGCGAGGGTGTTGCTTTCTTCACTCCTCCTCCTCTTGGGTTCTTTTCATTGACCTTAGAAGATATCTTCAAATTGATGAATCAAGCGATTCTACCACCATGGAGGATCAAGATGGGATTCTGTTGAGCAGCCTCAGTGTTGTCTCCACCAATCCTTAGGAAATTGAGCGTGACGTCTAGCTGAGGCCTTCGACGTACGCTTGCTTATCTTCGTCCTCCGAACCAACCCAATCCCCTTGGTCAATTCCGTTGAATTTCTTTTGCCGTGGATTGCGTCGCGTGTGCATTCTCATGACACCAAGGAACGGTAGTGTTAGTTTGGTCATTCCTTTCATGCAAACTTTCAAGACGGAGTAGTTGATGGTCCTTAATGCTTTTCTAAATGCCTTGAGAGCAACACCACCACCCTGGGAGATCTCCAACAGTTAACAAACAGAGCCTAGTACTGAAAATGTAAATCAGTGCGTTACTAGCAATCCCTAGCTGCGATTTTGCAAGGCAGGAAGAGTAAAGAGTAATTTTATTAAAGAAAAACCCGGCGACAGGACTCGATATTAGCATATAGGACCATTGCTCCACTTATTTGGAGCAGTGGGATCAAGATTCGCGGCCAGCTTGGTAAATTTCATTAAGGTCGGACTCTTTTTGCATGATATAGTATCGTATAATTTCCACAATATGCTGGTGGCATTGTATAAGCTTGACTCAAAATCAAGAAGATGATACTATGGATGTAAACAATTACCACCATAAGCCGCCTAACAATGCCAGAAATCATGGAAACTGAGAGGAGATTGCAGGCTTGTCATATTCTTAAGTTTTTCAATTCTCGTTTAACGTTTCTTAGTCAGATCATGCATTGATAACCAAGATCAAAGTTTAATAGTTTTCCCGCAGCAGGTCATATTCTTTCAACATTGCGGATGCCATTAAAGCTAGCATCATGCCCTCTGTGTCGAGTGGAATAGCCACTAGTCTGCGCCAAACCAAGAGCACCTCCCACAGTAAATTATACTTGCTCTAAGTGGACCCTCTAATTCAAATCCAGATCAATCCTTTCCACGATTCATTCAAGTGGTGGTGAGAGTAATAGAAAGAGAAACGTTTAATGAGGTAGAAATAAGGGATAATACAAACCGAGAAATTCAGAAACAAAACATGGTCATCATAGATTGGAAAAGGAGGCATAAACTAAGCATATGCCATCACAAGATTCAGTGGTACTTTAAACGTCAATCGAGCAGAGGATGATGCAGCAATGGCAATAGAAGTTGGGTTAATACCCTAAAAAACCCCAAACTGGTACACTTGTGACAAATTTACCCCAAACTATTTTTTTGACCACCAAAAACCCCAAACTGGTACATACGTGACAGATCTACCCTCCGTTAGCTTCCGTTTGATTTTTCCGTTAATTTTGCTGACGTGGTTGCTAACGTGGCAAGTCATGTGGAAATTCATAAGTTTAATACCATTAAAAACCCCAAACTGGTATATTTATGACAAATTTACCCCAAACTAGTATATTTACGACAAATTTACCCTAAATTAATTTTTTCGATCATAAAAAACCTAAATTGGTACCCGTGCGGCACATTTGCCCTCTTTCAATTTTCCCAAATTTGACCAAGTTGTGATGTCCAATCAATTTTATTTTATGGATTACTCTAACATTGCCTCAATATCATTAATACTTGATTTTTTTTTTCTTTTTATTGGAATCATTATTAGAAAACTATTCAAAGGCTACCAAATGTGCACTTCATTCTTGTGCCGAGAAGATGCCCATTAACTAAAGATGGACAGATCGCTTGGGCACATATACAATAGAATCACACTCAAAGCACACCTAAAATTAGCGACAAACATAAGTGATTTTGGTTCCGGCATTTCAATGAGCATGTGATGTACGAGTCACTCATACCATTCACATGCAAGTTCCATGTTAAAATTTTGACACACTTACGATTCAAGGTAGGAAAGACTACGTAACGCCAACGAGCATGGTATGAGTGACTCGTACATCACATGCTCGTTGAAATGCTGAAACCAAAATCACTTATGTTTGTCGCTAATTTTAGGTGTGCTTTGAGTGTGATTCTTTTGTATATGTGCGCAAGCGATCTGTCCATCTTTTAGTTAATGAGCATCTTCTCGGCACAAGAATGAAGTGCACATTTGGTAGCCTTTGAATAGTTTTCTAATAATGATTCCAATAAAAAGAAAAAAAAATCAAGTATTAATGATATGGAGGCAATGTTAGAGTAATCCATAAAATAAAATTGATTGGACATCACAACTCGGTCAAATTTGGGAAAATTGAAAGAGGGTAAATGTGCCGCACGTGTACCAATTTAGGTTTTTTATGATCGAAAAAATTAATTTAGGGTAAATTTGTCGTAAATATACCAGTTTGGGGTAAATTTGTCATAAATATACCAGTTTGGGGTAAATTTGTCATAAATATACCAGTTTGGGGTTTTTAATGGTATTAAACTTATGAATTTCCACATGACTTGCCACGTCAGCAACCACGTCAGCAAAATTAACGGAAAAATCAAACGGAAGCTAACGGAGGGTAGATCTGTCACGTATGTACCAGTTTGGGGTTTTTGGTGGTAAAAAAAATAGTTTGGGGTAAATTTGTCACAAGTGTACCAGTTTGGGGTTTTTTAGGGTATTAACCCATAGAAGTTTGATATCCACTGCCTTCTCAAGACAATTCATCCTCCACTAGATCCTCCACGGCTTCATCAGTCTGGGGGCAGAACTATTAATTTTTGTTAGTCACTTGCAGCTGAGAAAAGGCAACAAAAAATAGAAATACTGAATGAGGTAAAATAGAAAAGGCAACATAAAGAAAGGTAAAAAGCATTCGACATGCTCTCTTAAACTATCCCAACCAATTAAGTAGAACTTCCTAATCTAGTTTTACTTTTACTAGGCTTGAGCAACTTTCCAACAAGGGTGTCGTGTTCAATTTTTTTTGTGCGAGAATTCTGCAGCCACTAATCCTTCGCTCTCTCTATGCTGTGATCATCTCGTGACCACAAAAACTGGTTACTTATAATAGAGGGATTTGTATATCAGCATATGCAATATTTTTGCATACTCAGAATGGCTTTTCTTGTAAAATCGGTGTGAGAAACATCTTTTAAATGTACAAAGAGTGCCTTGGCAAAAAAAATAAAAAATAAAAATAAAAATAAAAAAGAAACAGAGCACGGACTAAAGCCATTGTTATTCGTTCAAAAGTTAAGGGAGTATTTTTTTTTTTCTAATTTTTTAACACCGCCAAAACAACTAAGGTTTAATAATAACATGACCGTCATGCTACACTTTCAAACTGGAACAGAATTCATATACCGGTGTCTAGCACAGTTATTTAAAATAACACTTGCTGTAAAAGTTAGGAAAAAAATGAACTTCCGATACCGCAGGAGAATCGATCCTTAGAAGGGACCAAGGGAGATGGAAAGGATAAAAGAAGAAGTAAAATTTGTGAGTAACTTACCAAGAAACTTGATAAAGTGTTCAAGTGAAGAACGGGCAAGGGGATGATCCCACTCCAGCGACTACCACGTCTGCTGATTTATTCGAATCTCTTGAAGAGAAGAGGGAGGAGAAGGGAGCCCATTGTGGAGCAGGGGCAGCTGCAGAGGAATTCTCTCTAGTTTTGGACAATTGTCTATAAAAATCCACCTGAGAGAATCGCAACTCGTGGTCCCATCACATATGCTCTTCAGTTCCAGAAGATTCTGCTGAATCAGGTGCATTACCTTTGGAGAGGAACAGTGCGTCATTTTGGCAACAGTGCCTATTATAACATCTATGCTCTTGCAGTCTTTGATTGATATCACGTGGAGGAAAGGGAGGTGGAGCTACATGTCTTGCGTCAGCGGCACCCCCTTCATGTTGTTGCATCCATTTAGTCAGAGATATGTAAGGCAATAAGTGGTTCTGCTTGGGAATGGCCCACGTATTATCTTCTCTAATTTCTCACAACCATTTGTTATAATCTCCTTCAGATTTGGAAGGAGTGGTCAGCCACTTCCATTCCATCACTCTCTTCATTTTATGACAACTGGACAACTCCAATGATTACTCACCTTCCGGTAGCATAGCGTAGCCGTCTCCACTTGTTCCATCTACACTCATAGCAATATGATCGCCACTATTGATGAGTATACTCCTCTCTATCTCATCCATAAATCAAGGTGGCAATCGTCTGGTGCAACCATCACAAGCCTGTACCATCGGCAACTATTGTGCTCGAGATACCCCACTCCTGCATTGAACGTTTCCACATTGCCAACTGAATAAGTTCCTCCAGCCCCGTTAATTTTACCTTCGTGTCCTCAGCTTTTCAATCGCAATATATTGCAAGTTCACCAGCTTTTTCAACACTCCCTCTGGTAATGTCTCGATCTTTGTGCCATCTAGGGTGAGGTACCTCGGGTTTACCAACATCTCCATGCCCTCCGGCACTTCTTTAAGACTATGAAATGATGTTCCCCATTTTGGTACATGAGATTGAAATTACAAATATAACTATCCATCTCTCAAGTCAGCCCACTCGCAAAGGAAGTTCACTAATCAAGTGAACTTTTTTTCACAAGCAGCAATCTGTGCGATATGGTTGTGTGCCTCGATCTCTGCATCTAAATTGAATTGACAAGTTGTTATACATTGATTTAAAGCTTTACATAATCGCATTTCACATATAAACCTCCCTCCCTCCCTCTCGTGTCTGATTACAGCATTATTTCATGGCCGGGCTCAGCTGCACCCTCAAGCTCTTCAATTTGCTTGATTTCTTTTAATGTCAATCAATTCTAAGGATGGACGGTAGACTATCCAGTTTGGACGCGCCTAGTATGGCTTGACCAATGGCTTTCAAAGCTAGTTGGAGTTGAGAACAACTGAAGTGGAAGCCACTGGTCGAGCCAATTATGTAACTTATTGTTGATAAACCCAATAAAAATCTTCGCTCTTTGCTCGCCGGAAACATTAACCATCTTATGTGATTGGGGAATGCCTACCGGAAAAAAGGTCCAGAAACAAGACCAGACATGATCATTGCGTATTTTCTTGTTCCATATTGGCCGATTAAACAATTGAAGTGTTCTGTGTTTCTTACGGATATAGAAGATCTGGGAATGTAAGTAGATTGCACGGTTAAAATCCTAGGATAGGGCGTGACGAGTTGCAATAGAAAATTCATACAGGCATGCAATTGTACAATGAGGGTAAAATATGACGTACGGAGAGGAAGGGGACTGAAGCTCCGGTCCAATTGCTAATCTCTGGTGTCGATTTGGTCCTTCAGCCCCAGAGCACACACCCTTGACTCCGGTGACAGCCAAATATGAAGCGGTGTGCAATGGTGAGATGAAAGTAGGAATAAGAAAGACGACAGAAGAAACCACACAAAAATATAGAAGTCTCAAAGTAACGTTTGATGTTCAGGATAGAATTCAAAATATGATAGAATTTATTTTATTTTATGTTTTGTTCTTGCCAAAAATAGGATACAATTAGATATAAAGGTGATATAGTTTGGATAACATCATCTCATGGGGAAATGGAATAAAGGTGAATGTGATTTATAATATCAATAGTATAAAAGTTATTTTTCTCAAATAATAAACTTTTAAAATTGATAAAATTAAATAATATTTGAATTTTAATATAAAAAGTTCAAAATAACAAAAAAATAACGATAATATGTTTTTTATTCATTCCTATATTTATTTATATTTTTTAATTTATATCTATCTTATAATATAAATTTAATATATATAAGATATATATTTATTACATATTTTAGGTATTTTAAGTATATTAGTATAGTTTACTATTTCATAAAATTTATTAGAGAATGACGGAAGGGGAAAAAGAAATTAAAAAAGGAAAAAAAAAATAAGCAAATAAAAATGAAGTAGGTAAAAGCGTCGAGAGAGATTCTTATCATATTCGTTTGTGTAATTATTTGGTTTATTTGCACCGATATGCCATGCATAACAAAATTGAAGACAATAGGATGTGAAAATATCCTATTTTATAATTGTGATTCGCCAAAAGGTAGATTGGATATAGATAAATCCCCGGATTTTATATTTAGTAATATCATGTCTAGAAATCCAAACGACCAAATGCAAACCGAGAATGTCCCCAACCTGCAAGAGCAACGCAAGATGACACTTAGCCCAACTCTACGTCCAAGGAATCTTGAGTTGTACGTGCCACTCTCTTCGAGCTCTTTTAGAGGAATATTTCCCTGTTTTCATAGGTGTTTCGGTATGGAAATCTAACTACTAGCTCTCTCTCTCTCTCTCCTATTAGTGAAGTTGGTTTCGTTGTCTTAACTGAATCCAAAATTATTCTCGTTGGCTGCGCATTGTGCTTTATAGGACTTCACTAATTCTGGTGTTCTCCATTCGCTTTGCAATTTATTGTCGTCGAGATGCTTTTCGCCGCACCAACTTTATCGAGCTCATAATGTTCCTTTCTTCCAATAATCCGATGGTTAATTTTGCTTATCTATCCTCTCCTCTCATTCATGAAGTTAGTAAAACTATACCTTTCATATTTGCAAACTTCAACAGAAGTTCTCCAAGACAACCCCCCGTCTTGCTTACCAGAGTTTTGGGCTGATATACAGAGATTCAAGCACATCTCCGAAATATGTCTACAGAAACACATTGTCTGATAGCTTGAGAGACCACAAAGAAGATGACAAGATCTTTGGGATACTTTCTTTGGAAATCTGGACTTTTGACTATCATTCCCACCTGCATGTACATGATATCTGTCTTAGCAGCGAATGACAATGGTGAAGGTGCTCGCTCTGGCTCGCCACTTCTTAGGCACTACAAGGTTTGTCGTTGCTATGGCTTTTCATTGCATTATTATAATAGAATGTTGTTTCGTTACAGGCGGTACGTTTGCTTTATACACAATTATTACATAGGCACTCAAAGATGTGACTGCTGAGCAATTCAGATGCTGCATATCACTGCATATAATCTTACATTCCTGATGCCTCATTAACAAAGGAGACGACGACCAGCTTGCTTATCGTGGAACTTTTCAAGAAGCATCGGAGCTCTCGTATATTACTTGGTTTCTGAAACGAACGTTCTAATGTCCCAAAATGCTAAAAGAACAAGGAAGTCATACGCAGCGAGAAGTCCCTGAGCTCAGGACCTGTTACACAAGAAACACCTCTAGACAATGCTCGAACAAAAGCTTAATGTTCATGGAGACTAATCCCCCTGCACGCCCGGTCAGCCTCCGAGTTGGGCGACAAGGTCGGTCCAGATGCCTCACATGGGACTAGACTCCCAAACTCAATATCTACTATTGATTGCGGATCGGCAACAAGCAACAGCATCTGACCGTACTTGTCGATGGCACAGCTACTTTTTTTCCTTTTGGTCGAAAATGGCACGGGTATGGACTCCGACCTTTCCGAGTACCAGAGGACAAGATATCTGGCGCTGGCGCTCTGCTCCAGTCAGAATGGGTTTCTGCACGACAACCTTCCTCAAGAGCATTAATTACAAGTTGGCTGCTCAGATGATTTCTAAGATGGTCAACATTGCGGATGCCATTAAAGCTAGCATCATGCGCTCTATGTCGGGTGAAATAGCCACTAGTCTGCTCCAAACCAAAAGCACCTCCCATGATAGATTATATTAACTCTAAGTAGATCATCCACTTCATATCCACATCAATTCTTTACACGATTCATTCAAGTGGGGGGCGAGAGATATAGAAAGAGAAATGCTTAATCGGGTAGAAATAAGGGAATAATACAAACCGTGAAATCCAGAAACAAGACATAATTATCATAGATTGGAAAAGAAGGCATAAATTAAGCATCTGTCATTACAAGGTTCAGAGGTACTTTAAACGTCAATCGAGCAAAGGATGATGTAGCAATGTCTAATTCTTAAGTTTTACTTTGTTAGTTGGGACAGTATGAGAGAGCATGTAAACTGCTTTTTTTTCCTTTTTTTTTTTTTTTGTTGCCTTTGCTATTTTATCTCATCCAGTACTCCTATTTTCAATTTCAAACTCCTTTTTGGTTTTTAAATTAATCGATGTACTATAATAAAAAATTAAATCAATGCAAATTAGATTTTCTCAGGCGTCATTAAGTGAATGGGCTAGAGATCATGTTTATGTAATCTCTCTTGAAATGCATTGACATACATATGTTGATAGATTTTTCATTAATAGTCATGTGGCACGATATTTTATAGAAGACGATGACGCCCTTTGCAAATGACTAACGAAATTTAATTGTTCTACACCCAAACTGGTGGAGCGGCAGATGATCAGCTAAGGATGAATTGTCTTCTTACAACAGTGGACGTCAAAGTTATCGCCATCACTACGTGGTCCGGCTCAATTGATTTTTGAAGTACCCCCGGTTCCTATGATGACATATGCTTAATTTATTTATGCTTTCTTTTCCTATTTGCGATAAGCATATTTCTTTCTATATTTCTCAGTTTGTCATCCCTACTTGTCACTCGCCTTTGTTTTTGTTGCTTGAATAGATACTCTCTCATGTCTCAACAGGTTTGATTTTAGAGTCATCATCTTGCAAATGTTTGGTGTATCTATGTAGCATGTGTATTCAATATGTTATCGTTTATTTCCGTTGACATGGCTCAACTTAAGATGCCTTTGTTAAATAATGATTCTACATAGCATAATGTTTACTTTCATTAAAAACAACTTCTTGTCTAATGGGAAATTTCTACTTTTTACCTCAATATCTTAATGTTTTTTCTAATCCTTGTACTTTTAATTTGTCTAATTAAGCTCTTCTACTTTTACTAATTTTCTAATCAAGTTTCTTTGATATTAAATTTGGCTGAATCCAGCTGGCATGGCCTCGTACAACAACGTAGTATGATGTGGACAAAATTTTGGTAATGTGGATATCCGCATGCAGTTTACATTGACTAAATTTTATCCACATCAATCTTTTTGACATTGTCTACATTGAAAATATTTTCCTAAAACATCCACGTGGGCATCCACGTATTTTATCAGCATCGTACTTTGGTGCCGTCTGATGACCTTGTCCGCTGAATTTAGTCGGATTAGGTAAGAGTTGATTAAGAAACTTATGAAAGTAGGAGGACTCGATTAAACAGGAACTTTTCCCTTGTCTGAGAGATGCGGTTTTCTGCATGTTCAGCATAGGGTTGGTTGTACCACCTAATGAGGGCAGTCCCTTAAGCACTGGTCTTACAGCATACTCAGCCATACTCTTGCATAAAGGCGGACATTCACATTCACAAATTAGAAGCTTAACTAAAAGGATCAAAGTAAAATCTTTAGTGGCATAATGGTTAGACATATATGTTATCTTCTTGAACATATCCATGACCAGATTAGTGATTCTGATCCCTTAGAAGTCACTGAATTGTAAGGTAACCATGTGTTGCCATGAACAGCATAGCCTAATACTAGCAAGTCAATGAAATTGATAGTTTCATTATGTGGAGTACAGTGCCTTAAACTGAAAACAACTATGAGTCAAAGTTCAGTACAATGCGTTTTAATCATGTGATGGCAACTGCTTTAAGGCAACGCAACCTAGTTGAAAGATAAACTCTTGCGAGCATTCTCCGCTTGCTCAGAGACAGATTCAGTCATCCTGCTTTCTCAGGTCCAAAAGGCATAACCGAGAAGACAAAAGAAAGAAGTGATCATGTGTTCCGGTAGTCAATGCTCCTATGACCGTACGTGACCCTTCGATTCTTTTCAAAAGGATGGAAAATTCTAGGATCAAGAACAGTCATTTAAGTCTACATTAATCAAGTTTAGTTCAAAGTAAGATAATTGAATTCCTTCATACACCGGTGCATTAACTCTCCCCAGCTTCCATTCCAGCCATCGTATCATACGGAGGCTGACAGGTGAAACGCTAGTAATCCTCACAGAATGGCAAAAACCACAAAGACCGCAAATGGTTGGAAAGACCGAAAGGCACCAGAATCACACTCATTTGCGCCGCCTGAGCTACACAGCCATGAGCCACATTCCTCACCATGGTTGGAAAGAGCGCCGACTTGTAGATGAAGAGCAAATTGTATATGCCAGCCATGCCAAGAGCGTCGTCCAAGGGAAATTGGACATCTTTATGAAGGTTTTATTCATTTCTTTGCACTATATTTTTTTTTGGGAGGCATAAGGAAAAAAAAATCACGTTGCTTCTTAGAATTTTATTTTGATTCGAAATCTGTGATGATTCATTTGTGATTTGAAAAAGTTGTATCCGTAGCCATTTATTTTATTTTACTTTTGGATTGAGATGCTTCTTTAATCTTGCCTATACAAAGACTCTTTATCGTCAATCTAATGAGATCTTCAATGAATTTGTTAGTAGAATTCTGAAATTTTGTTCATAGGATGCATTATAATTACATCTATTCACGAAAAGAAAATCGATGATCAAAGTTACTGATTATATTTTGTATAATTCAGAACTTTGATGGTCAAAGATAGTGATTTCCTCGGGGTTCATTACCTTATGTTAGCCGTGACACAGAAAACTAAAGAAGAATCATTTAAAAAAAAATAAAATTGCGAAGCTTGGAATGGAATGACTTAGGTGACCGGATATCCATAATTCCTTATGGGGAATAAATCACAAATTCGTCTATTGGCAATCTGGGGCTTAATTATTTTGCATCTTTTTCGGAAAAGAAGAGGTAAAGTGGTGTGATTTACCAATTGTCTGCTAAAGTTTTTTTATGGCGACCATGGATCATTATGCTTCCCTGGAAATAAAAAAACAACCTAGTAACCAGTTGCATGTTCATATATGAATCGTCTGTCAGCGGTTGATAAAAGGAAAGATCCTCGGAAAATTGTGTAATATTAGTCACGTCTACGATGACGCGGTTGCTCCTTATCCCTCCTCCTGCTCGTAGTTCTCTCTCTCTCTCTCTCTCTCTCTCTCTCTCTCTCTCTCTCTCTCTCTGTGATTTCGCGTGTTTCAATTCCGATAGTTGACGCGCCACTCTCTTTATTTCAATTGGCGGTGTAAAATGTTTATCGAGTGCGGGATATCCTCCAGTATCACTACACCATGAAGCTTCACCTTGAATGGCTCTTGCCCTGCACAATCTTTTCATGTAGAGAAAGATTAACAGTGTACACAATTTTTCGGCTCTACATTATTTCTGTCCTATTTTGATGTTTGTTGTGGTTTCTGGGCTGCAGCTAATTCGAATGGAGGCAGATACCGTGACGTTTTAAGTGGTGGATTTGTTCCACCGCTGTGCAGTACCTATGTTTCTTTTTTATTAGAATGCCTCTTGAGTGGGATGATTTTGGTGAAGGGGCTCTGCCCGTAAGTATGCCATTACAATTGGAGATTCTCAGCTTTATCATTAGAACTTTCCACCTGAACAAGCTATGTAGATTATGTTTTGGAGTTTGTTGACTCAATATCTTGTTAATGGTTCTTTCAAGTATGCGCGTTTCCTTAGCGCCGCATAAAACAACACTTCTTCTAAATGATCCAGAAGAAGGATGGAAAAGAAAAAAAAAACAAAACAAAGTGGGATGATGGGTTGAAGAATGTGATTGGTATGGGTTAGAGCTTTGCACACGCAATGCTTATTTCATGCCAAAGAATTATATTTGATTATCCCTTGTAACCTATGCCAGCACAGTGGGATATGAATTTTGCACAGAGTGAGAATCACTTAGTCCAGCAGAACTGATTTTGCCGCAAGATAGATCCCCTGGTTGGAACTTAATAATGTTCTTTCAGCGAAGGGAGCTTTCCTAATGAAACTCTTCAGTTGAATTGAGTCTTTTCTCTCACTGTCATCTTTAGTACAGTAGTGTTTTGATACATCATTTTTAACCTCCCATGGTGCTAAAGCGGCTTCGTATATTTGACTGGATTGTTTATGGGTCTTTGCAGTTTTTGAGCAACATGGATGAAAACTTGATGAGCGACCTGCTACTTTGAAGCCCTCAAAAGTGGCATCGACAGAACTAACTGTAAGTGAGTTCTGCCACAAGTGATGCATGGAATGCATAGTTTTATTCGACAACTAGAATAAAGCCACATCTCACATTACCTCCTGAAAAAAGTACTTTCATGATGGAGGGAAGCTGCACTTTGTTTTATTGATTCTTTTGTTTTTTTTCTTCTTTTTTCAGAAGCCTAAGAAAAAAAGGACACGGCATATTGATGGAATGCTACCACTCTGTGATTAAGTAATTATTTCCGTTTTTCCTTATTTTAATACAAATTAATTGAATTTTGAGCCTTTTCTAACCTCCCCCCTTGGCAAGTCTGTCTTTATTTATGAATTTGGTTGCAAAAACCTTCAACTTTGTGAAGATATGGAACAAATGATGCATATCTCTACTTTGTGCTGTAATTAGGTTGCATTGGTGAGTTTAATTCTTACATTAATTATTCAATTGTTTGATGAATCTGCCTTCTACATGCGTTGTGATTTGTAATATCAGGTGCAAGTCAAATGCTCATTGACATACATGGACTTCAAGGGATGTGCAGACAGCGCAGCAATTAAATCAAGAGTTGCCCATGTCCCTAAAGCTTGTAAGGTTACATGCTTTAAATAGTTTGAAGGGTGACCAGAGACCGTCGGGTCTCTGTATCAATGTCAAACTATGTTATTATGCTCCAAAGCCAGTCATGGTTCACAATCCTAAAGAATCTTAGCGTTCGTGCAGGCATATGTAATGCCTGCTGGAATAAGTAGTTTTCCTCATTGCTTTCTATCCAAAGTGAGGTTTCACCTGGTGATGCTTGCAATTCATCAGAAGATACAACTTACTCACAAGATTGTAGTACTTATTTTGCTGGTCAAATGATAGTTATCACGTTGATGTACTTTTGCAACTAAGCACAGTTGCATTGCAAAATATAACTATATGAGCTGTTGAGTATAGACTCATGTTTTGTACTTTTTGGATGTATGGTGCGAGGATCAGCCAAGGCAGCAGAGCATTTGAAGCAACACTGCTTGAAAACTGTCTGCCCTCAAGTCTATGCTCTTTGAATCGAAGAAACAATTGATGTCAAGTCTGATTTATGTGCTTATAAGTTACGTTTAAGACATGCTGTGTATTCTGAGCCATCGTGATACCGCAAATATGTGTCTTCTGAATCTTGTTTTGTGACATTTTGGCACAACTTTCTGAGAAATCGACAAGGAATGTGCTTCTTAAAAGGTGAGCTCAGGTTGTAGTTGATCTTTATAAAACTTGATCGCCATGTTTCTTTTCTTGTTTAGTATATGATAGTGATGGGTTACACAGCTAGGGGGATTATGAAATTGCTTGGATCGACACTGGAGTTGGAAAGACAAAAAACGGATTGTTATCTTTGCTTCCTCTGTCAACTTCAGCACCGCCATATAAATCAGAACTCGTTGGTGATTTGAAGTAGGCAGATTTCAAACGGTTCCAAACCAGCTAACATGGCTTTTGCTTCTCCAACAGGAGTAGCGATGATGGTTTTTCAACCGATGAGCAAGACAGTTTCACTGGGCTTGACACAGTCGTATGTCGAACTTTCGATGTTTGCAGGTAGCATTTGAAGGTACCGCTCTGTCCCGAACCCCCTTCATCCCTGATCAAAGCAATCGAGACTGTATAATTCTTCATGATCGAATTTGGCCGTGTCCGCTTCATTTTGAGGGAAAGAATTATAAATGCCTTCTACCTTTTGTTTTTCCACCCTTTCATTGATTAGGTGCATTCTAATCTTGTAGGGCAGTTTATTCGGCACTAAGCAGATTGTCCTCAAGCAACCTCTTTGTTAAGATTATTACAAGATTCATGATTATTTGTAGTCACAATTTTATTTCTTTGAGATTAGATAGATATGTAATTCTACTCTACTTACGGGGTAAAAAGTAAGTGATGTGTCAATATATTCTAATATGGGCTTATTTCTCATATTACCGAAGGGAAATGCCACCTCCACATGCTACTCCAAATGAGGTATAGACTAGTGACTACTGATAAGTATAGGGGTTAAAACTATGAAAAACTGCAAACTAATATACATATATGATAAATTTAACCTAAACAAATTTTTTAACAACCAAAAGCCCAAATTGATACACATGTCACAAAATTTATTTTGTATTAATTTATGTTAAATTGTACCGTCAACTTGTTAAGTTAGATGATATGTAACAGTTAACGGATGTACCGGTTTAGGGTTTTAATCTCCGTTTGTCACATGTATATTAATTTGTGGTTTTTTGCAGTATAATTCAATTTAATGGAAATTAAGAAAGAGGTAAATTTATCATAAATATACCAAACTAAGGTTTTTTACGGTCAAAAGATTAATCTTAAATAAAATCAATCAATGCACTCTCTCTCACCCCACATAAACTTACATTTGTGATGAGTATCAAATTTAATCAAGAGTCGCATTTATATCAATAGCTATCCAAATGTATTAGACTCCAAAGACGGGTTGGACGTTGCAATCACGACACCAAAGAAGATAGTTAAAAAGAGTGGTTCGCAACAAAAAGATGTCTATCTCCTCCCTAAAAATGGGCTACCATTTATAATATTCAGAACAAATAAATTCATCTTTAATGACTTCTTTCTTCGATAGAGACATAAGAAAAAAAATTCATGCCACTTCTTAGAATTGTATATTGATTCGAAATTTGTGATGATTCATTTATGATTCGAAAAAATCGTCTCCATAGCAATTTATTTTATTTTATTTTATTTTTGGGATTGAGATGCTTCTTGATTATTATTATTTTTTATGTACAAAAACTCTTTATCATCAATCTAATGAGATTTTCGATGAATTTATAAGTACAATTCTGAATTTTTGTGCACATAATGCATTATAATTGCATTCATTCACAAAAAAAAAATGATGATGATGATCAAAGGTACCGTTCATAC
Source organism: Eucalyptus pauciflora (assembly GCA_007663325.1). Classification (NCBI taxonomy): domain Eukaryota; kingdom Viridiplantae; phylum Streptophyta; class Magnoliopsida; order Myrtales; family Myrtaceae; genus Eucalyptus; species Eucalyptus pauciflora. The sequence continues at coordinate 2,277,027 of VMYD01000413.1, read as the reverse complement.
TCTGTATAATTCAGAACTTTGACGATCAAAGATAGTGAATTCCTCCGGATTTATTGCCTTATGTTAGCCATTTTAACATGCGTAAAAAAATGCATTGTGATTAGTAATTACTAATTTACTACACCGCGACGGCAACTTGGATTCACCTGAAAAGATGGCCGATCCTCCTCCCCTCCGACCTCCCCTGTTCCCCAAACCCTACCGTCCGGCCCCCACTCCTGCGAGGCCTCCTTCGGCAACGGCTTCACACGCCACCTCGACCTCCTCTCCGCCGTCGACGGCGGAGGAGGAGGGAGGCCGCGGGGGTGCATGGTTCCGGTGCTTCACGCTTGAGAGCTCCATCTGCGAGGGGAGGGCTGCCGAAGATGTCGCCGGAGAGGATCGGGATGGCGGTGGTAGGGGAAAGGTTGGACGGCGTGATGGGGAGGAGCGAAGACGAGGAGGAGGAGATGCTGGTGTTGGAGGACGGCGCGTTCCAGATCGCCGACGGCGGGGGTGGCCGCAAGTTGTGGTTTAGGAGGGGGCAGAGTCTAGGGAGCGATGATTTGTTGGAAAAAATTATGTGGACCAGGGTGAGTGGCATCCGGTTCGTAATTTGATCGGGTCGATTCGTGTCGTCAAACCAGGAGAGTTGCGGCGCGATCAGGTTATGCTTTTGATCGATCTGTTTGTCCTCGTCTCTATTCCAGTTGTGTCGGTTAGAATCCAATTTATTGGAATCTGGAATTTACTGATGGTGATGGGAATTCGACTTTGCGCTTTTATACAGTTATATGGCAGAGTAAGATGTGATGATGTCAATGGCTATGGAGCTCCAATTTATGTCATTTTTGTTAGGGGAGTGCAATACAATTGCTATGCATTTTTAGATATGGAATTAATTGAGTGCCATTAGAGTTAGGGGATCGGTGATGATGAAAAGCTGAATATGCTAACAAGTGTTTAATTATCTCCTAGATTCTGGGAAAGATGGAAACCATACAGATTGGAAAGATCTAGATTCCAGGTAGCTTCAGTTGGACTGGTGGTCTTCTGCGGTAGCTCTCTCCTTTCATAATTGATTATGGCTGCGCTGAACCAATGGTTACTGCAATGCTTGAAATTATGGCTAAATTGAAATTGCAATTGGCTGATTATGTGTTTCCTAGATTCTGGGAAGGATGAGAATAAAAGTTTTGAGGATCTAGAGTCTAGACTAATCTGGTTGGACGACTGGTTTTTTCCTGCTAGCTGATTATCTATCATTTTAAGTGGACTATGTCTGCTTTTCTCTCCATTTTCTCCCTTCTTCATTTCGTTGAATCTCTCTCTTAACATTATCTCTCTTGATGCCGCAGTGGATTGAGGAGCCGACAATTCTTATCACCCGTTTTGAATCTGCAAACTTTTCACGCGGTTACTGATTGGTACAGTGCATACGTTTCCTTCAGGGTCACTGAATTACCATATCGACCTCATGTTCTCTTTCTAGGCAGCCATTGCATGGTATGAAAAGGATGCTTTGATCTCTGGATTCATGTTCTAGTGCTTATGATTTCTGCATGAGTGGAATAGTGGGGGTGCATGAAATCATTTGTTCTCTTCCTCTTTATGGGGTAATGGGTGCATACTACACCATTTTTAGGTGGTACTGCAGATTTTAGATAAAGTGAAAGTTGGATCTATATGCGGCACCATGGTCGGCATGACTAAACAGGGTTTGGCTGTAACAACATGGAGTAGCCTGAGGCACAGAAAATCAGCTTCAGTACAAGTAGAAAGAACCTTTGTTCTCTTTGTTTAGGAATTGTAGCGGGATGAGAGTAAAGAATTTTTGAAACATGTTTCTTTCAACAATTAGTTTTTGATAGAGGATATAGATTGATCGAAGTTACCAGAATTATCTTCAGTCCAAAATCTGTAATAGCCTTTTGCATTTAGAGAGAATATTTAGTTATTAAGGAAACTCAGTCTTTCTTATTATCATTATTCTTTCATGGTGTAACATTTGAATATCCGTTTGAGGAGTATCCTTGATATGCATTTTGTGCAAGTTCATTGATAGTTTGAATTTTTGGCAAAATTGAGTGTTTAACATGGTCTAAGTGCTCCACTCATGATTTCATATTGTATCCTCTTTGTTTGGTCAGTGTGCTTCTATTTTCAGCGATTGTGCTTATCCTCATCAATGTGGTTATATCCGTGTACTGGATAAAGAATAGCTGATATTGAGGGGATTGTCAACAACCATGCTTACAAAACTGTGGGTACCGTTCCTAACAGTTAAGCTTTTGACAAAATCAATTGTGTAACTTGTAAAAGAGTAGAAGAAGGAACTATGTCGATTCAGTCCCATGCTGTGAGGACTTGGAAACCTACCTTAACAGTAATTAACTAGAAAAGGTTTTCTGATAGGCTAATTTCAAGTGTTATTTCTAAAAAATGCCTTGGCTCATTGAGAATTCGACACATTGATAATATACTTATGTTAGAGTATTACCTTGATCACGTAATTTTTGCTAAATGATGAGATTCTCATATCTTTTTCCCTGGATTCATTTTTTTTGCTTTCACTAATTTGCCAAAACATTTGTTTATGATCACAACAACACATTTGTGGTAATAGTAGAGGGCCTAGCTATATGAATCCTTTCTTTGCCATTACAAAGTGAGTTCATGTTGTAGATGTTCTCGAGGGCTGAATTAAGCAAGCTAAGGCTGTTAATGGTAAGCTTGCATTACACAGAACAATGAGCATAATGACTTGACAAGAAGTGTCAATTTGATTTTATTCAGCTTCCCCGAGCGTCATGTATTATTCTCCCCTTCATTCAATCTTGCACCGTGAATATTTTTCCTTGCCCTAATCCATCACAACTAGGATTTCTGATAACAAACCTTTCCCAATGAACAGTGTTCCCCTCCACCTGACCTGTAGTTTCATCCTCTTTTGGTGCATCTATTTCTTTTCTTCTCCTTGTTTGGGCACCTGTAAGAATTCTATATCTAGGATGAATATATCTCATTAGAGTACTGAATAATGAATACTTTGCACTTATCATCCAATGGATAAATCTGATGCATATTCATAATACTGACCTGTCAACCCAAGTTTGTCTCTGCATGGCACTTTGATTTCAGAACTGCACCTCTGCAACGGCATGCATTCTCAGTTATTAGTTGCAGAATGTCTTCCAGGTGTTTTCTTTCACCAAAATCAGCATCAGTTTAAAGGAAAGAACATCAACATCAAAATTTCCATTTTCAGGGTTGTATTTTGAATATTCAATGGCAGTTTTTGGTATGATATCTTCTGTTAAGCCCTCTTTCTAGCCTTTTCAGAGCTTCATTGAGTGTAGTCACACATAGCGATGTTGTTAAGTAATTCCGGTAGCTCTGCTTCTCTACAATTGTGTTTCCACTGGGTTTGTTCCACTTTCAGAATTACACAGTATGAACATGCTTTATTCCTTCTCACGGTATATAACTTCTACTTCTCCCACAGATTTTTTCAGTCGCCTGTGGAAGAAACATGGAAGGCATTGTTTTCAAGTGTGGCACATGCTAAAAGTTCTCACAGGTCAGTTTGCTTACGCCATGCCATTATGTCGCCTTTGGGATAGTGAGCATGCAGTGTTCAAGGGACTCAGTCAGTGGTCATCTGCACAAGATTTATGGTGGAATCCCGGTGACCGTAAGACTACTTGACTTTCTGAGTTTGGAGAAATGATTAGATCAGCTTTTGGTTTCTTGATGTACGGAAATCATCCTGAAAAGGCGGTCTCTGGAATGTGCTCTTTGTTCGTTGTGACAACTACTTAGCCTACCCTAGACACAGCGGCAAACCTGAGTCGAGGCTTAGAAATGAGCAAGGAGTCTTTGATTCTTTGAAGAGCTGGGCCTCCAACCATTTAAAATGCAAATTAAATCTCGTGAATGGTTTAGTTGCACACATGCCCATGAAGGACCTAGCGCAAGCCATTGAAGACCCATTGTGTCTAACTCACATCGTGTAGGCAATCCCAAAAACAGTGATTCATGAGATCATTAGCAGCCAATATAGGCGTCCTCATTTTGCACTAATTTCTAAGTGGAGGGGCTTGGAGTACCTGTGGTCATTTATGAGCTTAGTAGCACATCGAAAAGCCTAGGATGCTAAAATTTCAAGGTTTTTGATGAGACTAAAAGGATATCGCCTTGGAGGGGAAAAGTGCTTTCCCCATGCGTGGCTGTTGTTGCTGTTCATAGAAGAGGTAAATTGTTTTCTCATATGGAAAAATTGGTTACAGTAATTTATCTTTCTCATCTGGTTATCTAATTCGTAAAGCGAGAGGGGTGATCGAAGAAGCAAGTGTTAGACAAGCAACTGGAAAGTTCACATGGTGATGAGATGGAACGGGAGATGAGAATTTTGGTCTCATGTATATTTGCATGTTGAATTCCCTTTGTTACTGTTTGAGAAGGTGCAGCTAAGTGTGGCCCACCAGAGGAATGAGAAGAACGCAAAATTCACGCAGGATGGTGAGGACCAGCACATGGCTTCAAATAATGGCACTAAAGCACTCTATCAACCCAATCGTTAGCCATGAGCGATAGTCAACGCTAGTATATTACGATACGAAAATCATATGATTCTGTAAATCAAGGAAACCTAATTTAATGTTTGTTAAATCTATAGTCATCGAAGAAAACCTTCTCTAGTTATAAGAATCGTCATTGAATATGATATCTGACGTGAACAAATTAATTATGTCAAATTAATATTACTAGGAACCTAATAAAGATCCCTCGATATTCACAATTCATCCCATCATACTATACCGTAGCCATTCTCATCTTTGGCCCAAAATAAGGTCATCGAGATTATCATTTGACTACACGGGTCAATTAAAAATAATGCTCTAAATTCGGCCGGGGCGAGCGTAACTCTGTGCTATTTCATCCAGTCTTAGCCGGGTCAAGCCTAACTTCGCTCATTTTAAGTCATCTTAAATTTTTTAAGAACAACTTTTTTTTCGTATGTTGATGGGAAATTTGAAGCAATTTGGCTCTGTTTGTTTCATATAAAATGAATTATTTGTAAAATATTTTTCTAAAAATAATTGTTTGTGTTACTTGAAATAGTTAGTTAATAGAACACGGTTTTATTATGGACAACAATTTATATCTAAATATTTTTTTGATGATAAAAAAATTTCATTCATTTTTGTAAGACGAATGATATTTTTATAAAAATATTTTTCAAATTATGTATTATATTTTTTTGCGAAACAAACAAAGCCTGAGTTACTTTACATTAAAATAAAGAAACATATCGGTGATCCCATTTGTTCAATCCAACAATGAATAAAGAAACATACAAAGAATATCTTGAAATCAAAATCCCACCCATATTTTTAGAGTATTACCCGACTTTCATACATAAGAAATCATAGGATTTTCAGATGTACTTTTGCTTTGTACAGCGAGGATGAGACACCGGGCGGGTCATCAAGTCCGGGATTCATTTTTGCCAAAAAGCATATCTTAAAATCCGCTTTGGACAATAAGGCACGGGCGGACATTTTTCCCAAACACGCAAAACAATTGTGTCAAGCCAATTTGGGCCCAAAAATATCCCAGGTGGTTCGGGTCAAACCGCATGTGAAGACTCCTTTTTTTTTTATCTCGTGCTTGAATCTGAATTGATATTTTGGAATAGTTAGAAATATGATCGAAATAATTCTAATAATAGGCATAGTAAGACTAGTCGATTAAATTTGTTCGTTAAGTCAAGTGATTGATTTTCTGTTGACTATTAAAATATTTTGCTGATGAAAATACTCACTTATAGATTGTCACTTCACTAAGTAAATTAATTTACTAGGCAAATATTAGTGTCTCTAATCTTGGAGCACTTCTTCCCTTCTAGAACTCCTAATTAGGAACGACCATGTCATGCTCTCCCAAATATGAAAAAGTAGCATGCTCGTGGAGAGGGGCGATACAGTAAAAAAATATTTTTTTTATTTACCATCCCGAAAGAAAAGGTGGTGGGTTTTTATTTTATTTCCCAAATAAAGGGTAGTTATATCAAGCCGAAATTGGAAAAATAGGGGCCTAAGACATGGAAATTAAATGGAATCCTATATATAAACTATGTAATTAATAGCGTTAATTACCCCCACTTTCCTTGATTGAACCATTTTTACCGAATTTTTTATTTGATCTTTTTTTTAAATTAAAGAATGATTATATGAAAGAGAGCCCAGGATAAATTACACTGTCCGGCCAGACACGCTAGAGAGAGAGAGAGAGAAAGTTCAAAATCTTTTGCAGCTCTTTCGTTTCCATGCTTGCCTCTCTGGAAATTATCGGCGCGCGCGCAACACACCCCCGCGGGCGCCTCCCATCATGCTCCCCTAGGGAATGGCCAGGGCGCTGCTACAGTCAACGTTGGCTGTGGTCTCGCGCCTCTCCTTCCCACCTTGATCAAGCCCCACCCGATCAATCAAGGTGGGGAATTTTTTATACTTAAATATTCTTTGACACTTATGATATACTTGAGTTCAATCTTGTACTTTATCTAAGTTTTTTTTTGGTTTGATACTTCATCTAAGTTCATTTCGGCATAATGGTTGGTTTCTTCTTTTCGTGAAGAATATGTTTCCATAAAGTATCATGTGTATTTCCTTAATGTTAGATGCAAGGACAAAAGATACAACTATGGTTAGTCAATCAAGTAATTGTGGGCTTGTCAAAGAGAATATGCCACCTCGGAAAAGAAAGCGGAGAATGAAGCAAACGAGAAGTTGTCAACAACTATCGCCATTGTAGCTTCCAAAAGGTTTTGACGACACATGCTACATGATGGCCCCGTTTGGTTCAACTTTCCCAAGGGGCTATGGACCCCAAAGCCCCTTAGGAAAAATATTTGGTGTTTGGCAATCATTTTTGAAAGCTACTTGGCCAAATATCAGCATTCCCAATACTGAAAGTCCAATGCTGGGAAGGACTAGCTTTGAGTATTGAGCATTTCGGAAATGCTAGTTCACTGTTCATCGACTATTCATCTCCTTCCTCTTCTTCCCCATTCGTCTTCGTCTTCCCCGCCGCCTAAGAGTTCAGCTTCTTCAGCAGCCACCACCGCCGTGTGGGGGTCCCACGTCCTCGGTGACCACCGCTCGAGGTGGACCCAAGTGGCGTCGCCTGGCTCGCGCGCTCCAGGCGACGCCGCCTGAGGTCGAGACTTAAGGCTGCTAGATCTGGCCGTTTGGCAGCCAGATTTGGCCTTTGCGACCTCAGGCCGCCAGATCTAGTTGGCTGGCGGTTGGTCGGCTGCCGGAATTTCATTTTCAGACTTAAATAAAAAAAAAGAAAAAAAAGAAAAAGTCAATTACAAATGTGAATTTTGCCAAACGGTGTTTATGCTAAGTTACCTTTCAATGCTACACTTTATCAAATGGTGTAACATTTCCGCATACTCCTTTACCTCAAAGGTATTTGCATTCTCCCAATAGTATTTCTTCAAAACTGAACCAAACGGGTCCGATGTAGGGAATGTTCACCCTTGTTAACAATAGAGCTAGTAGGCAAAGAAAGTAAGGAGACAAGATTTGCGACTATTTAATGGAGGATGAGATTGTCATCATTGGCATTTATGGAATGGGGAGAGTTGGTAAGACAACCATTCTAATGCGTGTCCATAATAGAGTGTTTGAGAATCCTACCTCTAATGATGTCTTTTGGGTCATTGTACCTCAAGAGTTTAGCGTTTATAGATTATAAGACGAGATTACCAATGTAGTGGGACTGGATGATCTCTCAGAGGATAAGGATGTGTAGAGGAGGGCTTGCATATCAAATGGTCTTGGCCAATATGCCGGTCGCTTAGCAGCAAAGCATGGGGACACGGAGCTGTCAAATGGAGGTCCGAGTTGGCACAGATGTGCGGTCTGCCTCGCCAATTACCGAAGCCACAAGACTCGGCTGCTTTGCCGAGCGAGGGACGGCGGCGCGTGCGCTATGGGGCCTGCCGCCCTCCCCATCTCACAGGCCCCCATGTACGTCGTGATTTGCTACTTTTTTGCGATCGCATGCCTATAAAATGTCTTTCGTTTTTCTCTCTGTCTCCTCTGCTAACTTCCAACATAAATTTCGATTATTGATGAACTTAGTGGATGGCACAAGAGGAGAAATAAAAAAAAAAAATTAATGACTTGAGATATTCTCTTGTGTGTTGAAATCTAAGTTAAAATTAAGAATATGATTGAAGAAAAAGAACGAAAATCCATTTGAAATTAGAAAACACTAATCCTTTGGCATTCGATAGGAGCCGAAGGAATTTAAAACAATGATTATATTTGTTGTTAGGTTAGTCGTCTGGGCTTGAAAAATAATAATCAGTCGAGGGAGAATCCATTTTCTCAACTAAGATTATTTATCCTAAAATGATTTGAGAATATTTTATTACTTTCATCTAATCTTTTTTTTTTCCTTGCTCACTACCAATACTCTTCTTTGCTCTCTTGGCATATTTTTCGCTTTCATCATTACGTATCAATCCATTACTTTAGATCCTCCAAATTAAGAAATTAAACAAAATTGAGGAGAAATACAAAGAGATCCTAGTGCCTTGGAAGAGGTGACTTTTCCAAGTTTTGGAAGCTTTCATCTCCCGATCTAAATCTAAATTTGTGAGTTCCTTAGAGGCGTTTTGTGCTTGTCCAAACTCTCCTATCTAGATTTAGATTTGTGAGCTTTTTTCAAACTGTTTTTAATGTCTTTCTATGCTGGCGGCCTTGAAATGCTAAACTTAAGCATACACCATCCATTGGACAAACAAGGGATTACGGTGGATGATGTGAGATTCAGTAATCGACTGCCCTTTGTTATGTTTTAATGTTGAGACAGATTCGTTCTTCTAAAATCAGATTGTGCCGATGATTGCAACTTTGTGCTTTGTTGTTTTACTTTATTGTTTGGAAAATGCTTTGTTTTAAACATCTTATATATCATTTTGAGATATAAATAAAATATTTAATTTTTATTTAAAAAATCATGCAAAAAAAATAAAGTCTACTCAACTCGGACTAAAAAAATTCAAGTTGCTTTGGGTCAACCAGCCTTGAGAGGACTCGTGAAGAATCCCTTTTTTTTTCTTGGGTGCTTAAATGCTGATTGAAATTTCGTAATAGTCAAAAATATGATCAAAATAATTATAATAATCTAGGCATATTAGCATTCGTCGACTGAATTTGTTTGTGGAGTCCAATAATAGATTTTTTTTCCGACAAAAAATAAAAGTGATAGACTTTCTGCTGGCCAAGCCGAAACGTTCTGCTTAGTCAACTGTGGACCCACCCATCCGGAGTATATATATATATAAATCGCCTTTTTCTTGAGGCGTTTTGGACTTTTTTTAATTTTTATTATTATAAATAAAGGCCCTATTTTCTACTGGTCAGTCGAAACGTTTTTGCTTAGTCAAGTATGGACCCACCCATCGGGAATACATGTAGATCACCTTTTTCTTGAGACGTCTTAAGACGTTTTACGATTATTATATATGCATATATGGATCGTCCAACTCTCCTCCCACATTGTTTTCCATCGCGGACGCTCTGTTAGGGATTCAACCCCAAGCCCTCTTCTCACCAGCTCGGAGGTACTCCCTCTCTCTCTCAATCTCTCTGCTCCCTTTTCGTTCTCCCATTTCTCTCCTGTGAACCCAATTTTTTGCACTTCGGTCTCTAGTCCTCTACTTTATGTCGCTCCGTAATCGTCGATTATGGGTTGTCTGGGTTTTGTTGAGTTTGTCTGTTTAGACGCGGAGTTCGTGTTTGCGGGAAAATAGGGATGCTAGGGATAACGATCGGTTCCTGGGACCGGCGTACCGGGAACGGGTCCCGAGTGGGTCTAGGAACAGATGGGCTGTTCCCTATTTCATAAATTTCTTGCCTTTGTTTGTGCAGCTACTGGACGGGAGCTTTAGTCCTCCTACTTGTGCGTATCTTTTGTGTAATCTTGTGTGGAATCCAGGGGAAATGTCGAGAGCAACAGATCGATTCTGGGAGTTCGTTCGGCTTCTGCCTGAAAACACAAAGTGGGAGTGTAATTTCTGCAAGAAAGAGTTTGCTGGAAGCGTGACCAGGGTCAAGGCACACCTTGCCGGAGCTCCAAGATATGGGATTCGAGGCTGCAAGGCTGTCCCTCCCCAAATGAGATCAGAAGCCCTAACAGCGTTGAATGATAATAGAACAGTGAAATTTAGCAACACACAGGACGATGTTGAAGAGGGTCCGCATCAAGCCGAGATTGTTAGCAATGAAGAAGCTTGGAGAGAGACTTCATTTGCTGTCATAAGCAATGTAGGTGCAAGTTCATCACCCTTTCTTCCATTGGATGTGATGGACTGGATTTATGAATTCCCAGGGATGGACTCTGAAGTTGGCCCAAACACAATCCCACTGAATGCAGAAGAAGGTGAACCCAGTGTAGTGGTTCCACAAGGTATGTGCATTTCCAAATTCATCGTAGGCTCATGCAGGGCGCTTAACTTGTGTTCTAATCCTTGCCTTAAAATATGCATATAGGCAGGATGCTCAGATTTTTTCTAGTAATTAAAAACACAAAACAGATATGAATTAATGAGAGGAATTTTAAGAGTTGCCATGTTTTACCTGTGCTCACTGTAGGTGCAAATTCATCAGCCTTTCTTCCATCGCCTGAGACGAATTTGCCCATTTCATCTCGTCCTGCTGAATTGATTACCACGGAGACGGACTTTCCATTTGGCCCACAACCCCCTCAAAACACAATTCCACTGAATGCAGAAGAAGGTGAACTCAGTATAGTGGTTCCACAAGGTATGTGCATTTCCAAATTCATCGTAGGCTCATGCAGGGCGCTTAACTTGTGTTCTAATCCTTGCCTTAGAATTTGCATATAGGCAGGATGCTCAGATTTCTTCTAGTAATTAAAAACACAAAATAGATATGAATTTATGAGAGGAGTTTAAGAGTTGCCGTGTATTACCTGTGCTCACTGTAGGTGCAAGTTCATCAGCCTTTCTTCCATCGCCTGAGACGAATTTGCCTATTTCATCTCGTCCTGCTGAATTGATTACCACAGAGACAGACTTTCCATTTGGCCCACAACCCCCTCAAAACACAATCCCACTGAATGCAGAAGAAGGTGAACCCAGTATAGTGGTTCCACAAGGTATGTGCATTTATTCATCATATGTTAAGGCTCGTGCTGGACGCTTATTTTTCCTTCTAATTCTTACCTAAGAATAAGACTATAGTAATAAAAAAACACAATAGTTAGAAATTCATGAGAAAAGTTTAAGAGATTGTCAATGATAGTTAATAGTTCTTTGAAAATGAGCAGACAAATGCTTTGAAGGGTGACATTCAAATCTTGAAAAGCCATAGCTTTCTTATCTCCTAAGATCACCTAAGTAAAGAACACTTGCTTTTAAACAAATGATAAGAGTTATGTGGAACATGGGATCTACAAATTAAATTGTAATAATTTGTCGTACAAATTGCTGCGTGTAAATAAGTTCACCTGATTAGTGATTTGGAAGGTGGACAATTATATCAGTAAACATATAAGCATCGGTATAATTTTAACCTCATGCACCAAAATTGTGGACATCACTTCATATTTCATCTATTTACCTAATGAATTACCAAAAGTACTTTCAAATTAAGAAGGAGGATGCATAGAAAGGCAAGCTTGTATTTGGTTGAGCCCTTTCTGGTTTTCATAATATTTTCGATGTTTTGAGGGGACTGGAATTGACTTGACTACCTTATTAAAGTCGTCGAAATTTCAATTCATCCAATATCCATTTCTTATGGAAAAAAAAAAAAAAGATAGGAATTACCTTTGATCATATCTAAATACTTTAATTTCAAACTTAAAATTATTAGATGAGCCAAAAATGTAAATTGACTGCTTCTCGACGGATAACAAGATATGTTACGACAGAAAAGAAGTCTTCATAAACGTATGATTTTTTGTTTGTGGTTCTGAATATAATAAGTTATAGTGTTCCTTGAAAATTACTATAATCTACATAAATGGCATCTCTACTAATATTAATATAGAATCCATACAATTTATTGTTATATGAAGGAGACAAAAAGTGAGGAATCCTCTTTTGGACTTAGATTCTTACTCTAGTCATTGCTTTTCTTTTTCTCCTTTTAAAAGTGGCTACTTCAGCTTCAACCATTTGAATTCTCAATAATCTTCTTTATTTCTCATCAAATGGATGACATGTTTCTCTGGAGTTTTTTTTTTTTGGCTTTTCCATTATATGTAAGGCGTGACCTTTTTTTTTATTTAATGAAATAAATGGCATCTCTCCCTTACAAGCCTAAATATCAATTCAACCCATCCCATACGGGCTCAAATATCAGTTCAAACACCCATCCCATAATACCCCAAGAGCCTAAAGGCTCAACCCAAGCCTACAGCAACTAAACACAGCAGACCCAAAACCCGAAGTAGGATCTAAACCCAACGTACCTTAACTATACCCTCTGATCAACCCATTAAGAGACCAAGCCCAGCAACAAGGCAAGTGCTCGCCCAACCCCAAATATCCCTAGCCCAACCCTGCCCGCCCCCGCCCCCTCATTTGATCCTTTATTTACAATCTTATACTATATCTAAGTTTTTTTTGGTCTGATACTTTACCCAGGTTCAATTCGACATAATGGCTGGCTTCTTCTTTTCAATAATCCATTTTGTTTTATGAACAATGTGTTTCCACAAATTATTATAAGTATTTCCTTAATGTCAGATGCAAGGACAAAGGATGCAGTCATGGTTAGTCAACCAGGTAATTGTGGGCTTGTCAATGAGAATGCGCCATCTCTGAAAAGAAAGCGGGGAGAACGAAGCAATCGAGAAGTTGTCAACAACTGTCGCCACCGTAGCTTCCGAAAGTTGTCAAGGACACATGCTACAAGATGTAGGAAAAGTTCACCCTTGTTGACAACAGAGCTAGTAGGCGAAGAAAGTAAGGAGACAATAAATAAGATTTGCAACTATCTAATGGAGGATGAGATTGTCATCATTGGCATTTATGGAATGGGGGGAGTTGGCAAGACAACCATTCTAATGCATGTCCATAATAGAGTACTTGAGGATCCTACCTTTAATGATGTGTTCTGGGTTACTGCACCTCTGAAGTTTAGCATCTATAAACTACAAAACAAGATTGCCAATGCAGTTGGACTAGACAATCTCTCAATGGATAAGGATGTGAAGAGGAGGGCATGTATATTGAATAGGCATTTGAAGAGCAAGAGAGCTGTCTTATGTTTAGATGGTCTGTGGATGCACTTTGACATTGAGGATGTGGGAATTCCAGTTGAGAAAGGAAGCATTAAGTTGGTAATGACAACTCGATCGCTAGATGTATGTGAGAAGATGGTTTGCCAAAAAAAAGTCGAAATAGGTCCTCTAGATTTGCGAGATGATTGTCGGGTCTTATTTTTAAAAAAGCTTTGCTTTGGGAGAGATCTCCCTTCAGAAGTTAAAAAAATTACAAGCTCCATTTTGGATAAGTGTGGAGGTTTGCCTCTTGGGATCATTGAGATTGCGACTCAGATGAGGGGACTAAAGGGAGTGCATGAATGGAAAGACTTGTTGCAGCAATTAGAAAATTCGATGATGGAACTTGGTGTGTTCAAGAAACTGAAACTCAGTTACATGAACTTGGGTAATCCTCAAGTGCAGCAGTGTTTCTTGCATTTAACACTCTGTTTTGGAGAGTACTCTAAAGCTGAAATAATCGAAAAGGTTTTGATAGAATCTTTCATAGATGAGGGCTTGTTGAGTGGAATAGCCACTCGGCAAGAATTGCACAATAAAGGTAACACCATATTGGACAAAATAAAAAGGGCTTGCCTGGGGGTTGATAAAGACGGAGAATATCTGTTAGTACACCCCTTGATAAGGGACATGGCATTGCAAATAGTGACGAGCACAACTCACATGGTCAAGGCCAACATGGGATTGAAAGAAATTCCAAAGGATAAGTTCTGGACCAATCACCTAGAGAAAGTCTTTTTACAAAGCAACAATATAAAAGAAATCCCATTTGGCATATCGCCAAATTGCCATAAACTTACGAGGCTATCATTGAATGATAATGTGTTTTTGGAAGCCATCCATGAATCTTTCTTTAGGCATCTGAAGGGGCTGAAGGTTCTAGATCTCAGCAAAACGAAAATCACGGAATTACCGGACACTATCTCTGACTTGGAGAGCTTAGAAGCACTGTTACTCCGAGAGTGTCAGAAATTACATTGTATACCTTGTGTACGAAAGTTGAGATCCCTAAAAAAGTTGGACCTTAGTGGGTGTGCAATGCTTGGAGAAGTGCCAGAGGGGATGAAGATGTTGGTAGAGCTGACGTACCTTGATCTACTTGGCACAGAGATCAAGACGTTACCGGAAGGAGTGTTGGGGAAGTTGGTGAACTTGCAATATCTGGTGATTAATCACATCATGGAATGCGAGGAAGAGATAGAATTAACAATGGTGGAAGGATTCTATTGCTCTGTTCCAGATGTTGAAACATTCAATGCATGTGTGAGGCTTGTTGAGCAAAACAGCTCCCAACCATATGACCTGGCACTGAGTGCATCAAGAAACTACTTCTTTAGGGATAAGCACAAGAGGCGTATAATCATTGAAAGTTGCCATAGTATTGCAGCAACAGTAGATGGAGAAATTGGTGGGGATAGCCGCGCTCTACTTCCCAAAAATGTGCAAGTACTGGAAGTGGGACGGTGCAATGAGGTGACAAGTTTGTGCGAGGTAGGCCCACTTAATAATCTAGAGGAGCTGAAGATAGAGGAATGGGAGAAGCTGGAGGAGCTGGAGGAGCTGGGTGCTGCCCACTTCCCTTGCCTACGGAGACTGAATATCACTCGGTGTACCAAACTGAAGCATTTCTTGAAGGAGGGGCATGAGCTCCGATATCTACAATGGATTAAAATCGAGGGCTCGAAGGAACTAGAGGGGATTAATATAGCTGCACCTTTTCTTTATAATATAGAAGTGTACGGGTGTCCTAAAATGAAGTGGGTGGTGAAATGGCAGTGGCTGGCCACTCGCCTTCCAAATCTGAGGTCCATTAAAATAAAAGATTGCGAGCAATTAGAGGAGATATTAGGTGAGCTACCACCGATCGGTGCAACTTGTCGTCTTACAAAAATTGAAATAGAAGGATGCAACAACCTAAAGAGGGTGATGATGACGCATGACATGTCGCTCAACCTTCCTCTCCTCCAACATGTAGATGGAGAAATTGGTGGGGATGGCCGCGCTCTACTTCCCAAAAATGTGCAAGTACTGGAAGTGGGACGGTGCAATGAGGTGACAAGTTTGTGCGAGGTAGGCCCACTTAATAATCTAGAGGAGCTGAAGATAGAGGAATGGGAGGAGCTGGAGGAGCTGGAGGAGCTGGGTGCTGCCCACTTCCCTCGCCTACGGAGACTGAATATCACTCGGTGTACCAAACTGAAGCATTTCTTGAAGGAGGGGCATGAGCTCCGATATCTACGATGGATTAAAATCGAGGGCTCGGAGGAACTAGAGTTGCTTAATATAGCAGCACCTTTTCTTTATAGTGTAGAAGTGCACGGGTGTCCTAAAATGAGGAGGGTGGTGGAATGGTGGTGGCTGGCCACTCGCCTTTCAAATCTGAGGTCCATTAAAATAAAAAATTGCGAGCAATTAGAGGAGGTAATAGGTGGGCCAGCAATGCCAAGCGGTGCTACTCATTGTCTTACAAATATTGAAATGGAAGGATGCAACAACCTGAAGAGAGTGCTGATGAGCCATGACATGTCACTGGACCTCCCTTTCCTCCGACGTTTATCAGTCAAAGACTGCAAGGGCATAGAGATGATAATAGACATCGTTTTCAAAATGACACAACCCTCCTTATCAAATTTAACGGAGCTGACTCTATTGAATCTTCCGGAACTGAAGGGCATATGCGAAGGGACCGTGAGTTGCCTTTCGATCGAAAATATTCTTATAACAGATTGTCCGAAGCTGAAGAGGCTTCCTCTGCTTGACGATGGGCTCTCTCGTCCTCCCCACTTTTCTCCGTCTATTTGGATAGATGCGTCAACGTGGCAGTCGCTGGAGTGGAACCATTCTGTTTTCCCACCTTCACATGAGTTCTGGGCCAGGTGTAATGGTAAGTCAGCCCCAAATTTTTATTTTTCTTTTATCCTCTCCATCTCTCACAGGCCCTTCTAAGGATCCAGTCTCGCGGTACAGTAAGTTTCCTTTTCCTTTTCCTTTTCTTTTTCTTTTTTACTTGCAAACTTTATACGACACTGTTAGGCCCGGTGCTTATGACTTTTATCACAGCTCGTAAGTATATCAAAATTGTTATTTTATTTTTATTGAAATTTCGGTAAATAAAACACTCCATTCACTTTGAAAGAATAATACTGGCAACAGTCCTTTTTTTTTCCTTCTATTGTGCCTTAAAAATTCTAAACTTCTTCATTTTGGTAAATTATGACGTGTAAAAGTGCCAAATTATCGATTCAATTCTTGAGGTCTACTTCATGAGTTGGGCGAGTTCAAGAGAGCATGTTAAATGTTTTTTACATTTTCTTTTTTTTGCCTATTCTTATTTACCTCATCGAGTTTCTATCTTTGCTTTCAAACTCCAATCTGATTTTTAAATTAATCACTGTACTTCAATCAAAAAATTCAACCAGTGTAAATTAGTCTCTCTTTTTTAGAAAGGAACACTTTCTTGGACTTCCAATTGCATATTTGCACATGTTGAATTTCTTTCTCTTTAATTTGATTATGTTCGATTGGCCAGGGATGTCTCTAATTTCTTCATATTGTTTACATTCTCTCTTTAATTTGATATGTCAAAGAAGTATCTAATTTCTTTCAATTATTTTCTTTAAAAACTCATGAAGAAGGGGTTTCCAATCAAAGGATTGTTAAATATATCGAAAGTTGCGACAGTATTGCGGCAAGGGTAGATGGAGAAATCGGTGGGGATGGCTGCAATCTGCTTCTGAAAAATGTGCAAGTACTGACGGTAGGAAGGGGCAGTGGGGTGACAAGTTTGAGCGAGGTAGGCCCACTGGAGAAACTAGAGGAGCTGATAATATGGGAATGGGAGAAGTTGGAGGAGCTGGGCGCTGTCCACTTCCCTCAGCTGCAGAAACTGAACATCACAGGCTCTTCCAAATTGAAGCGTCTCTCAGTAGAGGGACAGGGGCTTCCACATCTACACTGGTTTGCTATCATAGACTCAGAGGAACTGGAAGGGATTGATTTAGCTGCGCCCAATCTAAACTCTATGGAAGTGACGCGTTGTCGTAAAATGAAAAGAGTGGTTGAATGGGACTGGCTGACCACTCACCTTCCAAATCTGAAGTCCATTAGAATACGTGATTGTGAGAAATTAGAGGAAATAATAGGTGGGCCATTGCCAATCGGTGCCACTTGTCTTCTTACACATATCAAAATTGAAAGTTGCAACGACATGAAGGGGGTGCTGCTAACGCACGATATGTTGCTCCACATCCCTTGCCTCCAAGAAATAAGAGTCGAAAGGTGCAAGGGCATAGAGGTGATAATAGGCACTGCTCCCAACATGACGCCACCCTCCTTCCCAAAGTTAACACACCTGACTCTATGGAATCTTCCGGAACTGAAGAGGATATGTGATCGGATGGAGAGTTGCGATCACATCCAATATATTGATATATACAATTGTCTGAAGCTGAAGACGATTCCTTTGCGACTGCACCCACTGCACGGACTGCACCCACTGCACCCACTTGACAATGGCCTCCGTTCTCCTCCCCCCTCACTTGGACAGATTTTGATAGATCAGGAGACGTGGCAAGCGTTGGAGTGGGACCATCCCCTTGCCCGTGTCTCACTTGAACCCTTCATCGAGTTTACCCGTGAGTTACCCACAAGTTTTGCATTTCTTTTATTCTCTATATCTAACGATCATCTCCCACACTGCAGTAAAATCACTTCTTCTTTTTTTCCAAACTTTATACCAACTATTAGGCCCAGTGCGTATAATTTTTTATTATTGCTTGAAAGTATATCAAAATGGTTATATTATCATTGAAAATTAGTTGCTGTGGCATTGTTCAAAGAATAATAATGGCAATTTCACTTAAAAGTGCCAAAATATCGGGTCTAATTCTTAAGTTCTACTTTATTAGTTGGGACAATTTAAGAGAGAATGTCTAACTGTTTTTTTTTTTTTACCTTTTCATTCTGTTACCTTTTCTATTTTAGCTCGCCCAGTACTCCTATTTTCAATTGCAAACTCCTTTTCGGTTTTTAAACTAATTGCTGTACTGTAATAAAAAAATGAAATCAATGTAAATTAGTTTTTTCTCATTTTTAGGTGTCATTAAGCGAATGGGCCAGAGATCGTGTTTTTATAAGCTCTATCAAAATGCATTGCCATACATATGTTGATAGATTTTTCATTAATAGTCATGTGGCACATATTTTCTATAAGACGATGATGATCTTTGTAAATGACTAACAAAATTTAATTGTTCTAAACCCAGTCGGATGAAGGCGCAGATGATCAGCTGATGATGACTTGTCTTCTGACAACACTGGACAACAAAGTTATCGTCATTTCTACGTCGTCCTGCTCGATTGATTTTTAAAGTACTCCGGTTTCTGTGATTACATATGCTGAATTTATTCTTGTCTTCTTATCCTATTTGTGATAAGCATCTCTCTTTCTATATTTCTTGATTTGTCTTCCTTACTTGTCACTTGCCTCTATTTTTGTTGCTTGAATAGATACTCTTGAGTTTCAACCCACTATGCCATAGAAGGTTTGATTTTAGAGGGACCATCTTGCAAATGTTTGATGTATCCACGTAGCATGTGTATTCAATATGTTATTATTTATTTCCATTGACATGGCTCAACTTTGGATCCCTTTGTAAAAATGCATAATTTTTGCTTCCATTAAAAACAACTTGCTTTTCTAATAGAAAAGTTCTACGTTTCGCTCCTTACTTTTACGCTTTTTTCTAATCCTTGCACTTTTAATATATCTAATTAATCCATTTCACTTTTATAATTTTCCTAATTAAGTCTCTTCGGCCTCAAATCCAACCGAATCTAGCTGAAGTGGCCTCCAACAACGTGAGAGTATGATGTGGATTATTTCTTTTTTTCAATGTGGATGTCCACGTGGGTGTTTACATTGGCTAAATTTTATCCACATCAAACTTCGATATTGTGTACTCCTATAGCTTTCCTCACACCTTTATGTGGGCATCCACATATTTTATCATCATACTTTGGTGTTGTTCGGTGGCCCAGTAAGCTGAATTTGATCGGATTTGGTGTTGGGGGAATTAATTCAAATAATTATGAAAGTACAATGGCTTGATTAGGCATATTAAAGTATAAGAGTGTAATTAGAAAAAAGCGTAGACATTAGCCATTTAACAAATTTTAATTTTTTTATCAATTTTTTTAGTTTTTCCTTCTTTCTTTTCCTTCTTTCTTGGTTCAAAGGGCCGGCCGTGGTCGCAGGCCACAAGGTGAGGACCGACAAATCCCTCCCCCCACCCACTGGGCAAGGGCCACAAAGCCCTCACTGTTTGGGGGTAAGGCTTGCAGCCGGATCAGGTAAGGGCTCGCATGCCCTCTCTATGGCTGGCGAGGGTGTTGCTTTCTTCACTCCTCCTCCTCTTGGGTTCTTTTCATTGACCTTAGAAGATATCTTCAAATTGATGAATCAAGCGATTCTACCACCATGGAGGATCAGGATGGGATTCTGTTGAGCAGCCTCAGTGTTGTCTCCACCAATCCTTAGGAAATTGAGCGTGACGTCTCGCTGAGGCCTTCGAGGTACGCTTGCTTATCTTCGTCCTCCGAACCAACCCAATCCTCTTCGCCAATTCCGTTGAATTTCTTTTACCGTGGATTGCGTCGCGTGTCCATTCTCATGACACCAAGGAACGGTAGTGTTAGTTTGGTCATTCCTTTCATGCAAACTATCAAGACGGAGTAGTTGATGGTCCTTAATGCTTTTATAAATGCCTTGAGAGCAACACCACCACCCTGGGAGATCTCCAACAGTTAACAAACAGAGCCTAGTACTGAAAATGTAAATCAGTGCGTTACTAGCAATCCCTAGCTGCGATTTTGCAAGGCAGGAAGAGGAAAGAGTAATTTTATTAAAGAATAACCCGGCGACAGGACTCGATATTAGCATATAGGACCATTGCTCCACTTATTTGGAGCAGTGGGATCAAGATTCGCGGCCAGCTTGGTAAATTTCATTAAGGTCGGACTCTTTTTGCATGATATAGTATCGTATAATTTCCACAATATGCTGGTGGCATTGTATAAGCTTGACTCAAAATCAAGAAGATGATACTATGGATGTAAACAATTACCACCATAAGCCGCCTAACAATGCCAGAAATCATGGAAACTGAGAGGAGATTGCAGGCTTGTCATATTCTTAAGTTTTTCAATTCTCGTTTAACGTTTCTTAGTCAGATCATGCATTGATAACCAAGATCAAAGTTTAATAGTTTTCCCGCAGCAGGTCATATTCTTTCAACATTGCGGATGCCATTAAAGCTAGCATCATGCCCTCTGTGTCGAGTGAAATAGCCACTAGTCTGCGCCAAACCAAGAGCACCTCCCACAGTAAATTATACTTGCTCTAAGTGGACCCTCTAATTCAAATCCAGATCAATCCTTTCCACGATTCATTCAAGTGGCGGTGAGAGTAATAGAAAGAGAAACGTTTAATGAGGTAGAAATAAGGGATAATACAAACCGAGAAATCCAGAAACAAGACATAGTTATCATAGATTGGAAAAGGAGGCATAAACTAAGCATATGCCATCACAAGATTCAGTGGTACTTTAAACGTCAATCGAGCAGAGGATGATGCAGCAATGGCAATAGAAGTTTGATATCCACTGCCTTCTCAAGACAATTCATCCTCCACTAGATCCTCCACGGCTTCATCAGTCTGGGGGCAGAACTATTAATTTTTGTTAGTCACTTGCAGTTGAGAAAAGGCAACAAAAAATAGAAATACTGAATGAGGTAAAATAGAAAAGGCAACATAAAGAAAGGTAAAAAGCATTCGACATGCTCTCTTAAACTATCCCAACCAATTAAGTAGAACTTCCTAATCTAGTTTTACTTTTACTAGGCTTGAGCAACTTTCCAACAAGGGTGTCGTGTTCAATTTTTTTGTGTGAGAATTCTGCAGCACTAATCCTTCGCTCTCTCTATGCTATGATCATCCCGTGACCACAAAAACTGGTTACTTATAATAGAGGGATTTGTATATCAGCATATGCAATATTTTTGCATACTCAGAATGGCTTTTCTTGTAAAATCGGTGTGAGAAACATCTTTTAAATGTACAAAGAGTGCCTTGGCAAAAATAAAAAAAAATAAAAAATAAAATAAAAAAGAAACAGAGCACGGACTAAAGCCATTGTTATTCATTCAAAAGTTAAGGGAGTATTTTTTTTTTCTAATTTTTTAACACCGCCAAAACAACTAAGGTTTAATAATAACATGACCGTCACGCTACACTTTCAAACTGGAACAAAATTCATATACCAGTGTCTAGCACAGTTATTTAAAATAACACTTGCTGTAAAAGTTAGGAAAAAAATGAACTTCCCATACCGCAGGAGAATCGATCCTTAGAAGGGACCAAGGGAGATGGAAAGGATAAAAGAAGTAAAATTTGTGAGTAACTTACCAAGAAACTTGACGAAGTGTTCAAGTAAAGAACGGGCAAGGGGATGATCCCACTCCAGCGACTACCACGTTTGCTGATTTATCCGAATCTCTCTAAGAGAAGGGGGAGGAGAAGAGAGCCCATTGTGGAGCAAGGGCAACTGTAGAGGAATTCTCTCCAGTTTCGGACAATTGTCTATAAAAATCCACTTGAGGGAATCGCAGCTCGTGCTCCCATCACATATGCTCTTCAGCTCCAGAAAATTCTGTAGAATCAGGTGCATTAACTTTGGAGAGGAACAACGTGTCGTTTTGGCAACAGTGCCTATTATCACATCTATGCTCTTGCGGTCTTTGATTGATATCACGTGAAGGAAAGCGAGGTTGAGCTACATGTCTTGCGTCAGCAGCACCCTTTTCATGTTGTTGCATCCATTTACTCATAGATATGTAAAGGCGATAAGTGGTTCCGCTCAACAATGGTCCACCTATTATCTCCTCTAATTTCTCACCACCATTTGTTATAATCTCCTTCAAATTTGGAAGGAGTGGTCAGCCACTTCCATTTCATCACTCTCTTCATTTTATGACAACTGGACAATTCCAATGATTGCACACCCTTCGGTAGCAGAGTGCAAACATCACCACTTGTTCCATCTACACTCACAGCAATGTGGTCGCAACTATTGATGAGTATTCTCCTCTCTGTCTCGTCCATAAATCAAAGGCGACAATCTTCTAGTGCACCCATCACAAGCCTGTACCATCAGCAATTATTGCGCTCGAGATACCCCACACATGCATTGAACGTTTCCACATTGGCAACGGAACAATAAAGCTCCTCCACCCCCGTTAATTTTACCTCTTCTCCAGTCCTCAACTTTTCAATTGCAATAAATTGCAAGTTCACCAGCTTTTCCAACACTCCCTCTGGTAAATGTGTCAGATCTTTGTGCCATCTAGAGCGAGGTACCTTGGGTTTATCAAAATCTCCATGCCCTCCGACACTTCTGTAAGATTATGAAATGATGTTCTCTATTTTGGTACATGAGATTGAAATTACAGATTTAACTATTTATCTCGCAAGTCAGCCCACTTGCAAAGGAAGTTCACTAATCAAGTGAACTTTTTTTACAAGCAGCGATCTGTGCGATATGCTTGTGTGCCTCGATCTCTGCATCTAAATTGAATTGACAAGTTGTTATACATTGATTTAAAGCTTTACATAATAGCATTTCACATATAAACCTGCCTCCCTCCCTCCCTCCCTTTTGTATCTGATTACAGCATTATTTCATGGGCCGGGCTCAGCTGCACCCTCAGGCCTTCAATTTCATGGCTCCTCCATAGTTTTTTAGTTCACGTCAATGTTCCAAGAAAACGGCAAAAGAGACTAAGCTTCTTTTCTTTCGTAACTATCTAGTTTATGTCAAAAGTTCAAGAAAGAGTCGAAACTCCTTCTCTGTAATTTTGTGGTTATTATTGAAGTTTCACAAAAGTAGCAAGAAAGGTAAAGTCTATCTTTTATAATCGCAAAAATGAATGATTATATTTTCTATCTTTTACTAAATTTGGCAGTGAATTATGAAAGATTTTTATAATATTTATTTGTTCATTTATATTGATATATTGTAAATATTAAATAATGGACATGAAAGGATATGTCCACTTGATTTCTGCAATTCACCCGATCGAGGGTGCAACCTCTGATGTTCCTATGGGTTGACCAATCATCATGACAATCGTTGGATTATGTAAGAGGAAAGCAACTCGAAACCTACTATGCAAATTTCCAGTTAGATTCTTGAGACATTTATTTCTTTGTGTTTGAAACTTCCGGAAATTGATTTTACGAAAATTCCATTCGGCTTTCCCAAATCACCGACCATTTAGGAACTTTACTAGTATCTGTAGATTACTCATAAGTTGAGAAAAAAAGTTGCCAACTCCTTACCAAATTTAGTAATTGCCAAAAAGAAGAAATTTACAATTGCAATTTCGAAATCACAGAAACGTGGAAAAAATTATTTAGCAAGATATATTTAGGGGTGAACATGATTCTATAATAGATTCGAGAACCGGAGGACCAAACCTATGGGAATAGGTCCGGTTCCAGGTTCCATTTTGCCTCGATCCGGTTTCCAATTATATATTTTTAGGAATCAAAAACTAGAAACCAAATCGAGGAACAGATAGAACCCTAATTTTCCGACACCATTATATCTATTCTAGTTTCATTTCCTTAAAACAAACATATAACATTCATGTCTTGTTGTAATCGATATCATTCTACGTCGTTGATAGATTGAGATAATTTACCCTACAGTAAGTCATTCGGGGAAAATAACCAGATGATTGTCATCACTAGGTGGTACAACTAACTCTAATTTCTTTAAATCGTTTTCTATAGTGAAAAGGAGATGAGTGGTTCACTTTCTTTACGACTTTGTGAAATCTTTGAGGGCTGATCTTTTGGAAGCAATATTGGACATAAATTAGATGGGGTTAGCAAGAGAACGGGCCACAAGTCAAGTTCTTGTAAGCTAATGTGTGTGTGGCATGACATTCTATCTAGGACAAAGGCGATCTTGGTATGCTTACAATGAGAGACGTTGTAGACCAATCAATTCTGCATCCAGACTGATGAAATCCACAGATGATTCCACTGATGAATCATCTGCTAAGAGCGGTGGACATCAAAAGTTATCGCCATTTCTAAGTCATCCGGCTCGATTGATGTCTAGGTACTTCTGGTTCCTGTAATAAGATGTGCTTGATTTATGCCTTCTTTTCTTTTTTTAATATTAACAGTTAAATGGTTGTCCAAGCTAATTTTGGCGCATCTTGACAAGTCTATCTCCTCAAAAGATCTGAAAGGCGGACTTTCTCATAACAGTCTGGTACATTCAAATAGAATTTTACTTGTAAAATAATCCCAACGAGGCTTAAACCTCAAGGTCACAAGAAGAGGAATAAATTTCTTGCCATCTAAGTTAATATTTCGTTGGTTTCTTTTCTTGTGGCCATACGTGATGGCCGCACTTCATGTTTTTGTCCTCTAAATCCATCTTTTGGTTTCCCCTGCACGCATCTTGTTCACAAAGAGATACAACTTTATGCCTATCTAGTTCAGAGTTAGATGTACCGCCTGGTGATGGTAGTCCTTAAGCACTAAATATTGCTGTAGTCACCTTTTATTGCAGTCGAGGAAAAACAAGTCAATCGATTGTGCCGAACTTCAGACGATTGGCTCCTCAGTTTCATGCTCGAACACAAAATATGCAAATGGGATTTGGATGTAGTGACGACTCAACACGAAACCAAGTGCCAATAGAAACAAATGTATCGGACTAAAGCTACTTTAAAAGGAAATTCATGGAAATTGAAGTACATCGGAAAGGAAAACAAGCAGGAATTGAAATTGCGAGGAAATGAAAGGACAAAGAGAATGTGAAGAGAGGTGAAGCTCTCAGAGAGTAAATGTCTACTTCATGTGCGTATGCACACCTTTGTCTATTTGAGACTCCAAGTTCTATAACTTTACGATTGTTAGGATTCGTCGCACAATCACAAAGAAAGTAGAGAGTAAACACGAGAAAAGGAACTTCACAATTGAGTTCCTTCACCATTTTGATTCTGCATGAACCCTACTTTGGATTTCTCACACTTGCATGTAACTTCCTCGGTAAAGAGAACACTGGCCAACTGTCCCATTTGTTTTTCTTGAACTGACCCGCCTTTTCCTCCTCCATTATGCCAAAACTCACAAGATTCTACCCAGCTTCGTCAAAATATTTCTACTTTTCATCCATATACTTTTACGCTCTTTTTTTTTTTTTTTAAATCAATATACTTTTTATTTGTCTATCTTCACAAATTTTCTAATTAAGTCCCTCCAACATCAAATTTGGTCAAATTCAGCTGACACAACCCCGGACAACGTCATAGTGTGAGGGGATAATATTTTTGTAATGTAGACGTTTGCATGACCGTTTACATTGGCAGAAGTCTTATCCCCATCAACTCCGACATCTACATTGGCTATATTTTTCCACCTATGTCCACATAAGTATCCGCCTCATACTTTGGTATCATCCAATAGCCACGTCAGCTTGGTTTGGTCAGATTCGGTGCCAAGAGACTTGATAAAACATTATGAAACTAAAGTACGAGAAACTTGATTAGGAAATGTGCGAAAGTACAAGATGAAAAGCAGAATTTTTTCCTCGTCTAAGAGATGTAATTTTCTGCATATTCAGGATAGAGTCGACTGTACCACCTAGTGGGGGTAGTCCCTTAAGCAATAATCTTGCGGTAAACTCGCCTTTTATTTCAAAGAACTGGTGGGTTTGATGCTCTTGCACAAAGGCAGAATGATAATGATCAGACACAAACGTATGATAATGATCAGACACAAACGTTTTCTTTTCAACATATCGATAGTAGGATCAGTGATGCCGATAGCAACATTATGTGGAGTTTAATGCATTAATCTGACAACACTAAGAGTCGAAGGTCAGTATAATGTGTTCTCATCACGTGATGGCAACTGCTTTAAAGCAACATGAGTGATTTGAAAGATACACTCTTACAAACGTTCTCTCCTTTTATAAGAGATATTCTACCATCCTGCACTCTCATGTCCCAAAGGAAAAAAAGGAAAATCCTATCATCAAGAAGAGTCATTTAAGTCTACATTAATCAAGTTTAGTTTGAAGTAAGAGGATTGAGTTCCTTCAGACACTCTCCCCACCTTCCATTCCAGCCATTGTATCATACAAAGGCCGATTCAGTGTCTCCGGGAGGTAAAATGCTAGTATCCCTCCCAGAATTGCACAAACCGCAAAGGGGAAGCCCCCTCCTAAGACCACCACTAAGGGTGAGTTTGGGAACCACTTTTGGGGAAAGTCTTTAGGAAAATGCAACGAACTTTGAGTTAAAGGTGTTTTTCAAAATGCAACTGTGTTTGGTAAATTGTACTTTGAAAGCCCTTTGTGAAGTACTTTAAACAAAATGGTGTTTGGGGAATTACATTTACAAATGACCTTTGTGTTAAAAAAAATTATTAAAAGAAAAATTAAAAAAAATTGACTGGCAAGGGCAGCGTACGCCGGCGACCTCCGGCGACCCCAGATCTGGGGCGGTGAGGTCGCGCGACGCCGTCATGACCTCCGGCGACCCCGGATCTGGGGACCGAGGTCGCGGCCTCGACCTCGGCGACCGCCGGATCTGGGGCGGCGAGGTCACGCGGGCCGCCTCGACCTCTGGCCGGCCAGGGGAGAGGTGGCGAGCTCTCCTCTGCCGCCGCTTCTGGCACCAGGACGACCTGCGACGATGGGTCGCGCGGCCCCGGCGAGCTCCGTGCGGAGGTCGCGGTGCGGCAGGCGACGGTCGCCAGCGACCGCATCTGGTCGCAACCAGATCTGCGACTCGCGGAGCTCTCCGACGACGAGCGCCTGCGTCGTGGCGTCCCTATGCCCGGAGAAGATGAACAGTGCTCAAACAAGGGCACGCACCGGAAAAACGAAAAAGTCGTGAGGACAATTTTGGGAAAAAAAATGTGAACAGTACCCGCGTGGGCATGCCGAAAAAGCCGAAAGCCCAAGGCACCCCCAAGGCAGCCTTGGGCTTTCGGGCTTGAAAATGCTGGCTTTGCAAGTAAGAGACTTGCAAAGTTTTTTCCCAAACGCTCCCCATTGGCCCAAGGGGCTTTTCATGGCCAAAGCCCCTTCCAAAGCTGATTCCAAACGGTGCCTAAAGGCGCCAAAATCGCACCCATTTGCGCCGCCTGAGCTCCATAGCCAAGAGCCACATTCCTCACCACAGTCGGAAACAGCTTAGCCATGTAGATAAAGAGCAAATTATACGTGCCAGCCATCCCGAAAATCCCAAGAATTCCGCACACCGTCCTCGCCACTTTCCATTCCCCGTGTATCATCACCAAGCTCCCCATAAGATAGAATATTCCACTGAACCACTGTGTTCCGATTGCCAGCGGCTTCCTCCCGAACTTATCAAGCAATAGGGCCGTTATTGTAAAGGCTGGCATTTCAGCCACGCCGTTGAGGAACACATTAAGGTAAAGGTTGGTCTGGAGATTGACAACGTTTAGGCTAATGCCATAGTACACGACCGAACAAAGAAAGTTGATTGCCACCGCCAAGAAAAGGCGAATCCGAGTGACAGGCGACTTCACCACATTGATGAGAGACCCTGTTATCGCATCCTTTGTGTCCATCTGATCTTTGCAGGATTGACCATCGTTCGAGTTTTCATTCACTTCCTCATCAAGTGCGAGGATGACCCCGTCGGAGAGGTGTTTCTTGTTGGCTTTGGCAATAGCTCGCATAAGCTTCATGGCCTCGTCAATCTTTCCCTGGACGAGATACCACCGTGGGGACTCTGAGATGAAAGGGAGGACCCCCACAAGGAAGAGCATGGAGGGAATGGAGGAAGCGATGTAGAGCTCCCGCCATGAGCGAAACACATAAGCGATGCCGGAGAGAAGAGCTATGCCACATGAGAAGAAGTAGAAAGTGGACATTCTTGCCGCTCCGCGCTTCTTTGGGCCAATAGGCTCGGTGGCTGGTACGAAAGCGCATAGGCCGACCCCGCCCGTGCTAAATCCGGTAATGAAGCGGAGGAGGCAATAGGTCCAGTAATCCGGAGAGAGGGCCGTCAAGCAACCGAAGATGGCATTCAAGATACAGACCACCGTTAGAGAGCCTTTTCTTCCCAAGAACGAGTCCGAGAGATGGCCAAACGTCCCGGCTCCTGCAACATACGGCACAAGAAGTCGTCAGACTATGAGTACAATCCCTCAGAAAAATTGAAGCTTATCCAAATTAAGAAAGAAAGAGACGATTAGTAACTTCGACAAACAGAGTAAGAGAGTTTGTTGTATCTATCTGTAACTTTTTTTTCGATTATGAGAGTAAGTTCTCTCCTATAGAAAAATTGCAATCAATAATATTCTAGGTAATTAAGTAATCGCGATGCTAAAAAAAATAAGAATCTATCCTAAATCAGTTAGTAATTTTGAAAATCTTATATAATTTGAGATACATGCTACCAGATAAATTTTTTCCAATGTTAATCTGTAATTTCTTCTAAGCTGTAACCTATCCAACGATGCTCCTTGCTTCTTCGAAACTAACGGCGTGGACGGCCCCATTAGCACGTTTCCGTGAGACAACCTCGGGGACAGTGACGTTCCGAACGCCACGTTCCCTATCGATTTATTTTGGTTTATTTTAACCTCGGGGGTAGGAAGGTTCTTTTAAATTTTAATCCATATATACGCTCGGTCTTTCCTCTTTCTTACCTAGTCTGCGGCGAAGGGCGAGATTTTTTGGAGCTCGGTTGAGGGGGATTCGCCAGTGAGACTGCATCCTCTTGCAAAATTTTCTTTCGGCAACGGCGGAACCGGTGCTTGGAGGAACGCAGCAAGGCCATGGCGAATGAGAAATCTCCGAAGATAGAGATTGCAGAAGCAGAACTAGATGTGTGTTGTATGATGCTCTGTCAAAAGCAAATCAAAATAGAACCTCTCGAGAGGGAAGAGTCTTGGAGGTTATTTTTAAAGGTACTTTGCTTCGCTAGAAACCTCCCTTCAGATGTTGAAGAAATTGTGAAGTTTATCGTGCACAAGAGCGAGGGTTTGCCACTTGGGATCATTGAGATAGCGACTTGCATGAGGGGAGTAGAGAAAGTTCACGAATGGAAAGGCATGTTGCAAAAATTCAAAGACTCAAGGATAGAACTTGAGGCGTTCAAAGGACTGAAACTCAGTTACATGAACTTGGGTGATCATTGAGTGCAACGGTGTTTCTTGCATTTAGCACTTTGTTTTGGTGAAGACCTTTCAGAAACTAGGAGAGAGCATTTGATAGAGTCATTCATAGATGAGGGTTTGCTAGATGGAATTGCAACCTCACAAGAATTGCATGACCAAGGTAATGCCATATTGGATAAAATGAGAAAGGCTTGCCTGTTGGATGATCTAGAGGGAGTGTGTCTATATCTACACCCATTGACAAGGTACATGGCATTGCATATAGTGACGAGCACAACTCACATGGTTAAGGCCTATATGGGGTTGAAAGAAATACCAGAGGAAGTATTCTGGACCGATTGCCTAGAGAGAGTCTATTTACAAGGCAACAAAATAGAAGAAATTACACATGGCATATCGCCAAATTGCCCTAAACTTACCAGGTTGTTGTTAAATGACAATGTCATGTTGGGAAATATCCACACTTCTTTCTTCAGAAATCTGAAGGTGCTGAAGAATCTAGATCTCAGCAACACCCGAATAGCGGAATTGCCGGAGTCCGTCTGTCACTTGGACAAATTGGAAGTACTGCTACTGCGGAGGTGTCGGGCATTAAAACTTATTCCTCATGTAGGAAAGTTGGGACACCTCAGAAAGTTGGACCTCCAAGGGTGTTCAAGCCTTGATGAAGTGCCGGAGGGAATGGAGATGTTGGTAAACCTGAGGTACCTTGACTTAGATGGCACAAAGATTGAGACATTACCACAAGGAGTGCTGGGGAATCTGGTGAATTTGCAATACCTTGCGATTAAAAAGGTGAGGGCAGGAGAAGTAGTAAAATTAAAGAAGTAGGAAGCACTTGATTGTTATGTTCCTGACGTGGAAACATTCAATGCATGCGTGAGGTTTCTTGAGCAAAATAATTCCTGACAGTACAAGCTCGTGATGGATGCACCGTATCACTGCGAGTCTCAGACTTACAGGCGTATATTCATCAATAGTTGCAAGCATAGATGGAACAAGCAGTGATCGCTGTGCTCTGATTCCAGAAAGTGTGCAATCATTAGGAGTGTCCAGGTGTCATAAGTTGAAGAGTGTGATGGGATGGGAGTGGATGATCACTCGCTTTTCAAAACTGGAGGAGATTATTGTATATAATTGTGATGAATTAGAGGAGATAATTAGTGGGTCACTACCGAGCGGTGCCACTTGTTTTCTTACATATCTCGGAGTAAACGGATGCAACAACATGAAGAGGCTGCTGACGCAAGACATATCGCTTCACCTCCCTTTCTTCCTAGAGATATCAATCAAAGACTGCAAGGGCATAGAGGTGATAATAGGCACTGCTGCCAACATGACGCACTCCTTCCCAAAGTTAATTCACTTGGGTCTATGGAATCTTCCGGAACTGAAGAGCATATGTGATGGGACCATGAGTTGCAATTCCCTCCGGTGGATTTCTATATACAATTGTCCGAAACTAAGGAGGATTCCTCTGCAGCTGTCCCTACTTGACAATGGGCTCCCTTCTCCTCCCCCTCTCTTTGGGAGATTCGGATAGATCAGCAGACGTGGGAGTCGCTGGAGTGGGACAATCCCCTTGCCCGTGATTCATTAGAACACTTGGTCGAAGGTTCTTGGTGAGTCACCCACAAATTTTACTTTCTGTTATCCTCTCCATCTCCCACGGGGCCTTCTAAGGATTGATCTCCTGCGGTACAGAAGTTCGGTTTTTTCCCCAAAATTTTTATACCAAGTTGTATACCACATCACTACTTAGGAACTGCCCGTACTACTCACTGATAAATGACTTATTACAGCTTGAGAGTATAGCAGAAAATGGTTATATGATTATTGAAACTTAATAGTTACGGTGTTGTTCAGAAATTAGAAATACTCCCTTAACATTGAATGAGTAACAACGGCAATAGTCCACGCTTTTCCTTTTTTCGGGCAAGGTTCTCTTTGTACATTTAAATGATGGTCTTCTCGCTGACTTTACTATAAGAGCCATTCTAAGAATACAAAAATTTTGGATAGACTGATACAAATCCTTATACGTCAAACAGTCGCTTTTTGGGTCAAAATGATCACAATAAGGAGATAACAAATAATTAATGGCTGCAGAAAAGTTACTATCAGTGTAGGAATATTTTCTCTGTCTTCCATTTCTCATATATACAAAATAATTGATTATGACACCCTTGTTAGAAAGATGCTGAAGCCTAGAAATGTATAATTTGTTTTTTTTTTTTTAATTTCATTAAACTGGAATAACAAAAATGTTTCATTACTTTAACAATTAGATACGTGTCAAATGGGCCACTGACAAATAAAGTAGACCAAAGGGCTATGCATTCAGGTAAATTATTATAACACTTAAAGTGCTAAAATATCGGGTCAATGCTTAACTTATGCTTTATTAGTTGGGAGTGCTTAGATAGCATGTCAATGCATTCTTCCTTTTCTTTTAATTGCCTTTTCTGTTACAGCTCATCCAGTACTATCTATCTTCACTGTCGAGTCCTTTCTGATTTTTAAATCGATCACTATACTTTAAGCCGAAATTAAACTAGTGTAAATTAGTCTTTCAGAGAAATTGTCACGCCCCGATCCTCGAACACGTGCCCATCCCTCACCTGGTCGATTAATAGCGACGTCCCAGGACGCATCGCCGACCCTGTTCATTTTATATGCGCAAGCGGAAGTATAAAGAAAATCCTCAGACAATAAAACAATGGGATAGAAAAGTAGGGCCATACTTTTATATTGAAACTCATAACCAAACTTTTATGCAAAATACAGACCATAGTACTTCACAACTATTCACAACTCTTCACTCTAGTTCTATTCACATCAAAAGAGTTCACAAAAGAAGATGGGATCTCAGTCCATCTGGATCGTACTCAAGATCTCTCTCGATGCTATCTTCTTCTTTCAAAAATCCTTTTCCTTCTCAGATTTCTCCTCCTCAGCTCCTCATCGGGGTCCTGAAATATTATCCCACAACCGGGATGAGACTACGTCTCAGCGAGTTCTACCCCACTAAGACTCAATTAGGGAGCCAATACACTACTCGGTTGCCTAAGCACAGCACAATTCAGAGGACTTACCTTGGCCTCAGTCTCAACCTGCAAGTTAGCACAGATCACATAGGCATCCAAGTGATCACATCACTGATCGAAGCATCGATCAAATCGACCTAGTCGATTTCACACCCACAAGACCACTCACGGTCAATCTCATTCGATCAATCAATTTACAACATCAGACTCAAGCAAAGGTTAATCACATTAAATCACATTCAGATTGGATCATCGATCAATCGACTTAGTCGATTACATGTCATAGAGCACACGTGCATTCTCTAAGGCACTAGTTCACCAAAGTGATGCATCAATTCACCGAGCCCACGTGTCTCTTCCAAGATGCCTCGCTTAATTCCTTGGGCCCACGTGCATTCTCTCAGGCACTCGTTCACCAAAGTGATGCATCAATTCACCGAGCCCACGTGCCCTTTTTATGATGCCACTCTCAAGATCTAGTGGCTTTACGGTCCCACCCGACCCTCTCAAGATCTAGTGGCTTTACGGTCCCACCCGACCCTCTCAAGATCTAGTGGCTTTACGGTCCCACCCGACCCATCTCAAGATCTAGTGGCTTTACGGTCCCACCCGACCATCTCAAGATCTAGTGGCTTTACGGTCCCACCCGACCATCTCAAGATCTAGTGGCTTTACGGTCCCACCCGACCATCTCAAGATCTAGTGGCTTTACGGTCCCACCCGACCCTCTCACCATTCTACTCACTTTACGACCCAACAAAGCATAAGAATGCTGAATAAACACACTTGGCCATTATCCAATCAATAACCCAATCTCAATCAATTCCAAGCAATTTAGGGTAAATCCCTAAAATGACACAATTTAATTAATTCCAAGCAACGTAGAACTCAAATAAATAAACAGGCTGCGCCACGACAATCAACACAAGATTTCGGTCGTCGGCCATCTCAGCCTTAATTTCCGAAAAATAATTAATTAAATAATTAATTTCGAAAATTAAATAATAAATATTAGAAATTCAATTTAGCTCAAAATAAGGCCCGATTGAATAAACGGACTTCACCACCGTCCTCAGCGTAATATTCCGGTCGCTGGCCATCACACTTGAATTTTCGGGAAATAAATAATTAAATAATTAATTTCGAGCATTAAATATATAATTACCATAAATTCAATTCAATGCAATATAAAGCTCAATTAAATAAACGGGCTGCACCACGATCACCAACATAATATTCCGGTCGCTGGCCATCCAAATTGAATTTTCGGAAAATAAATAATTATTTAATTTAATTCCGAAAAGTAATATTTAAATGCCAAAAATTCCACTTAGGCCCGAAATATCAAATTGAAGCCCGATAAAGGGTTGGAAAATTCCCGGGCTACCCTCAATAAATAGTAGACCATGTCTACTTGCTAAATATGCATTCAATTTAACTAATTTGCATCAAAATCAACTAATCAACCCTAATCAAAATACTCAAGCTTAATTAAACACACTAAACAACCAATTAAGCATAATTAACCCACTAAGCAAGCGTTAGTGAGGTTACCCACCGGAATCGCGCGCAACCGGTACCAAATCGACGGGCTCGGCGCGAGGAACAACAAACTCCAAAGCACGGCACGACTCCGAGGCCCGGAAACGGCCCAAAGGCGGGCCTAAAGCCGCTGAAATACCCACTCGTGGGTTGCTGCGTTTCTGCAAAAGAACTCACAAAACAGCCATGAAACACATCCACAAGGGCGGCAAGGCACGGGGAAAGGTCGGTGGAGGTCCGGCGAGTTCAACCAGTGGTCGGAGGTGGCCGGACAAGGGCTGAACGGGGCTGGACAGCAGCTGGTTCACGCGGAGGAGGACGCCCGGAGCGCGAGGAGGGCGGTGGCGGAGCGCGCGGTGCACGCGGATGTGCGGGCGGCGGTGTGAGGGCGGCGGAACGATGGCGACGGGCGGCGCGCGGGCTTCGGCGAGCTTCTTCTTCTGGTTTGCTGGTTTCTCACCGAGAAGGAGAGGAGAGGGGGCTTCGTTCACGTGGGGTTGGGGGAAAGGAAGAGAGAGGAAAGGGAGAGAAGAGAATAAAATAAAAAGAAAAGAAAGGAGGGGATAAGGACATGGACTAGTCAAAGAGAGTAGGGGGAGGCCAAATTCAATTTGGCTTGGGGAGGGGTGCGCACGGATGGGGGAGGGAGAGGAGAGAGAAAAGAGAGAAAGAAAAAGAAAAAGAAAAAGAGAAAAGGGAGAGAGAGAAAAAGAAATTTAAACAATTATTCTTTTCTCTTTCCCTTTCTATTTTCTTTTGGTCTCCGATTAGCCTTCCGACAATTTCTTTCTCGGAATTTCGGACTCGTCAATAAATTGACGGACGATGAGACGAAGTCCTAAAAATAAGAATTATGACACGCTTAAAATTCGATTCCCGAAATTGAGTTCAACTTCATGGTTAAAATCGACCGAACACGATTTTAGTCCGATCCGACCTATCGAGTAGCTTTTAGGGATTTTACCGCGGTTATATCCCTTAACGGCTTCACTCAATAGCTGGGTTAACTCATGAGTGATCAGCTCAGAGAAAAAGGACCATCGGCGCGTCGACGAAATGCCCATTTCAAATATTCGGGACGGGTCGAAAATTCGGGATGTCACAACTCTTCCCCTCTTATAAAAATTTCGTCCTCGAAATTTAAACCTTCATCCAATCCTGACAAAAGGTGGGGTATTGTCGTCTCATCAAGTCTTACTTTCCCTGGTTGCTTCTTCAGTCCCGTGGCGTTGTCCGACCACTTTAACCAAGGGGACTTTCTTGGTTCACAATATCTCATCTTTCTGATGGCTCCAAGCGGTTTATAATCTGATTCTGCTCACGACAACTGCAACGACTAACTGCTGAACTGACTCTGAGCCTGTGATCTTTCTTTCTCTGATCTCATCTCAACAAATTGAAGTTCTGTACGCTCTGCTCTGTTCTGCCTCAAAAGAACTATTTGAATGTTCTACTGAAACTGGGAACCTCGATTCTAGATTTGATATAGATCTGCCACCAGTACTCCACAAATACGAATTTAACTCATGTACACTTCTTCGTGTCTAATCAAATCAAGATTCCTTCATACATCAATGAAATGAGTCGGTTTCATCCATCTGCTAACCATTATCCCGAATGGAATCATTACTCTCTTAACTCTTGAGTAATCCTGTCATAACGTTCCATCATGATGTACTTCTATTCTCACCCGAGACTCTTGAGTTATTATAAAAGTTCTCTCGGCTTGCATTACTGAATTTCCTTTATTGGCACATCTAATACTTGCAGCCTGCCTGGTGATATCAATCCTTATGTCGATTTACCAATCAAACCGATGTCATCCCTGACCTACTCGTACTATTAGGTCGAATACTGCAACAACTGTAGTGAATTCTTCACAAGGCCTCCTCCTTAAGTTCCGTACTCACAATACTTCGGTATTCCATCTTTCGACATTTGAAAGTTAATCTCTTCTTTATCAGTATCTTCTTGCAGGATCTTCTTATCATTCCAATCTATCAACTGAAGCGCTTGATTCTTGCTCTTATATTTGGTTCAATTTTGAGGGCGGCTGTAAAAATTCAAAAGGTAGCCTACCTCAAATTTGAAAACCGAATTTCAAACATTTTCAAGTAAAGTCTATACTTTAGTCAGCCACTGCACTATTGAAGACTCTCAACTCAACACCTCAGTGACTTCTGATCTCTGATACTATTGTCGATCTTGGTCCACTGATAATTGACTCGGTCTTGATCAGGTCCATGGAAATTCTTTCACCATTCTCGAGTATCTCTTGAGCTCCTTAGCGTTTTTCTATTACATAGAATATCATGGAAAGACACGATCACAATTGATCTAGGTATCCTTCGAACACTCAGGTTGTCCAATCCATTACAACAACTGGAGCATTTACCAGGCCAAACGATCTTGCAATACTCACTAAGGTCATATTAAATACGAACAGTTGTCTTCAATATAACCTCATTTCTAGTTCTCAACTGATGATAACCTGTCCTCAAGTTGACCTTTAAAACATCAACACTCTTTATAACTAGTCACACCATTCCTTGATCTTCAGTAATAAACACTTGTCCTTGATTGTCACCTAATTGAGTTGACCATGGTTGATGCATGATTGCCATGAACCATTTTCATTTTCTCTCTCCACAAAACTGATGTTTCCTAAGGTGATGCACTGATAAGCATGAATTCCTCATTCCTCAATCTTCACATCCGCATCGTTGGTTCTATTAGTTCAGACCACAATAACCGACAAGAAGCCTTCAAGAGTGGCTCTATTCTAGTGCTAGCTCAATCGCACTTTCTATCTCTTTCTCTGACAACTGTCTGACACTTATGTTCTTAGAAATAGACAACCTCCATTCTCTATCTTTATGAAAGTTATCTTAGACCACCTTGAGATTTCGACTCAATAAACTCCATGCGCTACCTAAGTTAAATTGCTCCATATGATCGTTGATGCTTACTCTACTATGTACGTCAATACACCTAACTAGTTATGACTACTGGCAAGTTCTTCTACGCCTCCCAAAACACTGCCAAGTCGGTTCCACCTTCAACCGTACAAAGACTGACAGTCCTTCAACGACTATCATCGGTTTTAGACTCACCATCCATAACACCTACCGACACCTCCTGTCAATAGCATGCACTATTTCTGAGACTCCCACAAAACGTTGCGTATGACCTGTCATATCGACAGTGACGGCATGATCTACTTATGTGATACTGGCGTTACCACAGAATAGAGACTGCATCTTCACCTTGAGTCATCACAGTCTTTACCCTCCATCTGCCTGCACTGCTTGACTCAGATATCGTGATATCCTTCCACGACTAGACACTGATCAATTCTAGCATCAGAAGATCCTATCGAACTCATTTGACGCTGGTAATACTCTTCCGCTCGAACTTCTTTCACCTTATGTCGCGAGTAAACTAGAAGTTCTCAACTTCGCTCCCACTGACACCTGCTTTCACCGATTAACTAGCACTTGATACGATACTCATCGATAGAATTTGATCCCAAAACATTCTTCCTTTGATTAGTGCCAAGTCGGTTCCATTCCCGTTCTTCTCGCCATTCTAGTGGCGTCCTAACTGAGGTAGCGGTGTCAATGTTCCACTGGACTTTCACTGACAGTCCTTCACCCGACGACTATGCTGATCGTAATCACAACACGTTTTAGCCATACTCAGACACTGGATTCATCCATGTTTCCTTCCACAATTTCGACACCTACCTGGTGAGTCTTCTACCTCCTGTCAAGTGCTAGCATGCACTATTTCTTGTACCGGAGATCTATCCCACAAATTCCACGTTGCGTTCTATGGCGCACTTCTTCTAACCTGTCATATCGACAGTGACGGCAATAACCCTTGACAAGATTTCATCTACTTATGTAGACAACCCATAAATCACTGTCCGTACTGGCGACACTTACCATAATTCTTGTCCTCAGAATACCTGAGACTGATCTATACCATCTTCACCTTGCCCACTGGGTGGAATAAAATACTCTTTCCTCATCATCAGTCTTTACCCTGATTGAATTCCAAATCTGCCTGCACTGAATCTTGACTCAGATATCGAAATCAATTCCCTGATCATCCTTCCAGGTTGAACCTCGACAAAGGTAGCAACAACAACAACTTAATACTGATCTTACTGGCTCATTCAGATCCCAAGGGACACTTGCATCAGAACGATCCTATCGAACTTAGGATCATTTGACGCTGCTACACTAGTACCAACGAGTCACAGAGGACACTGTCCTCTTACGTTCTCAACTCCCACTCGCTCATGGTTCAGTGACACTGCTCCGAATCCACCGCGATTCGCACTCAGCTAACACAGACATGCACAGCATGAATTTCATCCTACTACTATCCCATGAACCATCGCTCCTTATCACTCCAATCTTGAACTTCGCTCTGATACCACTTAAACGGGATGTCACGCCCCGATCCTCGAACACGTGACCATCCCTCACTGGTCAATTAATAGCGACGTCCCAGGACGCATCGCCGACCCTCTTCTTATAAAGAAAACCCAATAAAACAATGGGATAGAAAAGTAGGGCCATACTTTCATTGATGAACACATGTACTTCACAACTATACACAACTCTTCACCTAGTTCTATTCACACAAAAGAGTTCACAAAAGAAGATGGGATCTCAACTGGATCGTACTCAAGATCCCTCTCGATGCTCATAGCTCCTCAGTCCTGAAATATTATCCCACAACCGGGATGAGACTACGTCTCAGCGAGTTCTACCCCACTCTCAATTAGGGAGCCAATACAACTCGGTTGCCTCACAGCACGAGTCAGAGGACTTACCTTGGATTCCAGCATGTTAGCACAGATCACAAAGACATCCAAGCAATCACATCACTGATCGAAGCATCGATCAAATCGAAGTCGATTTAGACCACTCAGCACATCACACTCAGCAATGGACACTCAGATCGGACCATCGATCAATCGAAGTCGATTACATGTCATAGAGCACACGTGCATCACTCACCAATGCATCAATTATCTTCCATCGATTACGTGCATTCTCTCAGGCACTCGTTCACCAAAGTGATGCATCAATTCACCGAGCCCACGTGCCCTTTTTATGATCTCTCAAGAACTTCGACCCTCTCTGGCTTTACGGTCCCACCCACTCTCAAGATCTAGTGGCTTTACGGTCCCACCCGACCACCTCAAGATCTAGTGGCACGACCCTCAGATCTCTCGATCTACTTTACGGTCCCACCCGACCCTCTCAAGATCTAGTGGCTTTACGGTCCCACCCGACCATCTCAAGATCTAGTGGCTTTACGGTCCCACCCGACCCTCTCAAGATTTAGTGGCTTTACGGTCCCACCCGACCATCTCAAGATTTAGTGGCTTTACGGTCCCACCTGGACCCAACAAAGCATAAGAATGCTGAATAAACACACTTGGCCATTATCCAATCAATAACCCAATCTCAATCAATTCCAAGCAATTTAGGGTAAATCTCTAAAATGACACAATTTAATTAATTCCAAGCAACGTAGAACTCAAATAAATAAACAGGCTGCGCCGCGACAATCAACACGAGATTTCGGTCGTCGGCCATCTCAGCCTTAATTTCCGAAAAATAATTAATTAAATAATTAATTTCGAAAATTAAATAATAAATATTAGAAATTCAATTTAGCTCAAAATAAGGCCTGATTAAATAAACGGACTTCACCACCGTCCTCAGCGTAATATTCCGGTCGCTGGCCATCACACTTGAATTTTCGGGAAATAAATAATTAAATAATTAATTTCGAGCATTAAATATATAATTACCATAAATTCAATTCAATGCAATATAAAGCTCAATTAAATAAACGGGCTGCACCACGATCACCAACATAATATTCCGGTCGCTGGCCATCCAAATTGAATTTTCGGAAAATAAATAATTATTTAATTTAATTCCGAAAAGTAATATTTAAATGCCAAAAATTCCACTTAGGCCCGAAATATCAAATTGAAGCCCGATAAAGGGTTGGAAAATTCCCGGGCTACCCTCAATAAATAGTAGACCATGTCTACTTGCTAAATATGCATTCAATTTAACTAATTTGCATCAAAATCAACTAATCAACCCTAATCAAAATACTCAAGCTTAATTAAACACACTAAACAACCAATTAAGCATAATTAACCCACTAAGCAAGCGTTAGTGAGGTTACCCACCGGAATCGGGCGCAACCGGTACCAAATCGACGGGCTCGGCGCGAGGAACAACAAACTCCAAAGCACGGCACGACTCCGAGGCCCGGAAACGGCCCAAAGGCGGGCCTAAAGCCGCTGAAATACCCACTTGTGGGTTGCTGCGTGTCTGCAAAAGAACTCACAAAACAGCCATAAAACACATCCACAAGGACGGCAAGGCAGGGAAAAGGTCGGTGGAGGTCCGGAGAGCTCAACCGGTGGTCGGAGGTGGCCGGACGAGGGTTGAACGGGGCTGGACAGCAGCTGGTTCGTGCAGAGGAGGTGGGCAGCGCACGGGCAGAGGTCGCGCGGGCGGAGCTGGGCTCGCGGGCGGCGCGAGCGGCGGTGCGGGGCGCACGGGCGGCGCGGGCACGGGCGGCGTGCGGCTGTCCGGCGAGCTGCTGCTGTCTTCTTCCGTTTCTGGTTTTCACGAGCAGAAAACAAGAAGAAGGAGAAGGCTCGGTCACGTGGGTGGGGAGAGGGAGGAGAGAGAAGAAGAAAAAGAAATAAAGAATTAAAGAAGGGATAAGAACCATTGACTATTCAAAAGAAGAGAGAGAGAGAGAGAGGAAATCAAATTGAACTTGGCTTTTGGGGGGGGGGTGTGTGCGCACGGATGGGGGAGGGAGAGAGAGAGAGAGAAAAAGAAAAAGAGAAAAGGGAGAGAGAGAAAAAGAAAATATCAATTCAAATAATCATGCTTTTCTTTTCTCTTTCCCTTTCTATTTTCTTTTGGTCTTCGATTATCCTTCCGACAATTTCTTTCTCGAAATTTCGGACTCGTCAACAAATTGACGGACGATGAGACGAAGTCCTAAAAATAAGAATTATGACACGCTTAAAATTCGATTCCCAAAATTAAGTTCAAACATGGTTAAAATCGACCGAACACGATTTTAGTCCGATCCGACCTATCGAGTAGCTTTTAGAGATTTTACCGCGGTTATATCTCTTAACGGCTTCACTCAATAGGTGGGTTAACTCATGAGTGATCGGCTCAGAGAAAAAGGACCATCGGCGCGTCGACGAAATGCCCATTTCAAATATTCGGGACGGGTCGAAAATTCGGGATGTCACAGAAATGCTTACTTTTCTTGGACTTCATATTTCCAATTGCATAATTGCACACTAAATCACTTTCTGTTTTATTTGATTAAGTTCGATTGGCCAGAGAAGTCTCTAATGTCTTTAGATTGTTTACATTTGTTCTATTTAATTTGATTAGGTTTGATTAGCCAACATGAGCACTCCTCCTTCCCAAAGTTAATGCACGTGGCTCTATGGAATCATCTAGAACTGGAGCATATGTGATGGGACCACGATTTGCAATTTTATCCAGTGTATATATATGGAATATACCAAAATTGAAGAGGGGTTCCTCTGCTTGAGAGTGGCTTCCCTTGTTTTGTTCTTTTGTCATTTATCCACTCTGAACATTGGCATTCATCAAATGCAATTTGAAGTTTTTAGGTAACAAGAACTGCATTTTACATAATGCTTCGTATACCATCTGCCTCATTTTCTGTGTAATGTGCTTTTGTGGCTGCATGTTAGCCAATTGAATCCTCAGTTTGTAGTGGAAGAATGGTGACTACCCTAAAATGGGATTCGATACATGAAATTTGTCCACTTGTTTATTGATCACCTGGTGTTTATGGAGTTTGGCTTATCCATCATTTTGATTTACTCTTGAAAATTGTGTTATGAGATGTGTTTATCCTTGCCATTACTATTCCTACCTCAGGTTGATTAATTTTGAATTTGTTAGCAATTAAGCTCTATCAGATATATCATTGCAAGCTGCTGGACCCTTTTGTGGAGTATGAGTGTATTACTCTCATCCTGCTTCTCTTGTTCATTCTATAAATGACCAAACAAAAAGGAAGAGAAAGAAGTGATCGTGGGTTCCGATTGTCTATACTCCTGGAAATAAACCCCTCAATGCTTGTAAAGGGAAGCTCATTTAAGCAGTATAAAATAAAGTTTGGTTAAAATTTTATCCTCTGTGTTTGAACTTTTAAGTATCTCTGATTTCTGTGTTGAAATGGCTGAAGAATCTGTTCCAAGGAGCATTACATCCTCTTTAAGACACTCTTCCTTAGCTTTTCCTCAGTTTATATTGCTCATGGA
This sequence comes from Eucalyptus pauciflora, assembly GCA_007663325.1. NCBI lineage: Eukaryota > Viridiplantae > Streptophyta > Magnoliopsida > Myrtales > Myrtaceae > Eucalyptus > Eucalyptus pauciflora. The sequence continues at coordinate 2,234,510 of VMYD01000413.1, read as the reverse complement.
TCAATACCACGATTTTATATATGAAGTTCACTCAATTTATCTCACACTTTGGTGAACACCTTTATAATGTTGCTTGAGTGCCCTCCTCGACCCTACAGGACATGCCATGTTCTCTGGAGTATCATAAGTTAAGGTTTTCATTTAGATTGATGACCTTGCGGATGTTTGCTGTGTATATCCCTTTGATATTGCTCAATGTAAGATACATTTGTTCGGGTGACATTCTAAATCGATGCAATTTTCCAGCTGAGACATGCAATTTCCCTGTTTGTAGTTGATAGTCAGGTAACCTAGTGATGGTAGTCCTTAAGCACTAAATTTTGTTGCATTGGTGTAGTTGGAACTTATAGGTGAAGGCATAAATGGTGAAAAGGGGCAATCAAAGCTAGTGATCCTTTTGAGACTTAATAAAGTCCTCATTACTGTTAAGGAATATTCAGTTTGAGTTTTAGCTACTTTGTACCAACCATGACCTGAAGATCTGAGATTAGCTTCTGAGATCGGTGAGTCTATCACCACGGTCTCCACCAAGATGTTAACAATCAGGAGGTCAATGTAAATGAGGTCTGTTTCAGCTAGGGAACACAATACGAGCCGATTAGAGATATGCTCATGAGATGAAGACAGAGATTATTAAGACATTCAATGCTAACAAACCATTTACAGCTACACAGGCTCAACTGATAACATGAATTCTAAAAAGCCATGATGTATGTTAATGAACTAAACAAGTACAGAATAATGCAAAACTGTGGCAAGTTCCTGTCTTCTCATCGGGCCTCTAGAAGTGTAAAAGTGATTTCATTGACTATAGACGAGTCCAACGCTAGACGAGGAATTTCCTCTGTGCGGATTCCTCTCCACGAGGAAACCTGGTTGTTGAGGCACAGCCAATGCGTTGTCACTGCTCAACATTGTCACAATCGACGACATGCTAGGCCTATCCTCAGGATGTTCTTGCAGACATAGGAGACCAATATGAACACATCGTAACACTTGAGATAAATTGGATGTTGTCCACCAAGCATGAATCGATCAGTTCGGAAGACTTGCCAGCTTCGTACAACTTCCATGCCTATTGTTGAAATATCATCCCACCTCAATTGAAAATGGTTCTAAATACTCTTTATATTTATGTGGTTTCCTCCACCTAATAGCTTAAGCTTTTGGGTTGCACTTTCTAACATGGTATCAGAGTCAGTGTTATCATTTTCATGAATGTGCATGGTCAAAATTCCATGTGAATGTGCGTAGTCAATTTCACGTGCCGGTCGTAATCAGGCTTGCGTGTGAGTGGGGGTGTTGAAATATCATCCCACCTCAATTGAAAATGGGTTCTAAATACTCTTTATATTTATGTGGTTTCCTCCACCTAATAGCTTAAGCTTTTGGATTGCACTTTCTAACAACTACAAAAAATGAAAAATTGCACGAACTTCATTGGACCATAAAGCTACTTAAGAATACAAAAATTATATAAAACAAATTACTCACATGGCTGACTAGACTGATTCGAATGATATAATCCCCTGTTCCTTTTTCCACTTACAGTTTTGAGGACCAAAATGCCGAAGCTAAACACATCCGATTTTGCTGAAAATAGCCCATCAATAGCATATTCAGGTGCCATGTAGTCACTGAAGAACAAAAGAAAATATTACAACATGCATTAAAATGGAATCGGAACCACCCTTTTTCACTCTATGCAGACCATACCGTAAGATACTTACTATGTCCCAACCACTCTGTTGGTATTTCCTTCTATCTCATCTCCTCCAAATATCCTAGCCTTGCCCAAATCTGAAATTTTTGGATTCATCTCGTTGTCAAGTAGGACATTACTTGCTTCGAGATCCTGATGGATTATCCTCAACCTGATGAAGATAGAGTAGGCCCCTAGCAACACCGCAGATGATATTGAACCGCTTGTGCCAATCCAATAACTTACTTTTCTCTTTATCCGTCAGGTTTTAGTCAAGTCAGTCCCATGTCTCGTGATATTTTTTTCTTTACAGGCAATGGCTACACTTTAAAATTAACTAGAAATACATCAACTAGGTTACCAAAAATAAAGGCATCCAAGCTTTTGTTGGGCATGAATTCGTAGATCAGCATCTTTTCGTCTCCCTGAATGCAACAACCAAGAAGCTTTACAAGATTTCCGTGCTGAAGATTTGCAATTAGTATGACCTCATTCTTGAACTCCCTCAGTCCTTGCCTAGAGCTCCTTGAGAGTCTCTTCCCAGCGATTTCTCTCCATCTAAAAGTATACCCTGGATAAAAACAACAATGGGAAGATTCAATTCTGATGGCCGGATCATTGTGCTATGTTTCGGATAGTCCACTCCAAATTGTGTTTCATCTTGTATACAGGTCCAAAACCGCCTTCACCTAGGTTGTTCCTCATCGAAAAATTATTTGTGGACTCAACAATTGTGTGTAGGTCGAATAATGGGAGTTCCAAGTCATCATCAGGGTGTTTACTCTCTTGACCTTCAGATATATCTTCTGCTATCTCTGATGTGGAAAATCGGAGGTACTTAGCTCAAGCAAAAAGAAGGCAGGGAAGCATGTGTAGTAAGTCCCACTTCTGATAATTTTCTGACTATGCCAAATTTTCAGTTATTAAATCAAGAGTAATAATTTTCGATATTCTCTCTCTTTTCTTAGACCACAAATATTCTCTTTTGCATGAAAACATAGTATTCTGGCGAAGTTTTTCCTTCTTCTGCGGGCATAACAGATGGCGACTAGCATGGCAATTGCTAATACAACTACCAGAACTATCCACACCTTGGACTTACTCTTCCCTGCTCAATTGAAAAGTCAGCATTAAAAACATATAAATGCCAGATATAATGGGTAACTATGGAAAGGTTTGTGTTCACATTTGAAAGGAAAAAGAATGATAGGTGAAAAGGAAAACTAGTGCAAGACCTACCTTTTTCAGAGATGCCAAAACAAGATAGTACCTATTTCAGAAGCTGGCATCCGCACATACAGAAACTGGCCATCATCTGGATACTGTCTCATATCTATCAGATCACCGAACCACATTGCACATCCGCTTCCTCGTCCTCTGATATCTGAGTTTGCATATGCTGCACATGAACAGTTGTTCAAGCATTTGGTCCTGCAATCTTCGAGGCTCAAGATACTATCCACTAAACAATGAGTAGTATCCGGCAATTTCATGTTAGAATATTTCATGAATCCGTCACTGGTGCTGCAGTTCAGAGGCTCGTTCCAAACACATCCTTGCAACCAATCAATGGAGTTCCATTCATCCAGGTTTTTAGGTGTGAATCCTTTTAAGCATTGGCAATACGGCAGCTGGTTAGTCATGCATTTGCCGTGGGCACTGCAAATGCCATAGGTGTCGCAGTAGTCCTTCGGAACTGTTAGGAAGAGCCTCCAGCTTTGAGTTGCTTTGCTCCCTGTGGACCGCTCCCACAAGTAGTTCGTTTGATCAAAGATGCTCCTCACAAGCACAGATTTGTTGGTGACATGATACATATAGTAAATTTCGTATCTGGTGGATACGAAATTATACCAGAAAATGGAATTGGACCCTTGCTGCAGTGTGCTGCTGAAACGAAGGCCATTCCATGGTCCGCTCCTAAAGTACTTGTCGGAGCCCTTCCGTGTTACAACGTCAGGGAAATTACTGTTGGCCATCCCCCAAGTGAAATCTCCCGGTGACAGGTCATCTGGGCTCGTCCAGGAAGATAACTGCCAATCGAGACTGGTCTTCAAGTCACATCCAAGCTTCATTTCCGGCAAAAAAGTGTTGGTTGGGTAGTCCAAGCTTTGCCACAAATAGGTATCCAAACTGTCATTCTTGTCACTCTCAGCACAAGATTTCCATAATCTAAGAGCTGTAAAACTGGATTCTCAGCCCGTCCAGCAGTGTTCGCGGACCAAACGACACTGTTGTTGTGGCGTAGGAGGACTATATCATCTTTGTTATATCATCAACATGCCACTACAGTCATTGATTGGATTGCTTCTATTTGCAACCCAAACAAAAGTTCTAACTGGGATGTTCTTCTACCAAATTCCCACGTGACGACCCCTCGAACTGCCTGGACTGAAAAATCCCAGTTCAAAAGTTCCCCCACTCGAAGCTATTGTCTCCCTGTCGCTTAACAATTGAGATGCATCAATGGTGTCAACTGCCACCGTGAAGCCTGAGAAGAGCAGAACCTAACTTCCTGTCACAAGCCAAAGACACAGGCTATCCATCCTGCGGGTGTTCAAGGTTTGAGCTTTGTTTCTGGATGGATAAAGAGACTGCCATTTGTCGTAATTAACGAAGTTTAAGGCGAAAAATATGAGAAGCGTGGACTTGGTGACTGGTTGTTCAATGGGGACTAAAGTATGTGTTTTCAACTTTAAACGTCAGAATTTGACTTGGTAAGATGTTCATCTGACAATGATACGTTGACCAAAGTTCATTTCTTTGACTAGTAAAAAACGGATTTCCCCTTATCTCATCTATTGTAGAGGCAACTATATCGACCCTTCGAAGTCCATAGCATCAACCACTGGGGGTTCGCCCCAGTGGCCACCCTTCCATCATGGAAGGGGGAGGTGAGGAGTTCAAATCTCCACCTTCTCGGGGGGATGGGGTGGGGATGAGTAAGTTTCAAGAGTGGGTTTCGACTCCCACGTCCTGCAAAAGGCAGGGCAAAAGTCTGAGAGAGAGTGTAGAATAGGAATAGAGTAGGACTGACCAAAAAAAAAAAAAAGAAGTCCATAGCATCAATCAATACCGTGACATCAGTCTTCATTGCTCATCTCCTCTGAGCTGGACAGAGAATCCGAAGCCTGGTGATGGATGGAATTCAGTCTGTTGAAACCATCTTGCCATCCAGAGAAAACGTTAACACTAATTACTTTTAAGGTCTTTGCTTAAATGCTTTGCAACATGTCAGATCACTGCATATTGATTTTCCGAAGTTTTCGAACCATAAATTAGTCTCGGAAACGCACTCATCAACAAGATCCAATATAAAAATTCTCAACTTTGAGACTAATGGTTTCCATCTTTCCATCTTTCTAGGGGTCATTATTCTAGCATGAAGCTCAACCAGGGAAGTTCCGGTCTTGGACCGAATTTCGACCATGTTGACAAGCAGCTAGAAACTTCATCACGTCACCAAGAAAAGAGATCTGCAAAAGCGCATGCAGTCAAATTCCATTAAACTACATTATCTTATCTTTGTTCCTGTTTTCAGTCGACTAAGAAATACATGATAGAATTCAAGTGGAAGAACACATCCGACAGATTGGTCACAGTCAGGAGCACAGAGGAAGCATCGAGCGATTGCACGCATTTGTCGACCTCGGACGGAAGACTTTTTTAGGATATTAAAGTGGAACAAGTTATGTTCATGCGCTCTAACTGTTGGCACTTCTAAGCTACTCCATTAATAAGGTTGAAGCTTGAATTCATGGTCATTGGGCGAGGACAGAGCGAGTTAAAATGTTGTAAAATCCCTAGCACGTTTCAAAGATGACAAATTTGGCAAAAATAGTATGACCAAAAAAGAAAACTTTGGCAAAAATAAATAAAATAGGCAAATTCTACCTGAAAAAAAAAAGAGGGGAGAGCATTCGGCGACATGGATAAGAATGGGCTCTCACATGAGTAAGATTTCGTAAACTGGACAGCCTAGCCCAATCTTTATCGGGCCAAGCTGGACCTGCCCTTCCAATGCATAGATTTATTTTGCTATCTCAAAAGGGTAAAAAATAAACGAATGGGAATTGTATAATCCCGTATAATCCGTCGACGCACCATTTCTCACAAAGGTGGTGTCTGTCAAATGGGAAAAGCATTAAAAAAGTCTTAAATCTATTACATTTATACTAATTCAGTTCTAAATCTTTAATTAGACAATTTAGTCATAAATATTTTCATATTACTATTAATTCGATTCATCCGGTCAATTTAAGTTGAAAATCAATGATGTGAAAATTGACCGTCCTATATGGCATAGTTGACACTGATGTGGATAAATTTTAATAATATTTTTATCGATTTTTGTGAATTTTTTCTTATTTCCCTCTTCTTTTCTTTCTTACTTTTTGTCGGTGGCCACCGTAAAGAAATAAAAAAATTATTAAAAAATTCACAAATATTAATAAAATTTGCCCACATCATCATCGACTATGCCACGTAAAATGGCAGGTGTCCACGTTAGCCATTTTTAACCTAAATTGGCTGGATGGATGAAATTGGTATTGATATGAAAAAGTTTAGGATTACATTGTTTAATGCAGAATTGGTATCAACATGATAAGTTTATGACTTTTTTGGTACTCTTTTTTTTTTTTTGGTTGAACTTCAAAAGAAAAGGACTCAGCCGTTGATTGAAAATGTCAAGTTTTATGACACTTCATATAAGAATTACCATAAAAAGTGTGATTACGGTTGCATTATGATTGAAGGATCGACCCTTCAGAAAAACCATACAAGCTCTCATTAAAAGATCAGTCAGACTTAAATACATAAATATATGGAGATCCACTTAAAAGAGTATGGATTGCCAAAATCAGAAACATAGCGTGGTCAGTCGGATGGTTTGCGAAAATTTTCATTTGGTGGACGAGGACAAATGGCTGCCCCATCAAGAATCTTGAGGTCTTTACCAGGACTATGCTCAAAGGGAAAAGTTTCGCCTGTGTCTGGACCTATAGAACGGATGCAATTTGAATTGTCGATTAAGTGAGCCTCGCATAGTCAACAATGGAAACGATCCCGACTTATGGGGCTCCAAAGCCAGGCAAGTCTCACCCATCAGCGGTTGTCCAACTTAATGGAAGAATACACATCGTTTGGAACAAACTAGATCAAAGAAATAAAGAACTTTGACCAGTTAGCACGTAGTCTCTCCCATTGCTCATTAATAGCCGCCTTGATTTCTTTTTTCCTCCTGCTGTCCTCTTATGAAGGCCCATCATTTTGAATGGAATCAAGTGATACCATCAATTCCTTGAGGCACTGTTGGCAAATATAAAAAAATGTTCCTTATTCCACCTTTTGAGAGTTCTGTCGATTTTAGCTTCCTATGCCATGAGGTCATTGAATTGTTTACCACATCTTTGTTCCAAGCATTTTCCACTTCATTAACATTAGTTGAGTCCCGCAACCATACAGCTTCAAATTTAAAAAATTATCTCGAATTATCCTTAGGAGAAATTGACTTTGGCAAAACAGGAGAGTGATCGAAGTTTACCGCCGGCAAGTGGACAATCCCCAATTAAGGGAATTTCTTCCACTATGATGTCGAACAAATTGCTCGATCCATTCCATTCCGGATGCTTGCAAAGCCCTCTATGCCATTTGTCCAATTATAGGGTTTGCCTTTGAACCTAAGATCAATACGCCCCAGTAGACCCATAAAGTCAACTAAAAAGTGATGAGATGGGCTCAAGTAGGGGTGTGCAAAATACCCGGGAACCGCCCGGACCGCCCGGAACCGGACCGGAACCACCCGGAACCGGCGGTTCTTGAGGGAACCGGTCCGATTCCCGGTTCCAATTTTTCGGAACCGGTGGGTACCGGTCCGGTTCCTGGTTCCATGGGCGGATCCGCCCACCCGGATCGGACCGGAACCTTTTTAATATTAAAAAAAAAAATTACTAAAAGAAACCCTAAATTAGATCCCATTTCCTCACTCCCTTCATCTTCGGTTCTCTCTCTCTTTGTCTCTTCCTCGGTTCCTCCTAATCCTATCGCCATTTCGATTCCTTCCCGAGCGTCGACGCCACCGCCGTTGCTCCTCCGCCACCGATGTTCGCCCCCTCGCGTCGGCCGCCACCCGCCACAGCCGCGGAAAATTGTTTCATGACCATTCTATGTTGAAAACCCGACCATAGACCTCCTCCCCTCCTTCCCAACTCATAGACCCGAACGTTCTATGTTGAAAACCAAAATTGTTTCGCATCAAGATCGGTTCCATGGATCCACCCGGGAACCGGACCGGACCGGCGGTCCGGTTCTCGGGTGGATCCATGCAACAAACGGGTGGATCCCGGTTCCAATTTTTCGGAACCGGTCCTTAGCGGGCGGTTCCCGGTTCTAGGTCGAGAACTGCCCACCCCGACCATGCACACCCCTAGGCTCAAGCCTCTTTAATTGGACTCCTCAAAATCATAAATACTCTCATTAAACTATTCCCCAAATCACTCATTTAAGATCACAGTAAAGAGGTGAGTACACCAATGAAAGCCATCACAATCGTTTCAGATTTTCTATGCTAGAAACCTCAATATTAATTTGGTTTTTGCCTACGAAGAAAAAGGATAAAACTACATGATCTTTTCACATGATTGCTAATCTTCCTGCGTTATTTTCTTCTGCGAGAATTAAGAATGGCTGAGTAAATCCAATCCTTCTCATAAGAATCTCTATCCGTCTAGTATCACATTATATCTTCAATAGAAACACAATATCCATGTCATAAAATCGGCATGCAGCCCTCAACTCTTACTGTCTAGTTTTCGACAGTGCCTCTACAATTCCAAGCTATAATTTTTATGGCAACGATAGGGGCATAATTTGGCCCGCCTCCATATTTCCGCTAAACATAAAAAAAGAGTCACTCCTCAACCATCTGTCACTTTCGACCGAAAAAACAAAAACCCTCTGTCACCGCCAATGAGCGAACTACAGCACTCCAAGAAATCAAACCATATCTGAATAGAGAGCCAACCGCTGATCTATGAAATTACCTTTGTGCTAGAAAATAAACCAAACACCTGGCGTGCACACTCTTCCACATATTTCAGCAAGGTACGGAGAAAGTAGGTGGACGTCTCAAATCGGTTATCGGAAGGAGGGTAAGATCCCAAACCGGTTAAAGATGGAGGAATTCGTGGGGTGGGATCTGGATATGGGTCCAGGTAACTGGTCTTTAAGGAGAGAGTTTGGATTTCCTTGTAGGGTGAGCAGGGGAAAACTTCTAAAACGTGGGGGATCTCACTTGTTCGTCGAATCGGCCACCTTCAATGGAGGGGCATCCGCAGCACGCCAAGAAAGAAAGAAATAATATACGGGATGAAAATTTACTCCCAGATCGAGATCGGGGGAAGAAAGCTCCCATGAAAGGGAGAGAAAAGCTCTCAGGCGAGAGAGAGAGAGAGAGAGAGAGAGAGAGTGTTTGGAGTGCAGGGTTTTGTTCACATTGAGGAGTTTGCTGCGTTGGTTGCCCTGTCATTGATGTCGGATTTGAGGGACAAAAGGAACCCACCCACCAAGCAAACGAGTGGAATCCTATGATACTATCTACTTTTGAAAACTGAGGAAGGCAGAAAGTTAGTCATTTGTTCCTAAATCCACTGTGCGAAATTGTTTTGCTGGAGTTCGACTCAAAAACGAAAGTGGAAGCGTAACTTCTGCGGGAGGGAGTAGGGTGGTGGAAGTGGTGACAAGGATCAAGGGCAGTTAGCAGGGAAATTCCTGGGTATTGGATTCATGAGCGCAGGGATGTCCATAGGCGAGTGCACGGGGAAGTCCGCAAAGCAATTGAGCGTAAAGAGTTGAGGATAGAATGGAAGGGAAAGTCAAAGGCTGATCCTACATTCAGTTATTGAATTCCAACATTCCACCGAATTATCATCGATCCATGAGCAAGAAAGACAGCTCCAAAGAACCTTCGCTCGCCAGGGGTGCAACTGCATCATCCTATCTTATATTAGATGAGTTGAATTCATCTGATCGTCAGTTGTTGGGTGGCGTTCCAATCTCTCCCTGATCAGAACAAAATTGAACAGAGCGGGAGTTTCTCATTCCGTCCACAGCAGAATTCCATCGTTCCGAGCTTCCATCTAGAATTTGGTACTAGAAGCTTTGGTTGACATTGCACATGCACCAAAATGATATGAGAATGGAACCAATTAGGACCTTCCCAAAAGGTACGTGCAGCTCCCCAATTCACCATACAAGTAGCAGAATCTAAAAGCCCAAGCTACTGCCAAGATTTCAAGTTGTCCTAATTATCTGCGTAAAATTTAGTTGAGAATGCAATTATGTGCGATTGATCATAAACATACAAATAGGAACGATGATATAATAATGAACGGAAAAGAGGAAACGGGAGTTCACATCTATTTGCTGTATTTATTTCCAAATCACGTCCAGAGTAAAAGGTCACCCCAAAAATTGTTGTCGACTTGAGTAATGCAGAACTGAAGGTTATTATTATTTACCTTCTAGGGACTGAAGCGTGGTTGAAGACTTTGACCATGGCCAAGTCTCTTTTCTCTGTTTTCTCATACGCATTCAGCAAGCCTTTTTTTTTTTTTTTCTTTTTTTGACTCTTTCCAGGCCAGACACCCATCGTTCATTCGTTTGTTCCCCAGTGAACCTATTTTGGTTTGACTACGACAACCTTTTGCCTTTTGCTCCTCTTAAAATTGCACTGGTGCAGACAAACCCAACTCTTGGTCGGAATCTTGGCTGGTAATGACGATCTGTGCCTTCGAATTTCAAGAGCAGCTTTGGTTCTTCTTCTGGTACGTATCATATCATACCCACTTGTAAATATCGTTTTAGCGATCTCTCAAGCTCTTTTTTGGCACTTCAACTAACAAAAGATTAAACAGAAAGAGTTGTGGTGACCAGGTCTTACCAAAATTTTGTCTGGTCGTTTTCGGAAACAACTGTTCTGGAGTTTATTTCCAGAATGCGCTCTCTATTACTTAAGATAATCAAGGTTTCCGGTGAGCAAAGAGCGAAGACTTTTTTTGCTGTGTCAAAATAACTTTCATAAATTGCTGAGCGGTCAGTCCAGCGCTTGGTCAGAGATGCTATATAATCTAGTCTGCATCACATCGCAAATCTCCACTCATGTAAATCGGACAGTTGACCATGCATTCTTAGAATTAATTGACATTAAAAGAACTTGAGTAAATGGAACTTTTGCAGTAAGCGGAGTCAAGGGCAAGATTTTGAGCTCGATGAGTGTAGATTTGCAAGTGAGGTTGCACTCTCTTGCAATCTTTAATTGGCAATCACAAGACCAGCGCTTGGCTGCGACAAACTGCCATATTCAGCGCAGCAAGGCCATGGCAACTGAGAAATTATCCAAGAGATAGACTGCACAAGCATGAGCAAAGAACAAGACAGAAAACTGCCTTTCAAAAGAGAAGAAAACATTGAAAACAACAAAAAGTATTATCTTGTTGGTACCCAGTCACTTGAAACACGTCTGTTTATCCTTCTGTGGGATACCGAGGAAATGCCGGGAGCGATGGATCCATTATGGGAGCTTGTTGAGGTTCTGCCTAGTAGCAAGTGGATTTGTTGGGACACTACCGAAGATACGATAGCAGGACGAAAGATTTTCTTCAAGCAATTAGTTATCGTCATTTGAATGGGTCACCCACCAATCAAAGATCAATTTGAAAGCAAGTATAGCGTTTTTTTAATAGATGTGGAAAAAATATGTATCTTCTCTTTTCAATTTTAATCTCAAGATACAATTTAGGGTCGTTACAGTGGCTTTTACTTTATAAGTTCTGATCTTAGCTTATGGGATTGATTTGAATTTGTCTAATGTTGTAATGCTCGAAATTTTTAAAATAATAGGTACATGAATGCTAGTATGCCTCACTACTTATTTCGCTTTCAACTAGGTTTTGTACTTGCCTCGTTCAATCCCATGAATTTTGTCCAATAAAAGATTGTGAATTTTAATGAGTTTTAATGTTACATCGCAATTATCTAAAATCCTAACATGTGTTGTAACTCTTCCTATAAACTATATGTTTATTTCTTTGTTAAATATTTATTATTTTCTCTCAATATTATAGTATTGCAGTTGTCTTCTGCAGACTTTATGGATTTTTTTAATTATGATTGTATCCTCATACTATTCATTAAGAGATAATATGAACTAGGAATTCCACCTTTATTTTGTTCGAAAGAGGAAGATTCATATAAATATGATACAATTTAACGAGTAATTTATGCTAAAATACATATTTTAATTTTCATATTATATATTAATGTAAAGTGTAAGGAGAGTCACTTCCCATTTGGACCCAATTGTCAGTTCAACCCATCTCATAGAAACCTAAAGAGCCGAAAGGTTCAACCCAAACCTCAAGTAATAAAACCCAACAGACCCAAAACCCATAGTAGAATTTAAACCCAATATCCCTCAGACATGCAGACTGATCAACCCATTAAGAGACCATGCCCTCAACAACAAGGCAAGTGCTTGTACAAACCACCTCGGGGAAAAATCCTTGATCCTTTATTTACACCATTAATCCTTTATCCAATGTTCACGTCGACATAATTGCTTATTTCTTCTTTTCATAAATTTTCATTTAGCTTTATGATGCACTCGTGGATATTAGATACAAGGATGGATGATGCATTCACGGATAACTAACCACGTACCCGTGTAGGTGGCCAACTAACTCTAAGCTGAATATGCAGAAGACTTATTAATTGAAAATATTTTCAATTGGTTCATCAATATTTTCACCCACATCACATTCCAAATTATCATCAGTAGATCCTACGGCATCATCAATATTGGGTTGTGTGGCATCGACATTCTCATCAACACATAAACCTTGTGCAGGATTCCAAGTGATTCCTCCAGTAGCAACCGTATCCCTGAACATTCTATCTAGCAACACTTCAAGATCAGGAGGTATGCCTTTCGTCCTAAAAACCTTAACCTTAGGATTGGCCTGTTATAAAAAGCGTTTGAGTAAGTTGTATATAATTGAAAATAAGAATTTAATCGAAAAGTAAATGAACAAATGATAAACACCTGGATTTTGCTCTCCCACCATTCATCACTCGCATCGATGGTTTTCTTCCTTGGATCCCATCCTAATCCCGTTTCACTATAAACCAATGTCCTCCATCTTTTCCATTCTTCCTTAAGATTATCCCACTTACTCTTCATTTTAGTTTTATCATACTTTTTGCCTCTCAACTCCTCAAACTTATTAATTATGGTAGTCCATCCATCTCTCTTGTTGGTTGCCGGACGATTACCCTTATCGATTTGTTCAACACACAACTTACAATATGTTTCCACGTCTTCAGTGGTCCAATATGCCTTTTCCTTTGTTGAACTCGCCATCTTTCAACAATATGAGCATGAACAGATTTGAGAGATATATAATAAAGAAAAAATTCAGCAATTGAATTAAAGCCAAATCAATGTGAACTAGTAAAGAACAAATCAATGTTATATTGTATTAGGTATCAGCCCAAAAAACAAGAAAAAAAAATCAACAACATATCAATATGGGGCTGTACAAGATACAAGGTGGTGGTTTTCCCACATTAGAGGCAAAGGATCCACTAGAAAAGGGAAAAAGTAACCTTTGGATGTAGAAGATAAGATCAAGAAACAGCTTCACATCTCTTCACACCAGAAAAATATTAACCAAGCCCCAACATTAGAAATTGAAATAGACAATATAGCCTCGAAACCAAATTTCTGAAACTTAGATGATACGAATGAAGTCACCACCGTCATAAAAGCAGGAAATGGAACTCGGGAGAGCGAAAGTGCGAGATCAGAAGGCAAATGTATATATCTAGCAAAAGCAAAGGAACTTGAATTGAGAATGGGCTCAAAATAACCAATCAACCACCAAACTCCCAACAAATTCAGAATTTTGTACACTGAAAATGCAGTTAAATTGACTGGAAGACAATTCAGTTCGATGGGCAACCGTGGATTGAGAAAATCTGACCTGGACAGAAGCGAGCACAAGCGCGAGCGTGATAGGAGAGCTTGAGGGCAGCGAGCGTGAAGGAGTGACGCGAGGAAGAGAACTCAAATCCCTGCCAACCGTGAGGAAATGCTGCTTCAAGCACGAAAGGGGGAGTTGTCAAGGTGTGATTCATTAAGCTTGAAATTTCAAGAACACCATATGAGAAATCAGTGAACATGATTTTTTTCCTAGGAATTTACTGTTAAAAAATTTACAAAAGTTTATGGTAAAAGCTCTTCCAATCAAAACATCCCTGTTGCATCTACACTGCCTGAAATTCACGGAAGTGCAAAACTAAGAAGATGCTAGTCTGCTTCTAATGTTTTAGTGGAGACCTACATTGAAGAAGATCTGGACAGCCGCAAAACCGCTCTTCCATTCCAGGTTGTGCACATACAATAAGGCACCAAATCTTGAGAAGTACTTTTTTTCACAAGCAACAACCATTCAAATGTGCATTTGTATGTTAGTGAAGAAACAAAATTTTAGGTGACATCTGCTGACTGATTACCATCCTCCAACAAAAAGACTAGCATGTTTTCCATGCTCTTGGACAGACTTTTTCATGAGATTATTTAACTCCCAGATGTGAATTTTGAACTCAAATTCTGCTTCGTGATTTCATGAATTGATAGTTACTCTTTCTATCGAATTTGTTAATATAAGGTAATCTATGCATCAAATTAATGGCCATCCACAAAAAGAGAAGAAAAAAATTCTCTTTTATTTATAATCTCAATTCCTTATTCTGATTAGAAATTGCACTTTCGAATGGCAACATCAGCTATGTAGCGAGCCTTCACAAGTCTAGAGTTGTTCTTATTTTCTTGGTTGCATAAAAGTAGTCTTAGATGCCAAATTGCTATTCAAAAGCCAGATATTCTCTACCAGTGAAAACTTCTAATTAAAAACTCAAAACAATAAAACTTGGATGATACATAGCAAAACTTAAGAGATCCCTACAAAATGCAATAAGCAGCCAGGAAGTATATGTACCTATTTAGGAAGAATCTCTTTATGAGCTTTGAACGATAGAATCACATTCCAAACCAAAGCAATAACATTAGCGGCAAGGACCTGAAATTATATTCATAAAATAAGATATGAGATACATTCAATAAGCAAACTTATGGTAATAGATAAGAGCTCGATAAAAACCGAATAACAACTGTTTTCCATCCATTCCCTTTTGCTAATATCATCCAAACATCACCAGCTATTCATGAAATTTATTGAAACTCGAGAATCAGAGTGCTAATCTTTATGCATGATAGACCAATTGAGAGCAATTACTTTCTCTCGGTGAAGATAAAGGAGCTTATCAGTTTGAACGTGGAGAGCAGGACCTCCTCTTGTCCTTACTTCCCAATATCATAAAAGATTTTGTTATATATAAACACCACCATATACAAATTTATAGTAACAAACAATAAAATGGAGCACATTAAATATTGTGCTTCTGTTTCAATATTCCAATTCCAGATTCCCTGTGAGTCTAGATGCTGACTGATTCATATATTTGGCACAGAAATTTCATCTTTCCTGCCAAAAATATGTTACTTTCTTCATCCCCAAATACTTTTATAGACAAACTTACAACTAACAAGAATCTTTTCACTCTTAGTGGAGAAAATGGATGAATTCTAAATAAGTCGGTTTGGTTCAGCCGATGGAGGGGGACCAAGCAAAGCCGATTTGGTTCAGCCCGCCCCGAACAAGCAACGAAAGGTTCAGATTGAACTAAGTGCGAAAGCGAACGAAACTCGACAGTTGGCGATTGACCAAAACACAAAGGGCGAACCGAAGCCAACCTAAGGCCGTGACACTATAAGGCGGCAGCACCGAGGAAATCTTACCTGGAGAGGCGAGTGCGAGAGCAGAACGGCGGGAGGCGATCTTCGAGGTTGGGATGGCTAATCTCGGATGAACACCGGAGAGCAGCTCGTGAAGGAGACGGTGAGGGACGACGGCGGAATCTTCAGTGGTGATCGCGAATCGGACGAACAAGCGATGAGGGACGACTGAGAGGAGTCGTGAGAGTGCAGAGGAGAGGAGTCGTGAGAGTGTAGAGGAGAGTCGTGAGAGTCGTGAGAGTGAAGATTGCAGAGGAGAGTCGTGTGAGAGTGCAGAGGAGAGGAGGCGTGAGGCTACGGGAGGATTTTAGGGTTTTCTTTAGAAAAGGGCAAAAACGGATTTTGATTAATAAACGAGGGTAAAATTGGCAACTGACATATTTTCATTTAACAAAGCCCCAGCATTCCGAAAATGCTAATCTCAAATGCACCTCCAACCCTCCATTCCCCCAAAGCCCTTTGAAGCCCCTTGGAGATGCAATTGCATCTCCCCAAAGTCCCCAAAATATTGAACCAAACACTACCCGCTTTTGCCCAAACCCCTTTAGAGGCCAAAAGCCCCTTCTAAATGCCGAACCAAACGGGGCCTTTATCTCTCGGACAAAAGAACAGTTTCTACTCTTTAACCCTTGTATTTTCATGCTTTTGCTTATTACTTTTTTTGTACTTTTAATTTCTCTAATCAAGTCCTTCTATTTTCACAAATTCTCTAATCAAGTGCTTCCAACACCAAATCCAATTAACGTGGCCGTCAAATGACTGCAAAATACAATGCAGTAAAATATTCATGTGAAATTTTGTAATCATTGCCAACTTTTTTAAAAATTTAAACTATTAAACAAATATTATAACACTTCCTCTCACATGTAGATTGGACTTTAATCTTGATGTAATTGGAGAGAGAAAAAGCAGCCTGAAAAATTCGAATTGGACTTTGATATTATGTTGAATTATTTTCATTCAAAAATGATATTATAGATTTTGTGAAAAATTTGTTATTATCGTGATTGTAATCATCATATGAATTGTAATGAAGCACGTGTCTTAAATACGCTGGTCAACAAGACTATGATATTATTTTGTCTAGCTTCACCGCCCAACATTATTGACCCATCCATAAAGTGCGTAAGAGGCGTACAAGGCACGTCAATGCGTTTGCACCTAGAAGTGATGATGACACTGGACAAAACGCGTCTATTGAATTTTCGGCCAAAACCCAAATGAAGTAAAGAGATGTCACAAAAGCGTGGTCGTCAGGGCAGATGGGAGAGCCTTTCAAATGCGTTTATTAAAATCTAGGAAACCAACAGAACTAAGAGTTTTGTTTTCGTCCACAAAAGATGCTGTAAGGACTAAGGAATGCATTTATTTATTTGATTTGCCTTTTGAGCAAGGTCAAAGTATCGTAGGAAATGCATGCGCTAAGTACTCATAAAGTAAGTCATCCTATATATCAAAAACCTCCATGAATCCCTAGTATTCTTAGTACCCCGTGTTCATTTTTTACTCCCTTGTTCACCCGTCAATCGTGTGCACCTCTTCAAGTCATTTGGTTGGGTTAATTTCTAGTATTTAGTAATTGTTCTTGGCATGGTGAAGTGCAATTTTTCTCATACTTAACTCTTCTGCGGATTTCTAGAATGTTTGTCTTTCCGGGACACTTTTATATTGTACATTTATGTCAACGTTCATCGTAAACTCAAGCTATATGGGCATATTTAGAATCTAGTCATATAATAGTAATAAAGAATGGATTAGCAAAACACGAATTCCCATAATTTTATTTATTGTAAAGGCAACTATATGGACTACTTCATAGTTCATATCATCAATCAACCCCGTGACTTCAGTCTTCATTGCTCATTTCCTCTGCGGTGGAAACGAAAACCAAACTGCCTTTTGCATCAGAGTCTTCCAACTGAAGCCTAGTGAGGGATGCAGTCTGTTCCAACATCTTGCCATCCAGACAACATTAAAATCAGTTCCTTTTAAGGTTTTGTTTAAATGCTTTTGGGCACGTCAAATGACTACATATTAATTTCCAATGTTCGAACCATAATATAGTGATCAAAACAAACCCGTCCACAAGCTCCAATATAAAATTGGCAACTTTGAGATTATTGGGTTCCTTCTTTCCATCTTTCTATGGGGTCATTATTCTAGTTTAGAGCACACCATCCGAGAAGTTCCGGTCCTTGACCGAACTCCCACCGTGCTGACTAGGAAAAGTCCGTTCACATGCAGCGAGAAACTTCATCACGTTACTGAAAAAGGAGATGTGCCAAAAAGAGAGAGAGAGAGAGAGACGTGCAAAAAGGGCACACAGTTAAAATCCATTAAACTCCATTATGGATCCAACCAAAAAAAAAAAAAAAACTCCATTATGGGGGCCGAGTGGAAGAAGATGTCGGGCAAATTGGTTGCAGCTACAGGAAGCATTTCGAAAGCGGACCGCGCCAAGTGATCGCACACGATAGTTGTCCTCGGATGGAAGATTTTTTTAGGAAATTTTCGTAGGACGAGTCATGTCGACGGTCTTCTGATTGTTGGTGCTTCTAACCTTAAGCTATCCCGTTAATGGGGTTGGAGCTTGAATTATTGGTTACCGGGCCAGCCTAGACCCAGTTTAGGACATGATCGGTCAAAAAGTTGGGAGTTTCCTGGCACCTTCCTAGGATTGCGAAAGCTCTACGAGTAAATCGAATTGGCGAATTCTACGTGAGAAAAGAAAGAATAGGACGCGCGCTTGTGTGTGAATAGGCCACATGTGAGCAGGACTTTACAGACTGGACAACCTAGCCTATCACCTTTCTTGGACCAAGCTACACTGACCCTCGTGATGCGCACATCAATCACACAAGGGTTAAAAACCATATAAAGGGGACTGTATAATCATCCCTTGGGAGGAAATATTATTAAAATAATGTTAAATTTGTTATAATTATATTAATTCAATTTTAAAATTTTTTTAATCAATTAAATTTTAAATATTTTGTATTTATGCTAATTGGCAAAAAACATTAGTCCGATAAAACTAAATTGATTTAGTACTTAATTGATAAAAAAAAATTAAACTGATTTGATATAATCATAATAAATTTAGAACTTTTTTGATTAACCCCCTTTACTATAAAAGTTGGCATTTGTAGAATTATGAAAGAAAATAATTTGGTCAATGATCGACAACTTAGAAGTTCTATTGATACTCTCCATAAGACTTATGGCAAAAAGAACATGATTGCAGTGGGATTGTGACGGAAGGATCAGCCCCTTAAAAGGACAATACAAGCTCCCATTGAAAGAATGTGTTGAGATCCAAAAACATAGACAAATCCACTTAAAAGAGTATAGATAAAATCAGAAACACAGCATGGGATGGTCGGATGGTTTGTGATAAATTTCATTTGGTGGGCAAGTTCATGCCAAATAATTTCCAAACCATTTACTTCACACCCAGCAAATTTACTACTTCCTTCCCACATGGAAATAAAGCTCATGGATCAATGTAATACAATGTAATGCTAATGCGCCAGCCACTGACTCATATAAGACGCTACGGTAGACGGCCCACATGCGATGAAACAAAATTAGAAGAAAATGTAGGAAGTTGATCATCAGCTTTGGACGAACATACTAGAGGACGTTATGAAAAGTTTAGTTTTCTTACGTGCATGTTGTGTTTCAACAAAAATGCACGGGATTTTGATTATGATCAAAATAATTCTAATAATCCAGGCATACTAACACTCGGGACCTGAATTTGTTTGCCAAGTCAAGTAATAGATTTTCTATTGGGTGGTTAAAAGATTATGCTAATGGAAACAACTAATTATAGATTGTCCCATCACTAAGTAAATAAATTTATTATGTAAGTCTTAGTATTTGTAAAATTGTTCAACCAATTGGGGGGTTCGGTCGGGTTGACCCTATCTAACAAGAGTCGACCCTACATGTGAAGATTTTTTATTTTTTTTTTATTTTTGGCTTGAATTATAGTTGGGAATTAGGAATTGGCATAGTTACAAAGCACTTAGTCTTGTCTTTCAATATATGTGCAATTTCCTAAAAATATATTCAATTGATATAACATTCAAGAGATGGCGGTTTTTGGGTAAAACTAAAGCTAGATAGTATCATGTTAAATGTCAAAGTTTCGTCTCATGAGTGTTTTTCCATGTAACTCTTCATTTTTAATGACAAGTTGGTCATTTTCTTTGAAAAGTTGCAACCTCATTCGTGCCTATATTCTTATGGTTGATACTCTTCAGAAGTTAGTTTCAAGCTAAATTTAGAAGGATTGCCTGTCATGCACTGCCTAACTCGATCATCTGCATCATTTTTCCGGCTCAACTAAGCTATTTTTGCACTTAAATTTAAAGTTATGATTAAATCCTTGATTTGTGGTGGAAGAATGATGGCTACTATAGAATGGGGATCGTGTAATTCCATGCTTATTTTTCTTTCCTTGATCATCTCTTGTAAAATAAGGGGTTGATGCCCTCCAACCATGAAGAAAATATTGCATACGTCTCATATGCCAGCGTGGAGAATAATAAGGTACTTAGAGAAAATATTGCATATATCTTGTGTGCTAGCGTTGAGAGTAAGAAGACATTTCAAATTGAGCCACGTGTCCAAGTGGGCTCAACTTGTCACGCCAAGTTTGGAACTTGAGAGCAGCACTTCTTCTTGAGAGAGAGAGAGAGAGAGAGCGTTCTCTCCTCTGCACGCTCGAGAATGTGCGCCAGCGTGGAGAATAGGAATGTACTCTCTTCTTTCTAGAGGGTTGGCCGTGGCCACAGAGTTGACGGAGACCTTGACTTGGAGGACCACTTTTAAAGTCTTTTCTGTGTCCTTTTTATTTATTAATGTTTCCCGTGAGAAAAGACCAAGGACTTTTCTCGCTTTATCATAAATATTAGCTGCGCGGTGGCTCAACCGCTTAGTCAGAGATGCTACCGGTACGTGTCTGAACCACGTCGCGATCCCAGCTCAAGCTACCTTTCAAAGTTACCGGCCAAAGCCATACTTGGTGCATGTAAACTGGACGGTTTTACCCAGCATCGTTGAACCAATTTCTTCATGTTGGGATCGGTCGGATCCCCAAAAACCGGATTCGGCACTAAAACCGAACCCCTAATCATATGCGGAAGATAAGCCCGAGAATGTCACGTATCACCGATCAAAAGCACACCACGGATTCGAGCGTACCTTGTTGGCCACAGATTAGACACCGATGCCGTATTGAGGAAGAGATTTCAGTCCCGTTCGATCCGATGTCGAAGATTCGCCGTTCAAGGGATGACGGAGTCGATTCTTCGTCTTGGAGTGAGAGAGAGCTTCTTGGGAGAGAAATATGAACGTACTAAATGCGAAAAGGTACGTTCATTCTCTTTCTCATCCCTTTTATAGGTTCCCTTTTCCACGGGCCTAATTCCCGTGGGCCGGGCCCTTAGGCCTACGTTCATTCTCTTTCTCATCTCTTTTATAGGTTCCCTTTTCCACGGGCCTAATTCCCGTGGGCCGGGCCCTTAGGCCCATCGTGGCCGGGCCGACTTAGGCCCATGATTAAATCCTTCATCTCCCACTCGCACATGGTGGTTCAAAAAACCAGCATGGGCGGATAGGCCCAACTTAGGCCCATCAACTGAAAATCCTCTATTCCTCTTTCAACATTCATACCGATGAATAATCCGTGCGACCAGCATCTTTGAGAGCTCGTTGCTATACATCTGTTAGGAATATATAGCAGCTCATAATGTGCATCATTTTCCGAGTAAAAATAGTATGCAGTACCCTAGATCGATCGATCACATTTATATCTCTCTTAATCTCATTTAAACAATGATATATTTATTGTATTCACAATTATGATTATCCCAAAGACAGTCATAATTGGTTGATCTGTGAATACAAAAACACAATGTGATCCTACAAAACCGATCTTCCTCTTTCCTTCAGACTCTCAATTTCAGTTCAACTTGCTTTTCTAGAAATGTCCCATTAGATCGAATCAACTCATGACCATTGGCAACATTCTAAGATAGCAAACACTAAATAGAAATCTTGAAAATAAGTAAGAGTCATGAGGGCACTTAAAAATTGAGGAACTCTTTTCCTCAAGAGTCTCACACGTCATAAAAGTTGAGATCAAACTTTTGTCACTCTTATATGTCGTCTCATGCATACGTAGTATGAAATACGTATTACGGTATTAACCCCTTTCCCATGGAGCGTATGTCTACATCTTTAATACCGTACATATGATAGTTCAGACATACCCAATGTCTAACTTGAGTTCACGTATTTACTCATTCATAAAATTCATCAGAACTCACATCTGGCATCTTAGACAGATAAAGTAAAATGTGTGGGTTATTTTACTTTCGGACATTGTAAGAATTATGTCATCATCTTAACACTCAGTTAAGGCGACATGTTTATTTTAAGCTTGAGCTCTCGATTATCACCTAGATAATAAGCTTAAAAACAGTCTCATCTCTATCTATCACATAGTAAATAGAGGCGATTACCCGTGTGAGTGGGCTAATCTCTTATCTGTCCGACATAATTTCGCAACATAATATAATGCACTAAGCATTAAGATGCATAAAGATCAAATAAAGATTCATAGGCATTAATAATGAAACAACACTAGTTTATACATGTGAACAAAATAGGGAAATTACAATCCAGTACATCAGACTCTACGCAATCCTAGAGATTTTACATAACCACAAAGCACATCTCTAGGTATTGGCTTTGTCATAGGATCTGCTACCATTCTATGCATAGATATGTACTGCAAGTTCACATCCTTTTGTGCAACATTATCTTTGACAAATTTATACTTGGTATCTATACTTTTAGTCTTGCCATGATATTTTGGATCTTTAGTGTACGCTATAGCTGCTTGGCTATCACAATTAGCTAATAATTGATTTGCAGCTTTCTCAATAACACCCAAGTGATCCAAAAAATCTCTTAAGCCAAACTCATTCTTATATTACTGCTGATAATGCCACGAACTCATCTTCCATCGTGGACAAGGCTATACACGTTTGTTTCTTACTGCTCCAACATATGGTGCCATTATTCAATAAGGAAACAAACCTAGAGGTAGATTTCCTTTAGTCTAAACCTCCTCCCTAAACAGTTTCAGGATAGCCTTTGAGTTCACAGATCCTTTCCTTGATAACTCATCGTATAATCAGCAGTTCTCTTTAGATACCTCAGTATTCTCTTAACGGCTTTCCAATGTGTTGGACCTAGATTGGATTGGTATCTACTCATCATTCCAACTGCAAAACATATGTCGGGTCTTGTACACATCATAGCGTACATCAAGCTCCCAACTGCACTAGCATAAGGAACATGTTTCATTTGTTCATTTTCTTGTGGAGTCCTCGGACACAGTCTATGGCTCAATCCTTCACCTTTTGCAATAGGAGTGTCTATGGGTTTACAATCTTGCATACGAAATCATTCAAGAACTTTATTTATATATGTTTCTTGCGAAAGAGACAACGATCTCTTCGAACGATCTCTTGAAATCTTAACTCCAAGAATGTATGCAGCCTCACCCATATCCTTCATCTCAAAGTTGGAAGATAACCAACTCTTGACAGTATGAACAAACTCCATATTGCTTCCGGCAATCAGTATATCATCAACATATAATGATATGATCACAAATTGATCCTTGGATCTTTTAATATATACACAATGATCCTCATCAATCATTGTAAAATCATATGCCATTATGGCATTATGAAAAACGTATATACCATTGTCTCGATGACTGCTTAAGGCCGTATATCGATATCAAAAATTCGACATACCTTTTCTTCTTGGCCTTTCACTATGAAACCAGTAGGTTGTTCCATGTATATTTCTTCCTCTAATTCTCCATTGAGGAAAGCAGTCTTTACATCCATCTGATGTAACTCAAGATCCATACTAGATACTATTGCCAGAATAATGCGAATCGAGGTAAATCTCACTACAGGAGAAAACGCATCTTCATAATCAATTCCTTCATGTTGATTATACCCCTTCGCAACAAGGCGAGCCTTATGCCTTTCTATCGAGCCATCAGCCTTTCGCTTTATTTTGAGAACCCACTTGTTCCCAATATCTCTGCATCCTTTTGGAAGATCAACCAGTTCCCAAACTTGATTTGATTTCATTGACTTCATTTCCTCTTCCATTGCATGAATCCATTTTTCCTTACTAGGGCAATTCAGAGCCTCATTAATATTTCTAGGCTCATCCTCATCTTGTGGAGCAATCATAAAAGTTTCCCCTTCAATGTCAAAACGTCGACGGGGAACACTTTGGCGACTTGTTCGCCGTATGGGAGTTTGTACACTATGCACATCATTTCCCATTATGCTCCCACTTGGATTAGATAATGATGATGTCGTCTCATTATGTGCTTGCAATTGAGAATGAGTTGAATTCAATTCATCACTTCTCATATTACTCCCACTTGGACGAACTCCACTAAGATCATTATCTTGATCCGAGGTTTCAAATAGGGTGTTGTCTTCCCCTATTTGGCCCTTTTTAGGAAATTCATCCTCTAAGAATGTGACATCCCGTGATTCAAATTCAGTTATACTCCCACTTTCCTGCTCACATATGAACACATACCCTTTTGAGTGTTCCGAGTATCTTATGAAAATACTCTTCTTTCCTCTGGGACCTAATTTCCCAAACTTGTGAGAGGACTCATGTGTATAGGCAGCACAACCCCATGCTTAAGAAAACTTAAGTCCGGTTTTCTACCTATCCATAACTTATATGGAGTGGAAGTAACTGATTTGGAAGGCACTCGGTTAAGTATACAGGCAGCAGTTAACAACGCATCACTCCAAAAAGTGATAGGTAAGTTAGCTTGCGCCATCATGGACCTAACCATTTCCAGTAGGGTTCTGTTTCTTCTCTCTGCAACACCATTTTGTTGAGGAGTATTTGGAATAGACGATTATCTTTCTATTCCTTTTTCATTACTTAATTTTCTGAACTCATCAGATAAATATTCTCGACCTCGATCGGATCTCAATGCTTTTATTTTCTTGTCTAATTGATTCTCTACCAGGTTCATAAACCTTTTGAAACAACTTATTGCTTCAGATTTGTGAGAAATCAAATAGACATATCCGAATCGAGTATAATTATCTAAAAAAAAAGTGATGAAATAAACAGCCTTATGCCTTCCTCTCACATTCATTTGGACCACAGACATCAGAATGGATTAAATTATAGAGGAAATTCAGCTCTTTTACCTTTTCCAAATGGTTTCCTTGTCGTTTTCCCTTCTAGGCAATGCTTACAGATGGGCAAATCGACTTTTTCAATATTGCCCAACAAGCCCTCTTTGGCTAGTCTATTCTTACGTTGTTGGCCAATATGACCAAGTCTAGCATGCCACACATTCACATCATTATCATATGAATTAGGAGACGTGAGAAGGGAATAACAAACATTTGTATTAACATAATCAATATTTAATACAATGAAACCATCCAGAAAATAACCATGACCATAGTAGTTTGTGTCCAAATACAAATCTACACCTCTATTATGGAAGTTCACATTAAAACCTAATTTAACCAACACTAAAATAGACACTAAATTCCGACGAATCTCCGGAGCATACAACACATCATGAAGGAACAAAGTGCGTCCATCACGCATATTCAGTTGGCATGTGCCAATTCCTTTCACTTCAGCTCTGGAGTTGTTTCCCACATAGATCCACTTAGTTCCAGTAGGTACTCGACGGAATTCCACGAAGGATCCTCTATCATTCGCTACATGGTCTGTCGCTCTTGAATCAACAGTCCACAGAGGATTAGATTCAGTCAAGAATACAGAACTTGACACATATGCAAAGTTCCCAAATGTACAAAGGGTGTGTACCTTCTTTGGCTCGCGACAATCGCGGGCATAGTGACCCTTCTGGTCACAGTTGTAACATTTCACCCTTGAGATATTCTTCACATGATGACGTTTTCCTCTCTTTTGTTGGTTAATTCTTGGTTTCTTGCAAGAAGGACTTGATCCCTTGCATTTCCACATATTGAACCAATCAATGCGCTTGCGCTTAGAGTATGAAGCCCCTTTTGAGCTTAAAACAACACAGAAAATATCTGTTTCCTGCTCTAATGCCTTGAGGCGATGATCAGCTAACTCAAGGTGGCGCACAGCATCCTCTAGATCTTCCATAACATGGTCAAGAGCTTTTAGTGCTTTTTGCTTTTCCAGCACACATTGAATTTTCATTTGCCAAATTTCATAGTTGTCACCTTTGAGCTTTTCACCTTTGCTCAGCTCGGCAACTATGTTCTTTGTGGCTGAAGCCATTGATCTGAACACATCAGACATATATGCACGAGTTATTAATGCCTATCACTTATGCATGTATTTTGCACAAAACCCATCATATTAATTAATAATTTTAAGTAAGGTTTCAGAATCAAAAGGTCACTATGTTTCCAATCATCCTCCAAAAATCCTAACTTAAAACTATCATTAATATGATTGTCATATGCAAAATCAATTCTATGAAGTTACAAAAACTTCTATTACTACCCACAGCTAACTACCCACATCAACCAGCAATCACAGAAAGCAGCAGATAATTGACATACAATATAATAAAAAATGCTTTCACATAATATGGCTAACATATAGGTTGCTACAACAACCATAATCAGGTAGTTAACTTTACATAAGATGTCCACCAAGAACATTAAATAAAAACAAGCCATAACATCTATAAACGAGGCATCATACAACTAATAGGGAAAGCAGCTACATTGTTCAATTTCTTTTGCTTTTTCTCTGTAAAATTTTCTGGCATTCTTGACAGCCACGGAAAAAACAGACGGATATCCCTTAGGATTTCTCCTACGCACATTCAGTCCTGGCCCAATCGAAGTCATTCCTTGGGTCGCAGTCTTTGTGGCTCCTACCCGATGATATTCATCTACGAATGCCATTACTAGCTCCTTATAGCTAGTAAATCCTTTGACCTCCTGTAGGCGATTCAACACTCCTTGCCATCCTTGTGGGAGAGTGTTCATAAAGAATCGCATCATCTGAATATCTCGCATGGGATAACCATTCCAAATGACTTCCTGAATTTTGTTGTTGACCTCTATGACATGATCAATTATGTCGTCACTCTCCCATCGATAACCATTCAGATCGGCTATCAACCTCGTAAGCCTTTCCTTCTGTTCATCTGACATTGTGCGCACAGATGCGCGCGGCTTACGGGGAGGCATTGTTCCTGCAACAAATGCAGAACAAAAAATGGATTACATATAATCCACATAGACATAATTGAAAAAAGGAACAAATTCCTTTTTTTTTTTTTTTGGGTCAACGGTCAACGGTCGTCGGTCAACGGTCAACGGAGTCAAAGGGTCAACGGGTCAACGGTCAACCA